>LQNS02276866.1:5681062-5705111 GCA_001587735.2 Parhyale hawaiensis
TACTCTTCTAGTTCACTTTGAGACAATAGGTATATTTGTCACACATTACTCTTCTAGTTCACTTTGAGACAATAGGTACAGTTGTTACACATTACTCTTCTAGTTCACTTTGAGACAATAGGTATATTTGTCACACATTACTCTTTTAGTTCACTTTGAGACAATAGGTACAGTTGTCACACATTACTCTTCTAGTTCACTTTGAGACAATAGGTATATTTGTCACACGTCAGTCTTCTGTCAGTCAAAATTTAAATTTTTCTCAGCTGTTCGCTCACATTTTTTATTAGAAAATGAATAGCAAATAAGATACTTATAAGGTTATAATCAATAGGAACTTGAGATCACTTTCGCACGTCCGTCACCTGACAAACTTATATATTATTCTCTGAGGTATCTTTATTCTAACTTGAATGTCCATTGCTCCGGATTGGAAGCTTAGTTTGACACTAATAGCTGACGAATTTTTCTTTTGATTTACAAGATAAAGAGACTGCAACAGAGGTAGTTTAGGTCTTGATAAGCGGCATTGTTCTTTGAACGCCTCCGCCTCTTGCTGAATTTGAATTATTAAATGGCATCATTAGGATATATCTTCTCGCTATCAAGGGCTTTGTGTTCGCTAGACCGACTCTATTGTTCCATTGGCTCCGAGAATAAATGTAAGAAACGTAACTAAAGCAGCTATCTCATGTAAAATAAATACTTCAGATTTATGAAACGGTACCATTAGTAAATACACAATGTATAGAGTCGGTCATGCATCGTGGAAACCTATTTAATGAAGTGCGTAAGTTTAATTTACTTAACCTATCCGCTGAGGACGGTATATCTTTGTAAATAGATGCAGTTAGTGTTTGAATTGGCAGTGTATTACCTCCATTAGTTCACGAGAAAACCAGTGGGTTATTTATTAGGAATTTTGAATTATTTACTTTTAATTTTATATGTATATATAATAAACATGTTTGCTAGAAAACGCTCCACATCTTTTTCACGCTTATGTAAAAGAAGGGCTGCTTACTAACTATACGAACGTATCACTATATTTCTACATGCATGTATAGTTATAAGTTGCCGATATATACTTGTAAAACGTTTTAAAAACTCTATTTTTGCGATTTTTATGTGCAGTCATGAAGTACTCGAAAAGTCAATACTTAAAAACTGAAGATTATACTGAAGAATGATCAATATAGGGAAAGATCAAATGTTTAATTTTTAACAATAAAAATAATTTTCAACAGGAGTGCGTTGTTTCTGACAGCATAGTGCTCCCTATGACTTAGAAATCCTTCCCTACTCAAACCTCACAGAAAAATACAGGCACTCTATAACTAAAGTTATAACATGGGGGAACTAGCTATGGTTGCGTGGCACCAATAACTAGGGTCGAAATCTTTATTATACATTTTATATTAAGGAAGGCTCCGGTCTTTTTCTCCTTTTAGTCAACCGTGTTTGATAATCTTGTAACGTCCAAATTATTAAGAAATCTGCCCAGTATATAGGTTGAAACGACTGAATAAGGGATGGCTGGAATCTGTCTGTGAGGCTTCTAAATAAAATACGGAAAAAATTTAAATTCGTTGCACGCTTCGTAAAACCTAGTGATCACTAAGCTAATATTATTACTACTAATATTTTTAATAAAATGTCTCAAGAAATACTTTGTATGGGGTGGGCGGAGAAATTATTCTACATATGACGGGAAAGAAATACCGACAAGGAAAATTTTGTCGCACCGAACGTTTGGAATATGGTGGGCCATCAGAGGGTTATGTTCTTCTAACTTTTTGATGCAAGGCTTCTCGCAAAGTATTTTCTCGACATCCAACTCCATTCATCTTGAATTATCGTAGGTCTGCTAATGGAGACTACTGCGATTTTAGATTTTATTAAGATTATATGAAGTTATATATACCAAGTTTTTGACCGTTAAATCAATGAATGCGGCTGCTCAGGCACTGTTCAGAAAATGCATTTACTGCCGATGATTTGAAGCAGAAGGGTGGACTAAAGATAGCTTCACACGACGCACCAGAGTAGTAGAACTGCTCAAACGAAGCGAGTTCCTGAAACGGAGAATTTCCGAAGTGGAGAAAATCCAGACGGGAATTGTAGCAAAAATAAACACCATATTTAGTGACTAACCGGAAGGTACAGCAGAGGCTAATTGCAGGTGTATATTCACTCAATCTAGTTCTCGTCTTTCTGTGGTCTCAGCTAAATAGCGCGCATCGTGAATATAAGGAAACATAATGTACAGTGAAACATTTCTTCTTGAAACTGAGCTTCCTTTCAAAACGAGGACACTATTTCTGTCTACGTTTTAGGACTGCCACTAGCTGTACTGCGCATTCACACTCCCATTTCTCATACCTTTCCCTTCGATGCCATTTTTACGTCCTTTTGATATCCAAACGACGGAGCTCGCTACGCCGGCGTGCGCCAAGCCCTACTCGAATTAAAACTAAACACGAAGTCCATTTAAAGTGATTGCTAATATGCAGCATCGGAAGTAATAGAGGTGGGCAAGAACAAACATTTTCTCTTGGTGCAGCGTTTGGAGTACTAAAATCAGCTGATATTTAGATCCATTATCATTTATCATGGTAGTAATAAGATGCCCACTTGAATTTATGATCACCAAATGAGAACAGTTAAACATTATGCAACTGCTTACTTATTCCTCGTTAGCAATAAAAATTAGTAAACGAAACTTTAAAACTTAATCCTCCAAGCCAGACAGTAATTGTGTATGATAAGAGAAATGTCTCACCAAGGGAGATATTCCTCTATCACCCAACAGTATGCAACTTTTACAGTTTCCTGAAGAATTTAACTCTACTTTAATGAAGTTGTGCCATTTATGGTAGATGGCCCCTATTAACGTGCAGTTCTACGCGTCGCATTCCATATGTATTTATATATCATATATATATGTATTAATGATGAGTGTTAAATAGATTGTTTTTCTTGAGAAGGTGTATGCTTTTGCCGAACCCTCCACACCCAGTCTAGCTGACTCTGCTACTGGTCCTATTTTTTTGGTCTTTTTTCCATCTGCGCTCATCCATTCTTAGGCTGCCTTGATGGACCATAAATATTTGATGGTGTTGCCGGCCTCATGAACAGAATCAATGCATTAAACACTCAAGTATCAGACCTTTTAATCGGCCACTTGCTCTCGAGCTTCCAATTAACAGAGCTCGCTGCTACCGACACTTTCTTTTTGATTACAGAATTTGTGTTTCCAGGTGAGACTGGTAGTTAGTCCGCGCAGCGGGCCGCCTCGTGCATTCTAGTTTTTAACTCTACAGATGCTGGACAATAAATGGATTGGTTCCTAGTGCACTGACGCCTCCTGGAATTCTGGCGTTTAATTTCAGAGATACTGAACAGCTAACGAATTGGTTACTAATGCACTGACACCTAGAATTCTGGTTCTCACATAAATGCTGGACAGCAAAGAATTGGTTAGTTACTAGTGCACCGACGCCTGCTAGAATTCTGGTTCTTAACACAAATGCTGAGAAGCAAATAATTTAGCTACGTTGCCTTAAATATAATAAATATGGCTTTTAATAACCTGTAATGTTCCCGAATGAATAGCATTCAGATTGGATTGCTGAAGCTTCTAGAATATTGGCATTTAATTCTAATCATGGGAAGGACGTGTTGGATTGCGTGCCGAAATTAAGCCTTCGGAGCTTGACTTATTCGAAACTTCAAGAAGGTGTGCTGGCTTCGATCCGTTAAACTGAGCTCCAGACCCTGGCCTTGAGCCGGTTACCATGGAGACGATCAGAAACTCAACATTAATTGTTTCATAAAACAGAGTTCAGAGCAGACTCAACGTAAGTGCGTTGCTCCTAGCACTTGCAACACGATTCTTCAAAGATGCAAAGCAAAGGTTTTAGTCTAAAGTTGCGGGCAAGTCAAGACTCGATGGTTTAATTTCAGTGCCCAATCGAACGTGCCCCTAATCGCTACTGAAATTATGCGTTAGAAACTGACCGCTTTCCAAAGGATGGGCTTCCACAAACTTATTCACACAGAAAATGAATTTCGCTAATGTAACAAATGAAAGAAATAGAAATCAGTTGTAGACACAAATTACGGTTCTTCGAACTAATCGATGTGTAATAAAAAATATCTCATTAGTTGAATCGAATGATTTAGTCAGAAAACTCTTGACTTTAAATGCTAAACGTTCAAGTTACCAATACTATATGTGTAGCTTTTTTGGCCTTCAAAACAAACTATTTCTTTATTTATTATGTGGCTAGATGGACTCTAGAGTTCATTTTGGAGCACTGAAATATTTGTACAGGACTGGTATGAAAACGGTTGAATCCCAAGGAAAAACACCACCATTTGCGACAGGGCTAGCTTAAGCTCTATCGGTTTAACTATTCCGAATGCTCTATAAGTTAATCTAGCGCGAGAATAGGTTCATGAATCTTTCCAAATCCGTTCTTAGATAGAACATTCCTTTGCTTCTGTGGCCCGCCGAGGCGCGATTGTATGGAAGCTATGGGACCAAACATGGATGTGAATGTTAATGGAAGGTACGCTGGTTAATAACCAACACTGACTACGTAAATAACAGACGTTCTATCAGCAATTGAGCTTGTTTACAGGTCGACTACAAACGCACAGGCCATAATGAAGTGGCCGAATCGAATGTAACGGCTCGACAAACAAAGGGGGCTGTGCAATATTCCAATGTTGTTACCAGGCTTAAAGGTCTCTAAGGGCGACCCTTCGGCACCTTAAACATGAATGGATGAGCTATTAAGACAATTGAAGTCTACATACCTCGAGCTCTGTTCTTGTACAACTATCTTCTTTTGGATCAGCAGTAGTGGCTATGCCACTGGTTTTTTAACTAACCTTTTTTTAATATTAGTGTTGCTGTACATTTATACCATAACTTTCTCACAGACATTTCCTTTCTTATCGAGCTATATTATATTTACATTTCTGAAGACTACATGAGGGCAGGTCAACATCTTGAGTATGGAACCATCACTTCTATACTGTTCTGAACTAGCTATATTAGTTTGCACAGGCGTACATTTGAGTACAAAATAGTTACATGTTCTACTTTATACTAGGTAAACTGTGTGTACTATTGCGTAGTGCAAAAGCATAGGTGTACATTATTGAGAACTGACCGAAGAATTAGCTTCTACAATTAAAAACGGGCTATTTTCGGTAACTTAGTCAATGCATAAGCACGGATGTAGTTTTTTATAATAATATTCTGAACGAGCTTTACCTTACTAATTTCTGTAGTCTATACAAGGATGATTAATATAAGCTATGCGAGTAATACAACTTCCGTTAGCACGTTCATTGCTTTGTATGCTGTGCCTAGAGCTATGCTATCTCTATTGGCCTAGGCAACAGCATTCATTGACAGGGGGCTAAGCCTCGCACACACGGATGCTCGCCTTATGCCGGAATTCGAAAAAAAATAATACTTCTATTGGCAGAATTGACTGTAAAACAGAAGAAAAATTACGAAAACTTTCAGAGTCACTACCGAAGATACGGTGAGATTTGAGGTGAAGAAATATACCACTTTGGATAGTTACTTTTGTGCAGATGCGGCACATCACCTACTCTAGGCACACTGATTAAAAACTAGAAATTCATTCCGTGATGGCGCCATAGAGAAACGGTTGGTGCTCGCCAAACATGAGCCAATATTATTATGCAATTATCACTGTAACGAATTGAAAGGGAAAAACAGAGTTAAGGCATATGCACACAGGAGCCGAAAGTTGCCAAGCAGAGACGGTAATTCGCGACAACTGCTCTCTATATAGTCGACTATGGTAAACAGTTGTCTAAGGACTGAATTTAGTAGGATCAAGGTCAATTATTTTTCTATCGAAGAGTTTCAGCTCTTCAAAATAACTTAAGTTACTACCGTTTTTCCGTGCTAGGACTACACAACTAGGGGAACAACTCATCCGTTTTTCTTTTTAACTTTACGTACTCTAAATGGTTGATATGCCAAAGTATAAAAATTCTTGTAACGGGAGTTGTAAGCAGACAAGATACTTGTCATAACTGGCTACAACACGGTGTTTTCATTCCAACATGTATAAAATTTAGCATTCAAATATTTTCCTGTCTAAGTTTAAATAATAGAGAGACGCACAGTTCTGTAAGTTCTATTTCGCTCTTTATTAGTTGAAAAGATATTCGAACTTCGCCAGTGGTAGTTGGCAACTCAAATGACTTCACTGCTAGCACTTCAAAAAATGTTTTGAAAAACTGACAGTAACGTTTACCAGGACACAATAACTTATATAAACATACGGTCGTTGAGTACTATGTGCGAGGAACGAAACCGGTATTTAGGTGCAATAACTCCGTACTTTTCATATTTCTTCTATACAGCCTATCAATATAGTTTTACCTTAAAGTTTTCCAACTTCTAACTGTAGTGTGTATTACAATGCGCGGCAAGCTTGGCATTCCTGCAATTTCGACCTGGCAGAACCAACGAGGACGTCTGTGCAAGCTTTAATCCATCTAAATTCTAACAACCAAATATTTAATTTTGAAAATATTGAAAGCGAACTAGTTGAACATATTGCTGTGTTTGGAAATAACAGTAAACTATTTTTAAGTTTAAAAAGATTTTAAGCAAATATTTAAAATCTTTGAATTTCCCTACAATAAAGGCTAACTGGCCGGGGCATCTAATATTCAAATTTCAAACATTGAAAAGCTAGCTTGTAGTAACATCCATTTTCAGTTTCTGTTTTATTGATTTTCGGAGTATGCATGATGCTATACGACTGATATTGCTTAAGTTCGCTTTATTTTTCTTCTTTTTTACAGAAACATAAATTTCTTTGGCCGCAAATGGGCCAAAACTACTGCAGGAAAGCTCAATTTTGAAATTAAAAAAAAAAAGAAAAAAACGAGATGCCGTTGCCTGTTCGCCTTTAACTATACTAGAGTTAGCCTTATGTTAGTTCATTTTTACTTCATTCTGGTATAAACCTTTCATTGTGGCATGCATAATATTAACATCCTCTGCTGATTAAGTGTCTTTCATTTCCCGTTGAGACAGAGTCTTCTGCCGCGCAGCATTAATTTCGTAGACCACAAGTCGCCTATAAAGACTCCAGGTGTCTGGAAGCGCCACTATAATGGTTCCATCATAGCGTGAAGCCCTCGTGCTGGTGTCGGCTTCACTGCGCTTTGTTTTGAAGCAGCTGATCAGAAGCAGCCGTTAATGGCACGCTTCACTGATCTGTTGCTTTTGTTCAACTTCGAACTTTTTCTTGCTGTCACTATAAAGGATGGTAACGTATACGCATTTCGCTAAAGTATAAATAGCGTCAGGGTCCACAGGCAGGGAACTTGCAGGGAGATACTGCGTAATTTAAAATTTCGGTCTCTGTACTGGGTATGTACTTCCCTACAATGTAAGATAGGTTAGGTCAAAATAGGTTAGGCTAGTCAGGATTAGGTTAGGCTAGATTAGGATAGGGTCGGTTCAGTTAGAATAGGTACCTAACCTGAATAATAGGCATACATTTTCTAAACCTGAATTTTTTGCAGGCCACATACTATATCCGTACTGAAATTTCTTTCAAGGTCAGTGCTTTATTGTTGTAGTGATCTCCTGTGCTTTGCATTAATAAGATAGATGTGTTTGAAACAAACCGAGAGACTTGATGAAATTACATGGACTAACATCTTAGCCATCATCGGAGGTCATAGTCGATGGAGAGTTGAAGACATGTCAGAAAAAAAAAAACAAGGTGCAACAGTCAGTGTCTGAAATAAGCTACCAATTCCATTTTTTTTTAGGATCCAATTGATGTTAATCTCTACGAGGTTGCAACTTACCGCTATTGTCTTGAAAACAATAAATAAAACAGTATCAGTGCCTGAAACGGACGATAGAGCTATGTAAAATTCATAAATTTTAATTTATTCATGTCGCTCACATGCTTAGAACAAACTGGATATAAAAATCAATTTAAAACAATGCCGTATATAACTGGGAGTAAAATTCAAGCATGTGAGGAAGATCTTAAGGCATGCAGTAGTGTTTCGTACCAAATGCGAATAGGTTAAACTGGCTGTTAGTGACCATTCTAATTTCAAGAGTTTAACTTTTAAATATTGTTCGTTTTCCAAATGCAAACCTGACTCAAACTATAGTCTTCGCCGAAACGCACAGCTCGCGGCAAAGCACAACCTCCACGACAAGAGCCCAAAAGCTGCATGCGCAGGTCAACACAAAACAACCACCTTCAACAATCAACGAACTTATATATATCGAGCAGACAAGCAGAGGCTCGCAGCCCTTGGACACACAGAGTATACACACAAAAAGTTGTCGCCGATACAGCTACGTCTTTGACTTCACCACCTCAGTCCGTGACAGCAAGGGGACGAGGTGTCCACCTGGTCCCAGCGAGGGTGTGTCACGGTGCGTGGTTCCAGTAATGACTGTCGTAATAGCTCCGTAACGGGAAGGGGGGAGGGGGTGCGACGTCTTGGCGCGTGCTGTAAAATTCTTTGGGGCCTCAGGAGGGCGTCATCGGAGTCGACCGTGTGTTATTTATCGATAATGTACGGGGGGGGGGGGGACTTGTTAGCGCGTGCTGATGGTGGGGGCCTGGAGTGGATAGAGAGAACACATTAACTTAAATGACGATGTGAAGAAATTTTGGCTTAAATGACAGTGTGAAGAAATTTTACTGAAGAAATTTTGACTTTAAAACTGAGCCAAGGTGAAAATTTTGCGAAAACAAAAATAAAACGTACCCGTTGTGGTCCGCACCGTTCAAAAATAATTGTGGTTTGCCAGTCTCGAAAGTTTTTGTAGCAGCAATCTACTAAATGAATAAAGAGAAAAAGACCGAATTTGACCCTGTTAATTATATGCATTTTATAACTGTGACAAGTCGGCCTCAGAAACGAAGATTGTATCAAAATCAAGAGAGTCGTTTCGTTTTTTAAATTGATGTATGTGTACTGCATCTCCAGCAACTCGATCGACAACTTTGGAGTTTTTTTTACATTTTCAAAAGGTAATATTCTGAATTAAAAAAAATAGAGATAAAGAAATATTTACAGAAGATTGATGAAGATACAAAAATTTTGTATATTTTTGCTCTGAAATGCTGGAACTATAGAAAAACATGAACTTAAATTTAAACTACCATCTATGAAAACAAGGAAGTGTGCAAAACGTATTCGTAACATTGGGACTGTTGTAGCCTTGCAACCGTTGCCTTTGGTACCAGTAAATAATTCCTATTGAGTATGTTACGTTACATTAGAACAATGCTTATATTGTTAATGTTTAATATAGAACCCGCGATACTGTAACGAAAGCGAGAGTTGTACTGGCAACGGGGTTGGTGTACGTAGGGACGGGATACTTCTTCGATAGAGCCTTGCGTTTATACATTCTCTTAGCTCAATATCTTCTTGTTCGCTGCGAATCAGAGATACAATGTAGATTTTTATTTGCTTGAAAGGAAATCGAATTTCTTGCAGATTCCGTGCTTTTTATTTCGAGTACATCCCTTTCTCTAGTACCGCTGACTGTATAACGACCTCAGCAAGTAAGGTATGGCGATGAGGTGTCGGAGTCGGAAAGGTGGCATCAAATTACAGCACCAGCAATTTGTGATGTGCTAAGAGTTGATTGTACATCAATGAAGTATTGGAAAGGCTACCTCGGCTTAATTTAAGATCACAGCCAGAAGCTATGGTGAGACTTGAAGAGAGCGAAAGGCAACGTCAACAAATTACAGCAACAAGAGTTTGGTTTGAGTGGGGAGTGGCTGTTGATGGGGCTTCTCTATGAGAGCCAATCTGAATCAAATTTATTATAGCAATATTGTTGGGGCTATTACGTCACTTGAAGACTTGGAAAAGAAGCAAGGAATGAAGAAAAAAAAAATCCAATTTGTAATTAACATTTGATTGATTGAATCGTGAGAAAGGCTTTTCTCTGGATTGGCTTAGCTCCCCACCATGAAAGGTTGGTAATTAAGGGAGCTTTGAATCACAGTAAATGTTTAGTAAGTGCGTAGACTAAACCCTTGAACCTGATCGGAAATTTATAGGCGTTCATCCGATGTTATCCGATATACCTCTCACTGTGTACTCGTATATATGTAGGCAGCCGATGTATGATATATAAATTTCTAGTTGGGAAAGGGGTAATATTCTTTAGATAAAAAATTATGAACGGAAAAACATAGCCAATGGTTGTATGACGACAATTTATATGATTTATATTGTACATTATCTTAAATCACAAAAATATATGTTTCAAGTTATGTTTCATAGAACAAAGATCCGAACACGATGCATGTCATTAACTTTATGTTCACTCTTATAACTGTGATTGCGACGCCATGCACTCTTCGGAACATGGTTTAAGTTATTGTTAATAATATATTTACGAAAACTGGGAATCTAACCAGCGCACATTTCATTTTGGTTTGGCGCTAATGTATATATCACATAGAAATTGCACTGATAAATTGGTATTAAATTTTGCTGATAAATTCGTAATATGTATTTAAAAATGAAGAAGTTGATGCAATACGTTGTATAGGTAAAAAATTAACGCATCAATCCCACGATTTAGATTTTTCTCAGTTGACCTAATAGTTCAGAAAGAGCTCTCATTCCTTACACTTTCAATTAGGCTGTCGATTGGAGAGAGTAAAAAAAAAAAATTCTGGTGTTGCCATATATCGCGTCACTGTCGATCCCCTGCGCCGCGCTTTAATGGCATATACATGGTACCTGGTAAAGCAGCTGCAGCAGGAACCGACCCTCTCAGACTACCATGAGCCAGATAAAGAACTCTAAGAAATTTTATTCACTGCGGCAGAAAGCAACGTACTGTTTATTTTGTTATTTTTGTCGAAATGCCACTGAAAGATGTAATGCTTTTCTTATTAGATTAGATTAGATATGCGGCAGTAGACGAACCAAGAGGCCCATTCTCAAAGAGACAGGGGAACTTACGCCCCGGCCCTCTATGAGCTATTGCCATTATGTTAGTAAGATACAGAGGACAGGGGAAACGAGAAGAGAAAAAAGGAAGAAGTCAGTAAAAAACGAAGGGGAAGATGATCATGAATGCACGCAAGCATGATCGATAGCCGCTGATATGCAGAGCTTAAAGATGTAGATGGAGCGGAAGTGAGATGAAGACGCCTTAAGATGGCCTGGGAAGCTTTGGCCGTTAAGAGCTTGCGACTCGTGGAGAAGGGGTTCATATCACACACAATAAAAGCAAAACAACAATAATCTTCTTTATAACTGTATACTCACGCCTAGCAGCAATATTTTCAAGTTAAGTGATCGTCAAACTGTTGGCAACCGTTGTAGAGTAAGATTGTGCCATTCTGCGGGCTGTAGGCTTCCTCTGAGACTCTAGTTGAACTTTATTAAGCAGTTAAGCTATACTGTAAAGGCGCACTGACAAAGAAAAGGTACAATTGTTATTTTATCGAGCCATGAAAATATTACATTTCTTCTCTTATAAATCTGCTGTTTCTGTCGTTGTGGCTGCGTTTCAACAAAACACGAGTACAATCTGAAATTGACCGTAATAAATAAAACCATTACATAACTTGTCTTAAAGTAAAGTATATACTGACATCAGTGTGACATCTATTCCTATGGTGTCACATGTCAAACATAGGAATATTTGAATAAAAAAGTACGTGATCCTCTGATAATTGGAGAATGCGGCACGGGGTGTCATGCCATGAGTAAGAGAATAATTTCTGTGGATCATTTTCGAGTGTCGCTTCATAATTAGGAAACTTTGCGCATGATGTCACTCCAGGCTAGGAAACGACAACTATAGAGTAATTTACGAATTATTTTGTGATCATTCCTTGCTGTATAAATAGTTCATTTTGTCTTGAGATGCCTACCAGGTGTTGACAAGGGATCTTCCGATCTTCTATGATACTTTTTAGTAATTCATTTACTATTGGAGATTTTGGCATAGGATTTAATACCAGGTGCGAAATAAATTTTACCACTATGTATTTCATTTATCAATTTCAAGCATCCATCGATAACTTACCTATCAGTGAAAGATGCAGAAATTGATCTTTTGATAATCCATGCATCATTTAGTAATAAAACATGTATTTTCTATTGACCACTTTTGATTATCCGTTGATAACAGGAAAATACCGTGAAACATGTCGCACAGTTCACAGAATGAACTCTTTGTAGGTCTCTTAGGTGGGCCCTTATCAGACCCTGCACTTCTGCTTGGTGTCAGATGCAAAAATGATAAATCTGACATCGCGTCTGATAAAAATCGAGTCTGAAATCCAATTAATTTTTTTGTTTCCCATAACGACAAAAGCCAGTAAAGTTGACGTGACCATCAGCAAGGGCTTGTTAACGAACTGCTTCAAATGCTTCAACAAAACAAGCTTGTCAAGTTTCAATAGGGTGAAACGTGGGGTGAAATGGGCTTGCGGATGCTTGTTACCAACTAGCCAACGTGCTAGCCAAGATTAGATTTGATGATGCACTAGTTGTAAAATAAAACTGCATGGATGTTTCTTGCTGGTATGTAGGCATGATGGTAAAATCTGCTGTAAACAAGGTAGAATCAAGTAATTTGCTTTAAATTAGTTGCAAGTAGCCAACATGATGGTCATACACTGAAATCTGACAAAACCTAGGGTGGTGAACTTTATACGCTTCTAACCAGTAATGGAAAAAAATATGGTCATACAGCCTGCCTTTAACGTAACATTGTGGGACTAACTTATTATGTTGTAACTTAGAATTTACTAATGTTTCTCAAGTCTACAAGTATTGAAACATAGCGAGATGATTATTATCATACTGATTACCAAAAGTTTGTTTTGTAAGATGTTGGTCAAGTGAGCATCAGACGATACAGTAAGGATGAATGTTGTTCGCTGATTTGATATCTACTTGATTTTAGATATTCCTAAACTCTGTAGCACCACCATTGCACATCCTCAGAAAGCTTTTCCAAGAACGATAGGGTAGCTGAGTAACGCATTGTTAGGTCTCGGCTTCCAGATCACTTAGAGAAACATTCACCACAGCTTATAATTGGCGTTAATGAGCTATAAAGCGGAGTGTACTGGTTTGCTGAGGTGCCAGTCTGGGGGGGGGCGTAGGTCCCGAGACACCGAAATACATCAGGGCAGCTGGCCAGGCCCCCCCCCCCCCGTCCTCTTGGCAGTCCTGTGAAATACGACCCAGTACTGAAAGCTCCCTGGCTTTAGTTTAAAGAATGTACATGTCCAATCATGCGTTAAACCTCCAAACGAGAGAAATATAGCATAGCTTGAGAGTAATGATTTTTAACATTTGTATAACTCCAAAGTTGTTCTTCCATTTTTCAATAGAAAAGGAAAACTGAAGGAAAAATGCTATCATAATTTGAGTTTAATCACCACTAATAAATGGATCACTTTTCCAGAAAAGGGTGCAGTAATTTATGGTATATTTGTTCTGGTGCTGACTGGAAATTTTTTGTCAAATTAGAAACTGATGTCAAGAATAAAGTAAAATGTGCTACATCCCCGTGCCTCATACGTGCAAGTAAGAAATACGCCACAAACCCCGTACGTGCCTCATACTCGCAAGTAAGAAGTACGAAGCTCGCCTCTTGCTTCATAGACTGAAGTTAGAAATACGATACAAACCCTTTGCCTCTTCCATGCACGTTAAAAGTACGAGACAAGCACAGTGCCTGATACTCGCAAGAAATACGATACAAGCTCTTCACCTCATACACTGAATAAAGGCTCAGGCGAGGTGGACGCTACGGTGTAGGGCAGACCCACGTTAAAGGGTCACCCAACCTGCAATTACGGTAGCCTAGGCCAAACTTTGTAACCTGGAAAGGCCTATAGTAACGGTTGTTAATTCTGCCCGCACGGGAGCTTTGAATGGATAATGTTTGAAAACTACCAATTAAAATAGTCGCCGATGATAGATGGAGCGGGGCCGAGCAAGCGCTCGTCCTAGTGCATTCGATGCACCCGTGCTGGGGGCGAGCGTTTCTCTGGACATCCTATACCATGGAATTATATTTGATATATTGGGCGATCTCAGTGACTTACTTGCGGTCAGTGCTGCTGGATAACCGTAGCTCTGGCAACATTTTAAATACTGTACTTTGCTGCTGTGCCTTCGTTATTCACTGGTATTGAGTTTCTAGATGTAATGTTTCTTGAAAATTAATTTCAGGCGGCACGCTCTAGTGTGACGCTGATTTTCACAAAAAGAATTCAAATTTCCACTTGGCAATTTTATGTTTAAAAAACCTTTAATCTGCGACAGATACTTATAAAAACAGCAAGGATATTCTTTGGACATTTAGGCAACATTCTCTTCTAGAAGCAAGGTTTGGTAAATAATGAAACCGGAACGGGTTTCGTTACTTGTACGGTACATTACCTGATGCTTTCGCCTAGAACATTTTTTGGAAAAAGGGCTTGGAGGTATTATGCATTAATTACTAGATGGGTGTAATGTAAAAGGATTCCGCCTTCGCAGTATAGTGTGAACACTTCATCTAAACTCCACATGCAGGTGATGAACTTTCCTTAACAAATCGAAAAGCGAAAAAAATTTCCAAACGCATAAAAAACGACGTATATAAAAACAACGTTTATTGAGGTCAGACAGGCGTAAAACATTTCTGTAGAATCTCAAAAAGAATACCATTAAAACATGTGCAAGTATTTGACAATTGCCATCATGGTCATAGGTATCTTTTCTACCGTTTAATGTATCATTATGACATCCTCAGAACTTTGAAATTATTTACGTTCGTTGCAACCCGGGACAGCGAAGACAAAGAAAGGCCGTAGAGGTGACAGTGCTGACACTCCGGGAGCAACATCTGTTCTCGGAGAAAGGAGTGGGGAGGGGTTCAGCGTCATTCACATTCAGACTACTGGCATCTGTTACTGAGCTATGGTGCAGGTTGTGGGTTTTGGTGAAGAATCTAATTTATTTATTAACCTAGGTTGTTTGAGGTCGTTAGAGGTTGTTTGAGGTTGTTATTGGTTGTTTGAGGTCGTTAGAGGTTGCTTGTGGTTGTTATTGGTTGTTTGAGGTTGTTTGAGGTCGTTAGAGGTTGCTTGTGGTTGTTAGAGGTTGTTTGAGGGTTCTCAACTAACTTTGATGTCCATGCATTGCGTGGTAGTAATGCTCTTATTCACTTATCAGCCATCACGAACTCTATATAATTATTAACTAACTACTGTTCCAAACTACTTTTTGTCAAGGAATTCTGAAAATAAAAAAATGCATACTGAAGTGTAATTACATTATAATCGAGCCATAAGATAGACAGGAACAGATTCTGTATTTCATCGTTTTATCGTGCATCGCCGATTTCTGAAGCAACATGCAGTGACTTCCGTCATCAGTGATATGAATGAAAAGATAATTAGAACAGAAAAAGTTTTAGAAAATTGGCAATACCTTAACTTATAGAGTATATTTTTAAATATAAGTTGAAAATATAGATATGAAGGCTCCCAAATGCTCCTCATATTTGTTGACTGCGCTCTAAGAGCTTTGGGTATTATTGGGAATTGTTCTTAGGTAGCGTTGTACTATGCAAAGTACAGTAAATAAGGACTCTGTTAATAATCTGAATTATTTCAAATTAGAATTAATGTGAGAGCAAATCTTCATTAGTACTATATTTGGTTGCTTCATTCTTTCTAAAAGTTAATAGATAAATTGTAAGTTCATCACTTCCACAAAATAAACTCTCTTCCTACAGAAGTATATTTTTAAAGAATATCAAAGTTTTTTCCTCTGTTAGTAGCGGCGCATCTACTGTATATTTCAAACACAAAACGTAAACAAACCATGCGCCATGGCTATATTTTAAACTGATCAGTTAAAATACCGTCAAGAAGCAACGCTTCGGTCTTGCATTAGAGGTACATACATCATTAATAAAGAGAATAAAGCGTTAGTTCAGCACGCCAGGAAAAGTAATTTTCCTAACGAATAAGAACTTTTCTCGGTCTTACTCACCAGCGGTAAACAAGCACACACATTCCGCTGATCAGACCAATGTGGTGCCTTCGAACCACTACCATAAGGCACATGAACTTGGAAAATTAGCTTTAGAGGCCACCTTAGGTGAGAAACTGCAGTCAGATATTGAGCACAGTGAAGAAAAGGAGTACAATGTCAAAAACGTTTAGTGACGTCATATTAAGAAAATCAAGAAATTAATTTGATTGGCCAACCGACACTGTAGTTTTCATAGAATTAAAATGATAACATCTGGCTTACCTAATAAATCTGTGTAGTATAAGCATAAGTGAGATCAATAGCTAAAATTTTCTTCCCCAAACGTGCCATACTCTAGTCTTTTCCTTATAAGCATTCTATATTAGTCTCTCTGCTGCTCAAGTTATATACCTTACCGTGACAAGCGTACAGTATATAGCGGATTACTCTCTGGGAACAAGTTTTTTTTCTTTTTTTACTATTAATATTATTAAAACGTCACGCTTGCGCTCCCACGGACAGGTAATACAACCCAAATGAATCATCTTGCAACACCGAGAAGGAAATTCATCAAAAAACATTAACAGCTGACTTAAACGCCTGCAGGCTAATACGACTAAAAGCCGATGCCGGCAACAAATTCCAAACTTTAGCCGACCAGGGCACGAAGCACCGACAGAACTGATTAGTTTGACATCGTGCAGTCTCCAAAGTGAAATAGTGCGCTCCGCACGCAGCACGAGTCGCTCTCCCAAAGACCTTGAAGGCAGAGAGAGAAAAATACAACTAATGCCTCTCATTGTTGTACACCTTATAAAACATACATAGCTCGGCTTCTCTTCTTCTGAGGGACAGGTTCACCAGATCATTATCAGCGCACAGCCTGCTGACTGAACTAACAAGTCGGTCCACAGACGCAAGTGAGTGCCAGCAGCTGAAGCCCAGACCGGTGAGCAATATTCTTAACACAGCCAACAAAAACGCATAAAAAACATCTACGGGCAACCTGACTGTCACCAAACACGGAATTCACCTTACGCAGGAGCCCAATCTTAGTGGAAGCACGTGACACCAACCTCCTAATATGCGGCTCAAAAGTAAGTTTCTCATCAAAGACAACACCAAGAATCTCCAAGGAGCTAGACTATTGAAGCAAAGTGTCATCAATCTCCAGTTGGGGATGCTGCGGTACAAGTGTCCGAGCAAGCATGCAGTGACAGATTTCTTTTTGTCACAAGTCATTTTCTTCACCTTGACAAGCATACAGCAATAGAGTATCTTTCGGTCGCAAGCCACAGTAGAAAATTTCTTTTTGGATCAAGTTAGTACGCAGCAGCTGAGTCTTTCTCTTGCCCAAGTTATTTTTCTTACTTCAGCGAGCGTGCAGTAGAGCAGTGCGCTCTGTGGCACAAGTTATTTTCTTCACCTTGGCCAGCATGCTGCAGTAGTCTCATTTTGGCGCAAGTTGGTTTCTTTATTTTGGCAATAGAGTCTCTTTGACACCAGGTATTTTCTTTACCTTGACAAGCATGCGCAGTACAGTCTCTCTCGTGCTCAAGTTATTTTCCTTACCTTGACAAGCGCGCAGTAGCATAGTACTCTTTGTGGCCCAAGTTATTTTCTTTACCTTGGCAAGCGTGCAGCTCGGCAGGCCCTCTTAGGAGGAAATTTAAAGGCCGTTGAAAGCATAACCCGCCAGGATTTCAATACTCGCCATCTTTGTCAGGGACGGTGGCGAGGTAGTAAGATTCCTCTCAGTTCAAAAGGTCAGCCGCTGCATATAAAAAGGTGCAATGAATTTGGCCTTAATACCTTCAGTGGACACGCGAATAATGCGCAACCGACAGCTTCAGAAGTCACTTCTGAGTCACTAATTAAAGCCTAAGATGGGATGGTAGAGAAAACCTTCAGCTATAGATACTGACGAGGAGCTGTAACATCTCTCGACCCTACAATATCTTATACTACAAAACGCTGCCTACAGCTCCCGGCTACATTCTTTTTCAGCGTCTTTTTGCATGGGCGCTTTGGGCTCTATGCTGATGCTTTATTATAAGTTGAAAGGCAATAAAGCAGTAAAATTTGGTGCTAATGGGTGCTGTGTTTTTTCAATATTGCTTGGCTGATAGGTGCGAAAATTGGCTATATTCGTGTGGAGAATCGCGCCTCATTGTATTGGAATATCGCGGACTGTTGGTACGTCAGTCTGTCGTATATTTGTGAAGTAAACTTAATTTTTTCCGTGCCTGATGGTATGAAGAAGTAGGAGATTGACAATTGTTTACGGAGTAAACTTTTTTTTTCGTTCTTGATGGTATAAACAGGTAGATAAGTGCATTATACTTTGTACAGTAACTGTTGCTTTTTTTTCTGCCTGATATTATGAGAGCACTAAGGTCATTAAATACATTATCCAATCATCATTTATGAAGAACAAATTAAGTTGTTTTTTTATCCTAAATCACACTTTAAGGATTTCTCATATATATTCCGTATACGCTCATGCTTAGTCAGCTCCGTATTAATTACAAATGAAAAAAAATACTAAATACCTTTGTCCTTGACACTGGGGATATCGTCAGAATGTGTGCACTATTCTCGTTAACTTTTTACCAGCTTTGCTAAGACAAAACTTGACTAACTAATAGAATTTTTTTCGAGTTTTTGATCAGCGAAATTTCAAGCAATGTTATTACTATGAAAAACAGACATTTTAGCTTGTAGCTACAGGGCTTACTCTGATACATGTACTGTAGTGCATGAATGAATGTACCAACATGAAAACATTGTAAGAAAGACCAAAGTGAATATTCTTATTTTCTTTTATTTCTTCTTTCCTGGCCATATTTTGAGTTTCCCCCAAGTAAGAATATATGATATTAGGCCCTTACCAAGCGATTGATCCTATATGTTTTTATTTCGATAATTTTATTCTAGCAAAAGCGTTTTTCATCTGCATGGTAACGGGTTTTCTAAGTTAAATCTTTTTCAAACTCAATTTACAGGTGATAGACCTAAAAAATTCAAATCTTGATTGAAAGTTTATGGCCATTGAAAGTTTATGGCCTATGCTGAACTCACATGCTGTTGCGTAGCTCAGCTGTGCCTAAGACACGGTGGTATTTACTGCTAAAAGTTTTTCTGCACCGTATCTCTGCAAAACTGATTATAGCTATAACAGAAAGTAGCCTCAGGCTTAAATTTTGAATGGTCATGAGGTGATGCAAATGTTTTGCTGTCGTATTCGTCAGCCAAGTGCACTTTTACACACGGTAGCAGCAGCCTTGCGTGTCGAACTGATGGCACTAGAGGTGACGGGATCGAGTACCAAACCCGGTGAGCGATCCTAGTGACACTCGGTACGTGAGCTTGCCATCAGTGCATAGCAGTTGCTTGCTATGCACAGCTACTGAGGAGCACTTACCCTGCCCAGAAATGGGAGGGTAGGGTAGGAGGTGCGCTGGCCACTGAACGTTCCGTTTATAACGGCATATTTTTGACTTCATGTGGTCCACTGCAGCCGTATGTACTTGCTCCTCTGGGACCAATTGGCCTTTATACGTAGCACGAGCCAGTGCGTGTGGGATTCCCCGTGGAGGGTGCCGTCATAGTTGACTTACCATTAGTTTACCTTTACGTCAATAATGGATATACAAACCAGTACCCGGGTAAATTACGCAGGCAACGTTTTATTCCTTCATCGATACCAGTGAAGGTAAAGTTGCGTTGACGGCATACTCCAACTAGGATAACCACATACACTGGTTCGTGCTGCAAGTAAATTTCCACTACAACTTAAAGGAGTGTACGGCTGCAGTCGACCACTTACTGTTCGGGCTATGGCATCGTATTGGCTCGATAGTCAACAGCGATGGCACAACCTGAATCAAAGCTACAATGGAAAAACTATACTTCAAGTCAGACACGAGCCAAATTTATTGCCTTTGAGAAGTAGCAGCCGAGAGTTTCGTAGGAAATACATAATTGGATAGTTATTCTGTGCATAGAACCGGCAGCTATTATGTCAGACAGTATCAACTTTACTAATCTGGTACTGAGAACCGAACGTAAAGTAAAGGTAAAGTCAACTTTGACACCACCCTCAACTGGGAAACCCACACGCACTGGTTTGTGCTGCAGATATAGGCCCACTGGCCCCAGAGGAGTAAGTGCGGCAGCAAAAATAGCACTTGATTTTTTTTTTGTAAATGAGACTAGACAAAGCTGTCTTCAATTTTTCGTAAACTGGCATTAATGAAACTGAATGGGAAGAATATTAGCAGCAAACTGCTCGTCGACCCGTGTAAACTTAAACTTTCCTAAGTTTAAAATTGTTAAAATGGTTCGGTTATTTCCTAATCCAATTATGGCTAAACTTCAGGCCTATTCATAAGAAGATTTAAAGAAGGCTTAGCTAATTATCTCAGATATTATTACACTACAATAAAAACACAAACTTGAAGGTAACCTGATCTCTGCTAAAACAACGGACCCGGCAGAGCCTGCTGCGGGGGTTGACTGCTTCTTATTAAACATGAATGCGAAAATAAAAATATCTTCTAGAGCGTCGATTACCATAATGAATTTCTATGCCGAGTATTAGCACAATAGTCCTGGAAATCTTAGAAAGAGGCTGAACTTTATGCAAAGGCAGAACTGGATTAATTCCAGAGTAGTTGTTTTGTAGTGTTCCATATGCACTTGATCCTTCACAAGTGCTGAATGGATATGCGATCTCACTGTAATGAAGGTGTTGAAGTAGTTACCGGAAAAAAAGGACTGTAATGACTTCAGGTTAGTTTGTATGAAATTCCTAAGTTACAAGAACCCAATGCAGCTGAAATCTTTCTACGATTAACTCTTTCATGATGGAGTTATGAAAAATTTAAATCGAATTAGATACAGGGGACTTGAATTACGTTCTGGTTTTACATCTGCAGTTAGTGAATCTACATTGCTGTTATATCTTCTTACCCTTGTTATTTTCCTCATATATATGATATTTTGTAAGATATGCTATAGCCGTAACGGAATATATTTAGGTATAAATATTATAAACTCCAAATTACGAGTAGTTCCGCGTATGGAGGCTTTCTCCGCATTATTCAGGCCTACTATACCTTACAAGTGTTTCGTGTGCATCTATTAGTCTATCAAAGTTAAATATTGGGACTTTGAGGTCTAAGGAAGAGAGACTTCAAGTTTCCCAGGAGCTTCATATTACTTTTCAGTTTTACTGTGTAATATTTTTCATATGAACTTTGTATCAGTTACACTTGCTTCTTCACAAGTACTGACCACGACTACCATTGCATATAGTGTAAACTTAAAAAATATATATATTTTGGTAATTCTGCTACATGAGATTACGACTAGTTTAGGGTAAGTTAATTTAAGTTTCGTGAATTTAACTTGCGTCTCTACGAGTGTGTGTGGGCCACGACCAAGTTACCACTATATCAACCGTCAACTGAGGTTGGAGGGAGAGGGGGTGCCTGCTCCCTATATCGATTTGCATTAGGCACGCTCGTGAATTTCTACGGGTACATCAAGACAACTATAGACGAACTTGGTTCGTGAAAAGTTTTGACTCCTGCAATAGAACTGTCGTATTACAACGTTTCGTTATACTGCTGATTAGAAACTGGTGTGCGAGAATAAGGTTGTATTAACTTTTACTTCCAACCTATGGAACATACTAACTGCTGAAGAACCAGAACCTAGTTGCAGATTGTGGCCTAATTACTCGAGATTGCGACAAGTCATCTGCCAAACACTGCAAACAGGCTGCAGAGGACAGTACGGATTTCACTGGCAGCCCTGTTGCATTAAGTCTGAAAAGCCATTCGATCAGGAAGAAAATACGTAAACGAGCAAAAGAACTCGTAAGTGCAAGTATTTTTGAATTTTTCATTAATTCGATCCACTGGACATTATGAAACTGTGTATCATTACCTGCTGCGGTAAAATCAGCGCCGGCCCTAGGGGACTGCTTACGCTGGTTTGTCTATAGCTGTTACAGTCTTTCGGGAGGTTTGCTGGCGTACCGGTTACATAACCCTAACTGTGTGAGCCGCTGCATAAACAAAAATCGCAAATGAACTTTTTCAGCAGACGAAAATTCTGCTAGAGAAGAGACCGGGATCCAAACGAGTATTGCTGTCTAATGAACTACTGACAAAGGTAAATACATGGAAAGAGTTCCTTGCAAAAATTTCCGTAATGTTCTCTAGTAAATAATACGGCCACAATGAACATTGGGTATGATTTCTAGTAAGATATGTATGGCAAATACACCACGAGACTACAGCGTGTAGTAAATAGAATATGGTCTCTTAGCACATATACATGTATGAAGTTAGTACTTCGAGTAAGTTCGTCATAATTAAGTCCCAGGTCAGCAGTTCGGGTTCTTTAACTTGCTTCTACCATCAACAAGGCCACACCAAAAGTCCTAGTTAAATCTTAGCTCCAGTCTAGTCTTCAGGTCCCAGCCACCAAGCTCCATCTTTGAAAGTCCTAGTTGAGTCCCAGCTCCAGTCTAGTCCTCAGGTCCCAGCTCTGCAACACACATCTGCCATCAGCCAGGCTGCGTCAGAAGCGAAGAACCTCGCACTTAATCATACAAAACTTTTCTCTCAACCGAGCACCGCCGCCTTCGCAGATCACCAGCATAATGAAGAAGATTCTTCTTAAGAGCAAAATAGCAAGGATGTGTGGCATTCCTTCTCTTGCTTACACGGTCAATACCCAGCCTTCCAGAGCCCCAATTTAATGGCTCTTTGATTGTGGCTTCTTCTCTCCGAATCCACTAATTGGGTGGACTCCCTGTAAGCTTAAACCTCCGGACACACATAATTGTCTCGAGCTCGAGATTCATAAAGGTATGGGCAAGGAGAACCTGTTTTCCTTCGAGTCTTTCGTGGTCCTGAGCTCAACTTGAGGCTTTTACAAGCTCATTTGCACTCCAGACTCTACGGACACAGGCTTTTTACCGTCATTATGTTTTGAATATCTTGTTGAGGTAAGATCTTGCTCGATGAAGAGCACTCATTCCCTACAGGTTTCGGGAGTGACCAATCTACGAATTTGCTGCGCCTTAGGTTTGCATACTGCTGGAAAAAGATCATGTAATGAAGTTCATAAGTTCCACCTTGGTGTTGGGAGTGTGCAATCTATGAATTCGCTGCTTTGAACAATTATTTACATGCTGTTTGTGAATATATGATTAGATTTTACTCGATAAAAATCACTGACACCGGTCATGGAGCAGGTGAAATGTCAGTTAACTGTCCAGACAGCTTCCATACTGTTTGTTAAACTTTGGTAAGAACTATCTTGATGACAATCACCTTCTCCACACCGGTGAAAGGAGTAGGTTACTATGAATTTATTACATAGAATATTTACAAGCTGTTGGTTAATATATTATAGGATCTTAGTAGGTGAAGATCGCTTGGTCTACACATGTCTGATGAGGGGGCAACCATTGGGTGTGTCGAGGCATTCTTACATACTGTTTGCTAAGATACGCTATAGGATGATGATGCTCGATTTTTACACCTGGCACAACACCCGTCTTGCGAACGGGCGAACTATAAGTTACATAATACATGTTGACATAGGTAGTATTTGTATAAATTACATGATACATGTTGACATAGGTATTATTTGCATAAGTTACATGATACATGTTGACATAGGTATTATTTGTATAAATTACATGATAAATGTTGACATAGGTATTATTTGCATAAGTTACATGATACATGTTGAAATAGGTATTATTTGTATAAGTTACATAGTACATGTTGACATAGGTATTATTTGTATAAGTTACAAGATACATGTTGACATAGGTATTATTTGTATAAGTTACAAGATACATGTTGACATAGGTATTATTTGTATAAGTTACATGATACATGTTGACATAGGTATTATTTGTATAAGTTACATGATACATGTTGAC
>LQNS02276866.1:5708379-5719833 GCA_001587735.2 Parhyale hawaiensis
TGGTTAGCATAGTGTTTTATAGCGAGTAGGTGGTCTCTATGCTACGTACGTAGCATAGAACACAAAGGACGTAGCCTAGATGCCAGAAGCCGAATTGTGGTATAGAGAGAGAGAGAGAGAGAGAGCAATTATCGCTTATTACCTCCGCCAAGGAGGTTATGTTTCTGTCTTGTTTGTCTCTCTGTTTGTCTGTCACCAAGATTACTCAAAAACCATTGAACGAATCTTTATGAAATTTACAGGGATTTTTAGGCATATTAACAGTAACAGAGGATTAATTTTTGTGAAAATCCGTTCATTTGTCTGTTTGTTTCTTTGTCTGTCTCTCTGCATGTTTTATCTTAAGGCCATAACTCGAAAAGCTATGGAGGAATTTTCATGAAATTTATATGAGTTGTTCGGTGCATAACTAAGAGTAAATCGTCAAATTTTTTGGATGATATGTTTTTTCGTTCGTATGTTCGTCGTTATGTTTGATTTTATGCTTGTTAGCACAAAACTGAAAAAGTTATGGATGGATCTTTATGAAATTTACAGGAGTTGTCAGTATTGTTGAAAGACAATGATTAAATTTTGTTGATGATCAATTGATTCGTTTGTGCGTTTGACTTATTTTTGTCATAATGTTTGTTAGCAGCACAACTCAAAAGGTTAAGAACGGATCTTCTTGAAAATTACAGAAATTGTTAACACTATCGTTAGCGTTGCCTTGCTTCACGGAGGTATGCGCTTTCGAGTGCTCTCTTGTTACAATTTGAGACGGCTGTTGTAGCGGATTTTTCAAACGTGCATTAGTGACAAAGGCATGCTAAACTAGAACGTCTCGGTGGCGTAAGACCATCACCCGCAGTAGAGGGCAAATTCAACGAAGTCATTTTCGATGAACGAGTTGAGTGCACAGCCCCAAGCCCTTAGCCCGAATCCCTCTTCAATAATAACCTAGGAAAAAATTAGAACGCCCCGTGCTCCAGACGATCTGCTGCGATGGAGGCAAATTCACCCCGGTGGAGAAAATTCAATGCCGCCATTTTTTATGGCCAGCTAGGTCTAGTTTTTTGGTATGGGTCACATCTAGGTCAACCCATCAAACTCCCTACAAAAATTATGAACATTGCTCAACTCCTTCGACACTTATGGGTGGACACACTTATAGAAATATATACAAATGTATATATATATATAGTACCGTCCAAAACCAAGGGACAAATTTTCAAAACGGCATTACTTTTTTCTAACCGCGCCAGGTACTTCTTCTTCTGCACATCATTAGCCAGTAGGATGTTGAGTATTGTGTTAAGATTTGAGAAGTGGCTGTTGAGACATGGCCGTTGAACCTTCCGTTTCGGCGCCAGAGTTCTTAGCGACCAGACGTCGGCTACAGCTGCACTTACCCCTTTGGGGCCAGTTGGTTTACGTCTGCCGCACGAACCAGTGCGAGTGGATTTCCTAATGGACGGTGCAGCAAAGTTGACTTTACATTTGTTGATATTGTATAGGTAGCATAGCTCATATCTAGTCTTACAAAGAAATTACCATGTCTCCTAACTTCTTGAACCACATCATCCAAGACCTCCTTCTCTCTCTGCAGTAAATAAGAGTACACCACTCAAGACTGAAGGAGATAAGCCCCCTCCCCCCAACATCTAGGGCCGATGTTAGTATTCCCGTCACGGGGACCTCCTATAGCTGTCACTTTCAGTTACGGCCTTCGCCGCGTTGCTGTTCCGCATCCATGCTCCATTGTAATTCCTGCCACTCCTGAGATTGCTGTCAAGTCAGCGGTTAGTACGACTTGATGATTTAATAAATCTGTTCGGCACTATTTCTAGTAGGGTAAAAGTAGGAGAAATTCGAACGCACATAAGGCGGTAGTTCGTGACTGAGACCGTGACTTTAGTACATTGTGATTGCACTCAATGGGAGGAAGAAGGAACGTAGGTAGTCAATTAAAACGAGGGCTGCCTTTTGGATAAACCCTTCACCGCACCCGTGTCCGCAGTAGAATGAAATTAATTAGAACAATAGTCTACTTTTTGGGACAGTGACTTTATTGTATCCGGCCGGTAGGGGGGGTAGTAGCAGGTAGTAGGTGAAACCGTATAAACTTACTGAGGGATAGAGAAGTCTGGGGGAAGCAGTAAGATGACGTCCTACACAGTCCTACTTAATTACTTGATCAAGTAATCAAGAAATGTTGTATCACTCTCAATAGTTTGGGGTATGTCATGCTAACTTCAAGGTGTAACTGAAAACCACAATTCGGAGTTAGCTTGCCCTTGGGAATTGCGCTGCTGTGAGTGAAAATACCGATGAAAAATGAATAATTTAGCTAACTGGCGAAAGTCTCTTAAAAAACAGGTAGAGATTCCGGATGGTCTCGCACTAACTTACAGGTTCATACGTATACTCGTCTTCATATAGTTCTTTACTATAGGTAATATTACCAAAGAGATGCCATACTTGTACAATTTATAGGAGCATATTATTTATGCTATGCAAAATAGTTGCTTCAAAATGAACCGTACGTATCCAGTAACATCTGAATCGCTCGTATCTATTCTAATCCTATGAGTAATTTTTCTTGCCTATAAACACTTATTTTCCCTAAATATATTTAGGTAGTCCTCGGTATAGCTACCTCCAATTTTGTTTAATAAATTTTATTATTGACGCCCAATTTTCCATTTCAAAATGTTTGATATATGACCTCTAATTTTAACAGCATATGTATCAGCTTCCTCGAAGATAATTTTCTGAACCAATGAAATAAAACTGCTTACAACAGAAGAAGCCTGCATGGAACACTATTCTAATTTGTTTTTTTGATCTCCTTTTACAATTCTTATCGCAGTACCCCTTTTTGTACTTGTATAATGCTTTAATTCACACAAGTCACATACTTTATGCTCTGTCGCACCTCGGGATAGTAGACTTTTTTGTATCTACAGGAATGTTTATTTCATACGCGCAAGTTTCTCTGCAGTACGTTTGTTGATATTTAGTGAGATCGGCTCCTATTAATTGACTAGTTTAGGTCATCATCAGCAAAATATACATTTTTTCGCACTTCTGTTTAATTAGTAAAAGGGAACATTTATTCACGATGTATTTTCTCATCGAAAGAGTCAATACAGTTCCAATGCTTTTCTCTTGAGAATCAGTTTATCTTCGTCAACTGAATTTGTTTATTTTTTCGCGTACGAAATATTTATTATGTACACGTATTATTCTGTCTTAGTCTTAGGTAACACTGTGGTCTCCTACGAAGGATAATTTAAAATTTTTCTATTATACATTCCAATCTCCGTGAAAAGTATTTGTTTATTTTTTCGCTTCCGAAAAATTTTTCTGTCTCAGGTGACACTTCGTCACCTTTTAAGCTTATCTACATTACAATACACAATGCTTTCACCGTTCTCAACCATTTATTTCATACATGCTTGCTTTTCTGCCTATGCTACACGACCTCTCATATGCACGCTCTCCGGCGCACTCCAAGGCCCCATTGAAGAATGGTTCATTTGAGATTAGCTCCGAATCATAGCGGCCGAGGTACTCGATCACAACTCCGGTTTTTTTCAGTTCGCTCATAAATCGAGCGGATGATGGGTCTGCAGCGTTCATTATGATTGAGATTCGGAGCAGATGCTGCAGAGATAAGCTAATACCATGTAATATATACTTGAAGCCTTTACGTACAACTTATGCTTGGCGGACAGACGCACGACCACCCACAACACTCTTGTTCCACTTGCCAAATGAGCATTTTCCTTTGAATATATGGAAGTAACTTCCTACATCCACTGCGCAGCTACAGTCGATCTTCAGTCTTTAGTCATAATAAGAGGAGCAATCGGAGGTTGGTACTTTGTCTGACGAGTCGAGTACTACCGCCAAGCGCTGAAAAAGTAGTACTAGAAATCTCCAAAAGACAATTATTAAAAATTGGTAGACCAACTCACGAAAAGGATGAAAATAAAAAATGAAAGTGTAGCAAGTTATGCCTAGGCCACACTATACCATCACGCGTTCACCTTATGAACGAACTTTAAACTCGAACAAAGTAATTTCCCCTGTCTCTATGGGACAGGGGCTCTTCGTCCGTCTACTGCCGCTAATTCAATCTATCTAATTAATCTTAAATACTATTTAGGGGTATTTCGACTACTGACAGTCACTGTGTTACTGGGATGACGTGTGAGATGAAAGTACAATCATAAGTTGAGCGTGCGACTGTATTGTGTAAACACGGCATTAACATGGCTGGAAGAGAGATTAATAATCCGAGAGCAACACTGACATACTCTGTGAAAGTGCAGCTTTTTGTCAACTGTAAAGAATCGTAACAAGGGAAAGTTCCATTTTTTTTTAAAGCAAAACTTTTGTAAAACTTAACCGTGACTACAAGACCCAGTAAAATGTGCGGCTGCAGTCGATCAAGGATCGTCCAGAGCTATGGTGCAATCGACGGAAGGCTCTTATGCAACGACCTGTGCCCCCTTTCCTATACCCCCACGGTCGCTGTGAGGATGTCTAGTGCTTAGTTAGCGCATCAAGTGTTGCAGGTGCTCGTTTTTATGATTTGACATTTCAACCTACAATCTTCAGTGTCATGAGCTCAGCATTCTAGGCTGCTGCCACCGCTGGTATAGCTACGGTGTTAATTTTATTCACTACGAAGACAAACTGTAGCCACGAGAAGCAAATCCACTTAACATCTTATGAAAGTCAAGTCTGTTAGCTGTGTTTGTCTTTCTCTTTGTTTCACGAGAACGTTCTGCAAACAAAAATCATGAACAAGAAGCTTGAGGGATTCCTATTTTGGCTCTCGGTCACTGATTATTCCCCACTTAGAATAGAACAAATAGCTGGCAGTAGACGGACCAACATGCCACTTCCCAGAGAACAGCCGGGACTTACGCTCCGGCCCTCTATGAGCTATTGCCATAAGTTCAGAATCATGGAGACTTCTGGAGGAGAAAAAAAGAAGCAAACGTCAGGCAAAAAGTTGATAAAGCAAGCACAATTAATACATGAAAATGATGGATTACTAAAAAAAAAAAAAATTTTTTTTCACAGAGTACGAGAGATTTCGTAGTTATCTTTTTAGAGAATGGTCAAAAAGCCATACAAATTTTACTTGGAAATCGAGCGGGCGGTAGGTTTTCTATATTGACCTGCATTTCGAATCAATGCGCTTATACTTTTGCGGGGCAAGTATCGGCTGTGTTGTAATATAACTTTTTGATCCCACGTGTAGCAATGAAATGATTGAAATCTTATAAACATCTCATAACCTACAGTCTTAATGGGGCCATCGTTTATAGAAAAAAAAATGTCTTTGTTCTGTTTTAGATGGCCACTTCAAATCCATGACTTGCTGACTTACCAACGTTGCAGCATTGACATATAGGTTTATTGAGCCAGTCCAACTTCCAAGTTATGCATTTTCGATCATACATAATTAACTTTACTTTCCTCAGCTGAAGGGACTTCTACCTCAACCACAGGGAACTACTTTTACAATACTCATGAACTGGAGAAATTTTAATATATTTCCATTGACCACAGCACTATCACTAAATTTCATGTACCTAACACATTTATTCAGCCGACCACAAACTTTGTTTTCATAACTACAAAGGGCTCCAGTCTCAAACAAACAAAATATAAACAGTGCCATTGAGCTACGGAAAAACCTTTACTTTTATTGAACACAGCACCCATCCACTAACCGTAAACTTTCATGCAACACATAGGTATCTTGACCGGCCACCAACTTCGTTTCCATTACCTATAAGTAGTACCGGGTGGATTCTTCTCACACACACACAAATATTAAATATATAACAAGGTCATTGAGAAACAGAAAAAGACTCATAGTTTTATCTTCCAAAGTACCAATCCACAAACAGTAAACTTTCATGTAACACAATTCCCGGGCGACCACCAACAGGGCGTTCATCACTATAGGGGGCTTCCCAAGATACCAATTAGGCCAGCCATACGTTGCACTCTAAATGCAACCTTTACGTCATGTCTGCTTCTAGTTGCTTTATGAGGCTTCATTGAGGCCATTTTTTACGTTCACAGTCTGGAAGCCACTTAACTGATTTATGAAATTAATTCCGATTTTCAATAGGCTGGTTGCAGGGCAAACGCTTAGCTTGGCTCCACATGACCTTTTTCCAGAACAAATGAGTTTTCTCAGGAGAGTCCAAACAACGTGCTGGTAAACAGAGTTGTCCACTATGTTTATTATGATACACTTGATAATATTTGTTGTTTTGTAATACATTCATGAATATGTGTTGCATGATATTTTGCACAATCTTGTACACTTGCTGGGGTAATGAGCAGCATTAATAGCTTGAAGATATACTATAAGCGATAACTTATGTGCCATTATGTATAACTTGATAATGTTTAAGGTTCATTGAGGCTGGACAATAAGTTACGAAAGTAATTCGGCAATACATTACACTATTGATCTAGCCACTAATTATGCTGGGAAATATATCTGAATGTTCATGACCTGCTGGACAAATTGTCATATGTTATTAAACGCTTGACAGTATTTTTCCATTAGTAATACCGATATATTGAAAGCACAATTTGTTGTACGCTTATTCCTTGCTGAGTACGACACATTTGATGATCTTCATAAAAAATTTTTACGGATATCTGAAGTAGTATTTAAATTATGCCAATTGGAATGGTAATATCACTAGTGCAGAATCGATTCGATTTAGCTATAGACGTTACTGCGCAAGTCATGGTAGCCTTCCAATTAACTCGTGATCCATCTCATAGCGATCAGAACGTAGTCGAGACTCGTAGCTAGAGCACAGGCTTCGGTACGTCATCAAGTTGTTTAGTACAGTTCCTGGGCAAATATAATAGAAGCAGTCAGCTATTTTTGACACTAACTCTGCAGATATTGAGTTTATATGGAGAAAAAACATAAACTGTTTTATCCAGAAGTATCTCAAAAATGCAGAGTAGCTCCCAAAAATATCAGGCTGCGTTTAATGCTTTGTCCAGCGACTGTACGTGACCGGTACAGTTTGGATGCACAGACCCACGCCTGTATTCTCGGGGGTCTTGGCTAACACGCTAATAGTCCATGCTCTAGGGGGTGTCTGTGTACATTTCTCATTCACGGCACTGCCATGTATTTTCCTATTCCATATGATGAGGGCATTAAAAAAAGTTGGGTAGAACTTTCGCCACTGGTATATTTTTGAGGGGGGCATGGGGGGAGGGGGGCCAAAATTATCAGTTGCGGACTGATTGTTCTGAACCTAGCTCAAAATATGTATTTTTAAAAAGAAACATTTTGTTCCCTAGACGTTTATGATTTAGGCTTTAGTTTTTGTGAAAATCTTGGAAATTTAAAACTAGTAGAACAAAACTGCAGAGCTGGATGTTTCTTTTTTGCCCTTATAATATTTTCTGATCCCAGTTCAAAACCGAATCCCTTTATAGTTTTCCCTATATTTTAGTTAGCGATCGCAACGTTATAGCAAATGGAAAATCCAGCCGTGATAAAAAATATTATGAGGGCAAAAAAGGAGAATCGAGCTCTATGGTTTGGTTAGGAATGTTCCAAGGATTCCAAAACTGTCATTATTTTTATTCTAGCATAAAAACTAATTGAGTTCTATTCGTTTGAAATTTCCAAAATATACAAATATATTTATATTTAAACCCAATTATCTCAAAAACCAAGGCCTAAATCACAAAAGTCCTGGTAACAAAATATAATTTTTTTCATAAATACATATTTTGAGCAAGTTTCAGAACAATTAGTCCACAATTGATAATATTGGTCCCCCCATGCCCCCCTCAAAAATGTACGAGTTGCAAAAGTTCTACCTAACTTTTTTCAATGTCCTCATCATATGGAATAGGAAAATACATGGTAGAGCCGTGAAAGAGAAATGTACACAGAGCCTGGACTAATAGAGAGGGTTTCGGCAACGGACGTTCTTTCGTAATAAATTTTGAAGCATCTTGTCGATAGTGAATAAATAATATTTTTGCTAGTAAAGCGGGAATCCAGGCACCACATCCTGGTTTGACGTTGGCATTTTCGTAATCGTGGATCGACTCTTTCATCGGTGTACGTCATAAAGCTTTGCAAATAGCAAAGCGGTTGGGTGTTTCACGGGTATTACGATGATGTACCTCACACAGCAGTCTATTCACTCACCCACACTAAACTCTCACAGAGAAGGATATCACCCCAATTTTGCAAAAAAAAAAAATTCAGTTTGTCTGCAGGACCATTGCTCATGCCGCATCTAGAGATTTTGGTGAAGTTTTTGATACAAGTCTACTACTTAAGAGGAGGATTCTGCACAGACTCATCGTAACACGTACGCGCTTCGGCTAATGCAGTCAAAACTAAGCAAGCGTGCAATCAGACAGGCATTACCATAATCCTGGAGCAGTTTCCACAATTTGGCAGTTTATGGTCCCGGAACTGGAGTAGTGGGAGGCTTTAGTTTGTTCAAAGCTTGGAACGGGAAGGAGGCTTTAGATTAGCGAGTCCGATCCAATATCTGATATTAGGGCAATCTGCTGGCTACACGTGCTGATAAAATCAATATGCTTTGCATGACACGGTTTCCAGCTCAAGATCTTCTAGGTTGAAGGGGCAGCTTCTCACCGGTCCGTGGGAAGCAACTGGTCTTGTGAGGGAAGCGGCTGGAGAAGGATGAATGTAAAATATTCATAGCATCGAACTGTTTAGTAAATCTGTACAGAAGAAAGGTTACTAAATTCTGCTACTATTCTATATTTGGGGTGTAAAGAGATTGTGTTGAGTATCTGTTATTCAATTGGTATTAAAGTATCAACTGTCAACGTTCTCGCTTGGCGACACATTAATGTGATATTGCTGCGAGGAGTGGAACTCTCTAAAGGTGTAAATAGGCTAAGAAGAGTGGTTAGCCAGAGACCGGATACTCAAACGCCTTGTAAAGTTACAAACATTGTAACTGTACAGGTACAAGTGTAACCATATAATTGCCAAAAATTAACATCTTTACTCTTTGATTTAGTATCTGAGTCTGTCTTTCATTAACGTATGCATCGGTTGGAGGTTCAAACCACTTTCTTGAAGATCAGTATAAGAAAGTGACAAAATCTGAGGTGTGGTATCTCGGTACTTCTTAAAGGAAGTGTGCAGTTTTTTTTAGATTAGTAGATTAGATAGGCGGCAGTAGACGAACCAAGAGGCCCATTCCCAAAGAGACACCGGAACTTACACCTCGGCCCTCTATGAGCTATTGCCATTATGTTAGTAGGATATAGAGGACTGGAGAAAAGAGAAAACAAGGGGGGGGGGGAAGAATCCCTGCCAAATAGACGATATCACGAATGCACGCAAGCACGATCAAGAGCCGCTTATGTGCGGAGCTTAGAGATGTTACCGTAACTTTAGAAGGCGTTTGTGCATCCGGTCCGGTACATTAAAAACTTAGTCTACGAAGAAATCAACTGTTGCAAGATTTGAACGTTTCATGGGAGAAATATCGTAAAAAGTAAAGAAGCATGGTACAAATGAGACAAAATATCCCTCCCTGTTCCTGCAAGCTCTAAGGGCAACAATCCTGAATGGGCTTCCAAGAAAATAATAATTTCGTTATCTCCACAGTTGGCTTCTTCTGAGCATCCTACGGTAATGCTGTTTCATTACCTCCGCCGAGGAGGTTGTTTTCATCGAGTTCGTCTCTCTGTCTGTCATTAACATACTTCAAAAAGTTATGAACTAATTTTAACAAAATTTAAGGAAATTGTTAAGTATATTGGGAGGAACAGATGATTATTTTTTGGTGAAGATCCGTTCATCCGTTTGTTTGCTTGTCTGCCTCGTTTATGTTAATGCCATAGCTCAAAAAGTTATGAACGGATTTTTATGAAATTTATATGAGTTGTTAGGCATATCACGAAGAGTAAATGACCAAATTTTTATGATGATCTGTTGGTTCCTTTGTTTGTCGTTGTTTCTAATTTTTTACTTGTTAGCACAATAACTCAAAAAGTTTATAATGAATTATTAGGAAATTTACAGGAGTTGTTGGTATTGATAAAAGACACAAATGATTCAATTCTGGTGATAATCGGTTGGTCTGTTTCTGACTACGATATATGCTTGTCAGAATGTTTCTTGGCTGCATAACTCGAAACGTTATGGACGGATCTTCAAAAATTACTAAAACTGATTATACTATCAAAAGGCACAGATGATTAGACTTTAATGTTGATAGAAAGAAAATCATAGTTTCAGAACCAGTTTCAACTTTTCGCTACCGTTGCCTTGCTTGGTGGACGTATGCGCTCTCAGAGTGCTCTAATTTTTATTATACTACATTGCATGCAATACTGGTTCGAAAGATGGGGTGCGACCCAACAGGCTACTACTCAAACAAAATTTATGCCGCCGCATCACCGCTTAGCAGCTATATTGCGGTTTTAGTTTCTGCGCCGGCCCTAATTTTTGATAGGGTACCATTGCCAAAACGCTGTGAAACTCCAATTTCTTTAGTGAATTCCATATCAAAGTTTGGACATTGTTAGCAAGTGCAGGCTACTGCAGCTGCGAGTACACTGAGAAAATTAGGTCTCCATGTGCACCTTTTTATAGCATCTGAACCACTGAAATGACGAAAAAAAACTTTCGTTGCTGTTAGTAGAAGAAACGAAAGAAGTTAGACCGACCTTGCCGTAAAGCTTCGTTTCACCCCTGACAGATTTATTGGCAGCCTAAAAGTTAAAAACGTAAAACAGTTTCTGGAGGCTAGAAATTTTTCTAGGGACGTAGCGTCGTCGTATCATGTACTTGATGATGTCGCAGGAAGAACTAGGTGACGTTTGCTTTTAATCTGAAGTTGCAATTTGTAGCGCAATAAACTTTGTAGCACCTAACATAAATTCTTCGTCTGCTGTAAGCTGCGAGGTGTCCAATAATTATGCCTGCACTGCGTTTTCCTTTTAGTAATTTAGTAGGTATGTGCTCTAACTATATTGTTAGTCGGCAGTGGTTCATTGGGGGTTTCTGTCTTTTACTTTCTGCTAACTCACCATACACTACACCTGCTGTAAGTACTAATAGAGAGTAATGAATTACTTGCACTTCATCGTTATGCTAATTTAAAATGCAGGTATTTTAACTACTAAGAGTTAGGAGTAGTCTACTATGGGTGGCTACTCTTCGCCCTTTTGCCAATTCACTATGTACTACAACTACTGTACGTCGCGAATGGTCTGCTAAGGATATTTTTTCTGCGTTGTGGGTCTAATGAAGGTCGAGAGCAGCGCCCAACCGCAGACCGAGAAGCTGTCCTTTCTCTTCTACAAACAAAGACTTTTGCAATTACGAACTTATGAAGACATTCGTCTTACACTAATGCAGGAGTGCGCCGGGCGAGAACTAATGATCAAAAT
>LQNS02276866.1:5732392-5746079 GCA_001587735.2 Parhyale hawaiensis
ATTTTATGGCTCATCACTCTACCTAGTCTTTAGTTCATTATACTTTGAAATTCTGTGTGCTCTTACTTTTCATTTATCATTCTTCCATACTGCTTCAGCATGTATGTATATCAGAAAATATAGATTTAATTTGACGGTGCTGAATTAATTCGTAGTTTACCTCTTATGCAGTATAATATTCAAGCCTTTAAGTTGTGGTAGGTAGCTCTTCCAGCTGACCTGATCCTTTCCGACCCTATTCCTAACTAACCTAATACATACATCAAGGTAGGCTGCATACCATGCTGGGACCCTTTTGATACTAGATCAACTTTATTATTACCGTCCTACCTAGCACACGTTTCCTTACACTTCCAACTCCATAAACTTTGCCCTTCCAAAAACTCATCATTCGATCATGTACGCCAAGCAAACTGGACCATCTTCATGGCATTACCGAACCACGCAAAGGCAGAGCCCAGCAGAAAGAAACAGTTGAAATCAGTTACACTGCAACAGCACTAGTAATTTATCACATGAGATGCCTGCCATAGGCCCGATGTTGGCTAGTTATACAGGAATTTACGAAGAAAAAAAAGGTCATATTCTTAGATAGCCGCTTGCTGAGGGGCCTCAAGATAGCACTGATTTGTGGGGCAGATAGAGATCGCCAATTAGAAGCCTTACAGATCGCCGAGATCATAGCACTGTGATGTTGTGTAGTCTTCTGACAGATATAGGCTGCAAGTTGTCCATTATTTTGTCTTTTGCCGCCCAGGAGGACCGTTTGGTTGCGTTTTAAATAGGGCAGTTTCTTAGAAAATCGGTGTTTAATTGACAAGGTAAAGGGTGCACCCTACAACTCTCAGAGAGGACATTTTGACTGATACTATTCTTTCGAGAAACCGGTAGTTTGCGTGGTTATTGTATCTTTAAAATTTTTATCCTCTATTATCCCAATTAAAGATGATTTATTAAACATGTACCATAGACAATGACACGCACTGAGGAAACCATCATCCTTACTCAAATACGAAATATCTTTGTGAGACTTCACCTGAGAAACTTCTTACACGTTATTAGTGAAGAGACGCAGCATCTTCAGTTCACCAGTTCGAGACGCAAATTAACCCCAAAAAATTTGTAGTGCAATAATGGTTTTAAAATTTCCATTGTTTATTTCTGTAAGGCCTTAAATACAAACAGTTAGTTCAGGATGCGAGGTGAAGAATTCAGATGCCGTGTTGGGTTATTCCTACAGTTGAGATGTTTCAAGTTAAATTCCCGAATCAGGTCTTGTCAGAACTGTACCATAGTCACCACAGCGCATGTACTGTACCATAGTCACCACAGTGCATGTACTATACCATAGTCACCACAGCGCATGTACTGTACCATAGTCACCACAGCGCATATGTAGCATCACAAAAATCATACGAAATATAGAGGAGCATTTATGAACATTATGGACAGATAAATTCGGCTGCATATACTGTCCATTATCTAACATGAGGGAGATCTGTAGCGGCCTCATAGGAAATCGAAGACGATTCTGGAATATTGACAATTAGCTCAAATATTGAGGGCCGGGCGCATTTCTCGGCTTCTCGCTGGGAATGTGCCTGTTGGTCCGTCTACTGCCAGCTATCCACTCTGAACTAAACGGTTCACACAGCATATTTTTGTATTGTAAGGTTTAGTCAACTTGGCCGTTCACCCTAACGAGGAAATCTAGATTGCATTTGTTCGCAATGTTGATAATGCTTAGGTTCTAGACAGTCCGTATTGCTGGTTAGGCCAGTGCCCTCGCAGTGTAAACACTAGTCTACATTGTGCAGGCTAAGGGTACAGCAACTGATGATAGCAGATGAAAATAGTGACACGTGGTAATGTCGTACAGTACTAAACGTAAAGTGTCATATCCCTTACATTCGACGTTTTATACAACAACATAGCAATAGTTCAACGCCAACTGTGCTTAAAAATGGGTATAATTACAGTTGTGTAATGCTTCATAATATACTTTTGTGTTATACGGGAGATGCGTATTAAACAAGAAAAAAAAAATCAGTGAACCACTTGCGAACTTCAGACTGTTAGGGATTCTGAATTCTAGCCAGTCAGTTCAAGAGATAAGTTTTTAAGCCCTGCACGATGTCAGCTCAGTTTTCCCACTTGATATTTACCTCCGCCATAGAACTTATGTTTTTGTCGAGTTTGTCTGTCTGGCTGCCTAGTTGTCTGCAACCAAGACAACTCAAAAAGTTATGGGTGGATCTCCGCTCAATTTACAGGGATTGTTAGGCATGTTAAGAGGACAAAAATTTATTGATGTTTAACTCTTGGTGAAGATTCATTCTACCGTTTGTTTGTCTGCCTCATTTTTCTCAGTAGCATAACTCAAAATGTTATGGACGGATTTTTTATGAAATTTCCATGAATGGTTAGGTATATTACGAAGAGTAAATGGCCAATTTTTTGTGATGGTCTGCTAGTGTGTTTATTTTGCTTGTCTATTTTTGATTTTATGACGGTTAGCAATATAACTCAAGAAGTTACGAACAAATTGTTATGAACGAATCTAAATTATAATTTAAAAACCGATTTGAATTTCTTGCTTTCGTTGCCTTGCTTGGCGGAGGTATGCTCTCCCAGAGGGCTCTAGTTATTGCCAGGATTCACAATGCAACTACCAGCAAAATCCCCAGTTCCCTGTAATGATGCGTAAGTGTTCAATGTGTAAAACTACATAAACGCCAAGGTGTCTTCGATTCGTACTGTGTGATTGAGCTACTTTAGTCTAAGCCTAAACTTGTTCACAACTTTAGCGCTAGGTGTTTAATTCCATGCTCTAGGTAGAGTTTCAGGTAGTATCGTGAAACTGACTAAGGTTGAAGAGGCTGCATGGTCTTGGCTATAATTTTATCATAGTCTTAGAACATTTAAAGGCTGCACCGACTTACTGCATGTAATACAATACTGAGCAAAAAAGCATGTCCCTATAAAAATCCAACCATACTGTCTAGGCAAAAGTGAGACAACATTTTACCTTTATATTATTAATAAATGGGAGATTGAATGAATTAAAAATGTTTGAAACTTTTTTCGTTTGTCACAAAATTTACTCATTTCTGATCACATCCTAAAAATACCGTCATAAAAATCAGTGTCAATGTAAACTGTATGCCGTATTTTTAATCTAAAGAAACACTTCAACCTGGAAAGTATTAATTGTCTGATATTGTCCTCTACATTTTACGATATACATATTGTGCCTGGTGCACTAGTATTATAAATATGAACTCCTTCACCTGTTGGAGAAATGAATGACTTTTTATTATTATTTTTATATTCGCAAGCCTAGACGTCTGTCATGCAGCGTAATGCTAACGAAAAATTCAAGTTAGTGCTCCATCCAGGATTTTTTAAATTCATCAAAATTCTTGTTCGTCTAATTCTGTTGATATTCCCAGCAGTTGCTAGAAATTTGATGAATATCCAGAAAGTCTTGGGTTTAGTCCAGACAATAAAAAAAAACGAATAGTAAGCATACAAACGAGATCTTCTCGAAAATTGGATTATCTGCACCTTGTCACATTCTTAACAGATCATGAAAATTTCGTGAATATCCCTTTAGAGCAACTAGAATTATACTGCGAAGACAATAATCAGGTAGGCAAACAAACAAAGGTTTCTACAGATCAACATCAAAACTAAGCTGTTCCTTCTGACATGCCAAATAGTCCCTACAAATTTCATGAAGATCCGTTTATAACTTTTTGAATTATGTTGCTAACAGAGAAACGCCAGCAAAAATGTGTGCTAGCTGGAGGAGTTAACAAGAGAGGGAGAAAATAAATTCTCAAAGCAAATACTTAAGCAAAACTTGGTGTTGAACATTGCGCCTATTTATGTATTTTTTGATAAAAATCGGCAAATAATTTTGCAGTAACAGTAGAAAATTGAAGAACTGGACAAATTTTGAAGCGGTTACAAACTAAGGGCTCGTAGGAGTTAAGGAATTGTAACTGCTTCGATTTCCAGCTCTCTTAATACGCAGTGTGAATTTTAGTCTATAGCAATGTTATGAAAACAGAACATTGAAAGATGAAATAAACTCAATGGTAAGTACGAATATAAAATTGATATTACATACATGAAGAGCTGATGCTTGTAAAAAACGGCGAGGTGGGAAGGGGAAAGGTGTTTTTTTAATTATGTTTATGCGCCAGAGCTTTCATGTATAACTATGTTGGTGCAGAAGTGTGGTCTGCTACCATTGGAATTCCACGGCTTCAGTTAGACTGGGTAGCTTATAGGAATTATTATTATATCATACGTAGAGTCTCGGTGTTGTTGCGAAGTAGATGCGGCACTGTCATGGTACAATTGGAAGTATTCACTGATCCACCTTTTGCATATATTTTTCGTATGGGGTCTTCCGCCCCTGGCACCTTAGCTCTAGACTTCTGTGGTCGACTGCAGCCGTATACTCCTCTGGGCCCGGTAGGTTTATATCTACAGCACAAACCAGTGCATGCGGGGGGTTTCCCAAGTTATCATTTTATGATTCTATGCTGTTTTACCTTTAAAGGCCTTGCTTGCAAAACTGTGAATGTTTCACAGATGCAGCTATAGTGTTGATAAATTCAAAATCGTAGAAATCATATCATTGTGCTTGAAAACTAAAATGCTGACAACAGAAATCTGAAGTGCTGACGCACGTGAGCCACTTTACAGCGATAAATTTTGATCTCCTTTACTAGGTCAAAAACTCCTTCACTTTCCATGTCTCAAGTTAAATTTTCACGAAGATTTCAGGGTTTTTCTGGCAAGCGAAGCTGAGAGCATAAACAAAAGCTACAGCACACTCGGCTATCGAAGAAACTGCGTAATTGGGTCTCTAAACATCCAATACCATTGATGACTTTAGAAACAATCTGAGAGGTGGAAAAGGTCACCTATGTTTGGGTGGATAAGGGAGCTACTCGCACCAAGATTTACTCGAACGCCCGACAAATACAGACGTAAAAAGCGTTTTACAACCGGAATAAAAGTTTTAGTGTAGCAGTCAGCAGGGGTCGAACCCTAGCGTAATATAATTTGGATGCGAGATTTCTCAAAGCTTGTTGAAATTAAAGCCTTCCCGGTAAGGAAACCCTTGATTGCCAGGCGATGTTTAAACAAACACACCTAAGATTCAATCTTTTCCCCTCCTTGTTTATTCAATCGAAATTAACACGATTCTGGAGTTCTTCGAAGGGCCGGAGCTTGTCGCTCTTCTCGGACCAATTTTTGAAACTAGAACAGGGGAAATTCTTGCACTAAATTGGAATCTCTGAGCAAAAAATAAATAAAATAAAAAATATGCAAAACCGAACGTATTTACTTTGATACAGTACAATTGTATCAGTGCAATAGTTTTTTTTTTAAAGAGAATTAGAGTATAAATAGATAACTTTTATGACCCTTTTTTTATAAAATGTGTGTACAATGCAAATGTGACAAAAAAGTGAATAAACGAAAAAGAGGAAAATTTAGTTTTTGTATCTGAAGTGCAGAAAACTTGAGTTAAAAATTAGTTCATGAGCTCAAACGCAAACCCACACACATTAAGTATATTTCACTCTCCAAAAGGGTGGTTATAAATATTTATTAATAAGCTCATATATTCCACCAGATACTCTAGTCGGTCAGAATACACTTCAATACTGAAGTATAAAAAGGATGAAATTTCCTTCGACTCCTCATGGAACTAATGCGAGTATATCTCTCCAGCAGTTGTCTTGTGTTTTGAGATTTTCCATTCTAAACTAAACCTATCAACAAATGTTTCGTGAAATAATACAAGATATTTATAAGAATTTGGGAAACATGGTACGAGTGAATGTAAGTCGAACAATCAGAATTTCGTGGAAATATATCGATTTCAACAGATGAGCACGACCTGTAGTGACGATAAACTTGCTGCATCTGCCTACAACAGGTACACAGGGTGCGAAACAATTATTCAATAATCATATATTCATTGCCGAGTAAAAAGAAAAAATCCGCTTGAGGTATGGATGTCGGTGTCTAGATCCTTTCTAGAAAACTGTACTTTTGGGAGTGGCACTTGGACCGTTCGTCTTGAGTTAAGTTATTCTAGCTGTAAAAACCCTGTTGTGTCTGGAATTCAATATTGAAACATTGTGCAAAGCATTCGTCGTAAACAAGCCGATAAGAACGAACCAGTTGACTTCATTAAATGCTCCAAAAGCCTTCGCATTTGATCTTCCCATTCAAACCAGTAAGTTTTCTAGCCCTCTCATTTCACAAAATTGACATTCAAAGTACAATTTTGAGCGCAATTTTTTGTTTCCAATGTGATTTCCAGATTCTTGTGGTCTTGGGTTGGATGCCATACTATACACTCATAAGTTTTCCAGTCTCTCTAACTTTTACGGAATTGACACTAAGTTATACTTCGGCGTCTGACTTTTTCCTACTCTAAAGGCAATTCCAGACTCTCATGGTCTTTGGTTTCGTTCCTTACTAGTTAATACAAGCTCGTATATTTATCAAGCTCTCTTACTTTCACGGAATTGACACTCAATGAATAAATTTTGTGGTTGATTTCTGCCTTCGCTTGACCCAATAACGCGATTTCCAGTCTCTTCTGTTCTAGACCAAAGTTTACTTCTTTGTGGTGGAATCCGCTTTTGTGAATGTAAATTTTTGGATGTTATCTCTTTTATTGTAGTGTTATAGCAAGAGAACGACGTTGTCAACGAAATTCTTGGAAATAGCACTTTGCTTGAACAACTGCATCCACGCAGAGAGTACAGAGCTTGGTATGCTGAATGTTGAAATTAAAATTAATGATAATCCACTGTTTTATTCGGTGTACTTTGTATAAGACTTCTAGGACTTAGCTATACGAGAGATGAATGGGAAAACTATGCCTAATAGTAATACTTAAGAGATATACGCATAAAAGAATGCCCTTGTGGTTTGTAGCTGTTTTCTGTATACGGTTAGGTACTAAGCATTTACTGTTTTATTTAGGCAGTTAAAGTGGAACAACTGCCTTATAAAATTCTAGGAAAATTATGGTAGCTGTGTGAAGGTTTACTGCTTTTTGTTTATTTTGTACGTCTAAAATTAGAGCACTACCCTTCGAGAACCTAAAACTTTGAACATAAGCATATCACTATGAATACCTAAATATATCAGTACGAATTTTTGTATTAGCACATGTTGTACAATACACGATTATTTGTGATATGTGAATATACTGATGAAAAACTAGGTGCAATATAAGCAGATGTAATAAGTGTAATGTTGGTAGCAGCCTAAGAAAAGCCAAACATGTTCTTCAGTAGTGCCTTGGAAGACTCCCTAGCTGGTGAATACTAATACACTGAACAATGGATGTGTTGCGTTCCTCCGCTTAGCAGTGTAGCGGAGCCGAATGAGCAGAGCTCCGACTCCTGGTTCAGCCAGTTTTCAAATACGACACATTGTGCAGCCGACTCCGTTTCTTTTTCTATAGAGAATCGGTTCATATTTAACAACACTGACTCCAAATTCCGGCTCCTAAAATGCCAGATTTCTACCGACCTCGTCACCCTGTTGCTTCAAGATAGTTTAAGCCGATGAACTTTTACTTTACACGAAGTTTTAGTCTCAAGCTTTTAGTCTCGCTTTACGCGGTTGAGTTTTCACCGGTTTCAAGCGTAATCGGTGCGGGATCAATTAACGCTCAAAACTAAAGTTCCGGAGAAGTTGATACTATTCGAATTAAATTGTCTTGAAAAACTCACACCCAAGACTGTGTTATTGGCGTCACCCTGAAACTGCTTATCTTTAGAAATATGATTTTACACGAGATAAACAAAACTGAAATCATGTAGAAAATGGCAGATGAGCTGCTTCGGCACGTCGCATTCCCTTCTTTCAGCTCTAATAAATCATGATTTATATATATTTTACGTTAGTTATTTAAAAGAAAAGCTTTAATGAAAATAGTTTGAAGTCCAGTATCTTTACTGAAGAGATCAGGTTCCAGTTGCGGGTGTTCATGTTAATTCCAGCGTTATTTCGGTGAGGAGCCCAACAATTTCCATAATATGTTACTTTAGATTTATTTGCTAAAAACTTTCTGGCATCAGCTTCAGGAGAGAGCATCATTTTAACATCTGACATCGTCTAAGCCTATTTACCCCCATTGTGCTCAAAGAAATTACGAATGGTGGTTCAAAACTACTAAATAGTTTTACATTGGTATATATTTTCAGAAAATTCACCGATTAATTCTTTCATTGAAGCATTGACTTGTTACATTCAAACAAAAAGCGCTAGGTGCTGAAGCATATAAATAAGTTCAGACTACAAGGTCATTTTTTATATATTACGTACGTCGTACTGTGTATCTGTGTGAGGCTCAGTTCTCTTCTTCATCCCTCATTGTGGTAGTACTATTCCTTTGAAAGGTGAAAGCTTATCTCCCGTTCACTCGGTTAATACACTCAAAATGACAGCTCGGCAAGTGCGGTGTTCTACGAGACATTATTTGAAAGTTTACAAGATTAAAAAAAAAGGTTAGAAGCATGGTTACGTAAGACGTTAGAGTCGGCTAACATGATGGTTTTTACCCTACATTCATTCTTTGAAATATCCGAACATTTCGTCGCGTCCTCACAAACACAATTGCGTGCATACTAAGGGCACGTTCGAGTGGGTCGTCAAAGTCGATTTAAGCCAAACCCACTCGATGTGATTTTTCATAAACTTCAGGCAGGAGCGCTGGCTTCGACCCATTGAATTGGATACCGGGCATGGACACTCAGACTTCCAGAGACTCAATCTTGCTCTGTAAAATAAAGTTTTCAGTTGGCTCCTGGTACACACACTGCTTCCGGCATTCGTAGCATATACCAAAGAGACAAATCCAAAGCTTTTGTCTGATGTTGTGGGCAAGTCAAGCTTGAAGGCTTAAGTTTGGAGCCCAGCCGAACATGCCGTAAAAGATTTAACTTAGAGCAATCACCGGTGAAGTCCTTCATTTTTGGTAAAGCAATGCGAGCTCCGGCTGAAAGGATACCTTGTTTCAACTTTCAATATACTGTATACCGCAGGAGCAGGTTATACAATTTTCTTTCGCGCGCTGCAACACTTTACTGGGACCCAAATATACTTTAACGCAATTCAAACCTCTAAAACTTTGCTACAAGCTATAAATAAAAATTTATTTATTTTTTCTAATCGTTAATTTATAAAATTGTAGTTGCTATGTCAATTTATTTCGCCATTGTTAGTAGTAAAGTTTCAGAAAACTCCTCGAATGTGGGGTGAATTGGAATTCAGAAGTCAATGTATTTTTCTGTGGTTGAACATACACGGCAATACAATCGACCGCTTTGAAGCACGGACGTAGGGCAAAAGACTCACGTACGAAGTGAGCTCTAAAGAGCAAAAATTTTCTGTTTTGATAAAATTTTTCGGTAATGCATTTATCTCACTGATCCACATTTGAGCAGGCCAACCGCCCAAGCTTATGTATCATCTTACGCTATCTTTATTCGGCAGACGTTAGGAAACCGACGTTATGCGAAGAAGTTCGGCTGGAGTTAGTCGTTGTCCGTTGGATATTGTCCAAAAGAAGCCTCAATCTAAAATGGAATCACCCGAACATCGCTTCTCAGAACAATCAAATGTTGAGCAGACTTCAAAGCCATTGAATTGGGCCGATTTAGCACCTGATAGCTCGGCCCAACTCTTTCTTACATGGCGGTCCAAACAGGCGGTTTGGTGGTGTGTTTACGGGGTAGGATTTTGATGCAGTAATTTCCAAATACACGTGTTAACGGGGAGAGAATTTCGATGCAGAAACTTTTGAAATGCACGTGTTTACGGAGAGAAGATTTTGATGCAGCAATTTCCATTTGCACATGTGTACGGGAGAGAACAGATTGATTTAAAACTGTGTTGAACTCCAAACAGAATTATTTGTTGTTATTATGATTATCATCATTTTAGTACATTGTTTGCTAGTCAAAAGAACTCATCTATGCTCAAGCATTGAAGTTTAACTTCTTATCACCAAAAAGTCCTAATTGGTCTCGAAAGTAAGTGTAGGCAGTAGGTATATAGTTGATCTTGATGACTGCTGGCAATTTCTGCACTTGGCAAATATTTTCTTGTTTCAAGGTACTTTAGATTTTTGCGATTCATCTATGGAGCCATTTTAGGCATAGAATATCATTCAGTATTGAAACTTCTGTGATAAATACTTATGAGTAGTTATTTTTTGGTACCTATGTTGACTGTAAGTTTCATTGAGATTGCGAGTCACTGTGATATTACTTCATGCCAGGCGTTGGTGTATGTCTCTGCGGTCTGCGGGTGTACGGAAGGGCTCCAGTCTTATAATATAGCGGTGCATGGCAGCTTTCATCTATTCCATTCAACATTCATGGATTGGAAGCCGTTTCTTGAGGGTCCTTACTGCCGTTTCTTTTTTGATATTGCTTTACTGTAGATGGCTGTTTTTATTCTTTTAGCACTTTTTGGACAGAACTAACTCACTGACCCATTTCTCAATCCATTGTCCTATTTTTCGACATTATACACGCATATTTTTCTCTTCTTTACGCTACATGGCGCTTTCCTTTTTCTTCTTCTTGCTCAACTGCACATGTTTTTTTTTTTACTTTTTGCAGTATGTTCTCAGACATTTTTTCTGCCCTACTTTACATTTTTTTACCTTTTTCGCACTCTACACTTTACCTATTTTCTTGCCCTACTGTACATGTGTTTCTCTTTTTCGCACTGTTTTCTCTGACTCTATTCTTTTCTTTTTCTTCTTCTTTTGCCCTACTGTACGTGCCTTTTGTACTTTTTCTGCACTGTACTCGCAGGTTCTTTTCTACAAGCACGGGTGTGCGAAGGCATCTTCATGAGCCAATTTGTACCACGAAATCTATGCATATATGCAGGCTGCCCAGAACATCGATGTCGGAGGCATGCAGAGTATGTTCAATAGATTCAATATTGGGGATTAAACGAAGCCAAACGTCACCCCAATAGCACACGCGGAATCTCGCTGGAACGACTCAATTTAAGTCCTTCATGGCTAGTCACACGTAACGAGTTAACTGCTAACTTTAGTTATGCATTCGTTAGTGTTTTGTAGTCATATCTTCTGTCTGGTCCGAAACTGATGCCTCTGATTGTGAACCACTCGAGCTATTTGAGACAATGGTTACATTTACAGAAAAAAATATATATTTGCAATTGCATGTGGCATTTAGTAACGTTTCGCCCTAGATCCGAAGCAATGCATGAAAATTTATTAGGACCTAAAACGAAAATGAGCCTTATAAAAATTGCTGATGAGATTAGACATGCACTCATTAAGAAGTTCGCTCTGCTTGATTCGACACAAGCACTGGCTAAATCGGTTGCCTAATGGTCATAGAAATGGTGCGTAATGAGGTAGTACATATATCTAGGCATAATACTTCTTGAAGAATAATCTAGGGGTTACATGCAACTGGTCTTTCCCATGCAGCTGACTTAACGGGCACCGCTCACAGTACGCGAGAGCTACTCCCTGATATCCTCGTACTTTGAGTAGAATTTTGACGAAATTCTTTTTTCAGAACCTATAAATAGCCTCACCTAGTGGTACTTAGGCTGTGATCTTGCGAGACTGGGGTTCCTTCACATATAGCGCTAGACGAGGAAAAAGAATCCTTCTATATAAAAAAGCAGTACGACCTGAGACTGGTAGGGGTCAGATATAAAACCAAGTTGGTAGCAAAGGATTTTTGATACCAGCGTGAAAAAACAGCAGATTACCTGAAGGTTTAATTGGTAAGGAATCTAAATACGATGTCGCGTAATTAACGGAATGCAACATCACATCTGTACAAGAAGGGTGGCGTGCGTTCGGCGTCACCTCGACCGCAACCGAAGAACCTTCAATGTCAAGGAATGTAACGTAGTTTCATCCTAGCATGTGGTAAGCAACATTTTACCGAGGCCACACATTCAATCGCATTTTCGACTTATCAAGCGGCCTGTCATCTCGCGCATCGTCGTAAGACTTTCACTGTATATCGGGAAGACATGCGAACTGCGCATCCTCGCATTGAAATCATTGTGCCCGCGAATCCATTGTGCTACCTCGGCATTAAGCAACCATTTCATGGGCGATTCCGCAACAAACCTTGCATGACCCACTTCGTGGCTGGAAGAGCAGCATAATTTGATTCCCATTCACCATCTAAAACAGCAATGTTGAATTCTACTCCGCGTCCATATCCGCGTGTACTTGGTGGTGCATATGAGTGCAACGTGGCTAGGAGCTTCTAACAAATGTGACATGACCTGTAACAGGAAAGTGCCACGTGCCCAACATATATGTAGCAACAAAGTGGATTTTTTGCGCTCACTAGTACCCCCCATAAGTCGTCCTGCACTAACTAGCACCCCCCATAAGTCGTCATACACTAACTAGCACCACACGTAAGTCGTCCTGCACTAACTAGCACCACCCATGAGTCGTCCTGCACTCACTAGCACCACCCGTAAGTCGTTTTGCACTCACTAGCACCACCCGTAAGTCGTCCTGCACTCACTAGCACCACCCATAAGTCGTCNACTCACTAGCACCACCCAAAAGTCGTCCTGCACTCACTAGCACCACCCATAAATCGTCCTGCACTCACTAGCACCACCCATAAGTCGTCCTGCACTCACTAGCACCACCCATAAGTCGTCCTGCACTCACTAGCACCACCCATAAATCGTCCTGCACTCACTAGCACCACCCATAAGTCGTCCTGCACTCACTAGCACTACCCATAAGTCGTCCTGCACTCACTAGCACCACCCATGAGTCGTCCTGCACTCACTAGCATCACCCATAAGTCGTCCTGCATTCACTAACAGTGCCCAGAGATTGTCCTGCATTCACTAACAGTGCCCATAAGTCGTCCTGCACTCATGAACACTGTCCGCAATTCACCAAGCACATTCAGGAACACTGCCCATAACCACAGTCCCCTCACCAACCCTACACACGAGCACCATTACTTCACTATCACTGACCATAGCTGATCATTTTCCTTAAGTAGCATCGCCTCACAAACATTACCCATGTCCACCATCTCTCCAGTGCTATTCAAAAACTCCATTCCCTCACTAGTATTATCTAGAATTACCATTCAGTCCCTCCCCAACACTACCCAAAACAACCATCTATCCCCTTACCTCGACTACCTAAAGTTACCATCCATCCCATCACTTACACAGTTCTAAGCCAACACCCTTCTCTTCAGTAAAACTTCCTAAAAACTACCATGCATCTCTGCGCCAAAAACTACCCAAAACCACGATCCATCCCCTCACTAGCATTACCCAAAACCACCATCCATCCCCTCACTAGCACTACCCAAAACCACCATCCATCCCCTCACTAGCACTACACAAAACCACCATCCATCCCCTCACTAGCACTACCCAAAACCACCATCCATCCCCTCACTAGCACTACCCAAAACCACCATCCATCACCTCACTAGCACTACCCAAAACCACCATCCATCCCCTCCCTAGCACTACCCAAAACCACCATCCATCCCCTCACTAGCATCACCCAAAACCACCATCCATCTCCTCACTAGCACTACCCAAAATCACCATCCATCCCCTCCCTAGC
>LQNS02276866.1:5837690-5851422 GCA_001587735.2 Parhyale hawaiensis
TTACGGTGATTAAGATAGGGAGATCAAGACTTTTACTCAATCACTAATATCTAAACACGGGAGTTAAAATTAACTCATGAGCAAGAGCATGTTAACGATGTAGTTTGCTTTGTAAAAAAAAAGTTCGTTGTTTGCAGCGTTGTATTTGATAGTTTGTGAAGAAGATCCGAGGGTGCAGCTACAAAGCAATTTTTTTGCTGTTAGTAGTAAGAACAGTGTTCTTAGTTGCAATTGTTAAATTAACTCATGTTGCTGCAAAGGTATTCAAAGTAACAGCCCTTAAATTACAAAGGCATTGAAAGCTGAAACCTCGAAATTACATACATTGATTTATACTAGAGCATTCTGTGTCAGTAAATAACCCCAGGTTATAGAACTAGACTGCGTGTAAAATTGTTAGAAGTCTACAGAAATTTTTGAAATTCCTAGTTATTCTCGATGCTTTATCTCTGTTTAATTTCATTTTTGCCTATATTGATGGAGATGCATGTACTGTTTTTTTTTCTTTTTTGACGCGATGAATTTAATTTGATATTGAAATTTACTTGGAGAGTTTGACATTTTTAAAATTGGTCCTAAAATAGGCGTATATAATAATTAATTAATGACCTCCTTTGTTTGGGCAATTTAAAAGTGTCAATAGGGGTCTGAAGGAGGATTTAACAGACAAGGAGGAGAAAATCGTGCAGATGCGAGCTGATGGCCAATTGCCGTCGCCGTCACTAAACAACTGGACCGACATCCTTGCACTGGGAGGAAGTACACTCGGGATCCTACCTCATCAGGAAAAAAAAAAAAAAAAGAGTGGAGCCAAAATTTCTAAAATTTCTGAGCGAAACTTGAGGGTGGTGAAGCGGCAAGCGCGATAGGAGAAATTGTCTACCACTAAGTAGATTTTCGAACCTGCTGGGGTGAGTACTGTTGGTAATGCCGTGGACACACTAGGAATTCACACAGACAACTTGATGCAAGGATGCGAGACTCTGACGTCATTTATTCCACGGTATCCATGCTACCGTATCAAAACGGCACGCAACCTGCACGTCCGAGCAACTAGTTGGGAATAGAATTGTATATGTGTCCCCGGCTTAAGAGTACCAGGTGGAAGATCCTGCGGTCCGTAGGACAGACTAAAAAGCCGCTATGTAACCCTCTCTTGACGTCGCTACACAAGGAAATACGCATGGCAACGGCTCGTGAATATGTGAAAACGGATTTTTCCACCGTCCTGTTCACGGATGAGTGTCTTGCAACGCTCGATGGTTCTGACGGATGGAACAGAGGGTGGATCATGGACGGCGATACCACCCCAACCGAATGAGGTACCAACAGGGAGGCGGTAGGGTACTGTTCTCGGAGGTCATCATCGGTGAAGAGTTCGTAGGCCCAGTGAGAGTGGCGGTGGGAGTCAAAATCGATTCCACGTTCTACTGTGACCTGTTGCAAAAGGATTTTTTGCCATGGTTCCGAATGAAGGGTGCAGCCTTCAAGCGCAACTTGATTTTGATGCAAGATAACCCCCCTCCCAGGTCTTTCGCTACACTCAGGAGTGGTTGAAGAATAAGGGACAGAAAGTGATGATCGGGCCCTCCCGACTCACCCGATTTGAACCCCATCGAGCACTTTTGGTCGAACCTGGAAGCAAAAATCTACGAGGGAGGCCGCCAATTCTCGGGCAAGGAACAGTTTTGGTACACCATAGCGGCGTGTTCCTAGCGTTCCTAGCAAATTTCGCTAAGTACTATCAGTAACTTGAGAAAATCGGTGGACAACCGTCTGCTGTTAGTTATCAAGAAGGACGGGGGTAATTTTTTTTCGAAATCACTAACTCCAGAAATATAAACAAAACTTAAAAATTCAAAATATATATATTTTTTGTTGGAGTTAAATCGTAAGGTCAAATATGTTGAAAACTACTATTTAAATTGGTTTCAAATTATTTAATTCACTTTCTAGGCCTTCATTATATTTTCCAAATAGGTCGCTATTAATTTTGTACTCCCAATTTTACAATAATATATCGCATAGAATTCACTAGGGCTGGAATTATAAAAGTGGTATAGTATTATTTGCCAACCAACATTACTTAAAAAATATTCATAACAAAAACCATAAGCCATCTGCTATACTCTATTTAAGTTCGCAAGTTGGTTCTGCAATCTCCAAGGCTTTATAAAAGCTTCATATTAGCACTAAGGAAAGAAAGTAACCTAAATTATTTCTTGTTAGCATGGAGGCATCGAGAAATCTGAGATACCGCGCCTTAGCTAAATATAGACATAAACTATAGCCCTTCCGAAACTCCATAGCCCCGAGTATAGAACAACCTCTCGTGACAAGAGTATGTCAGATATGTGGTCCAATCCATATGGTAGATTGGAGCATGTGGGCATTTATCCTCTATTTACAAGAAACTTCCTGGCATTCTGCATGGATCCTGAGCTAGTGCGATTTTCAGGTACCTGAATCAGTCGGGAAGTTTCCACGTCGTTGGTTTACCAGAAATAATACACCATGTGTATTATTTCTGTCTATAGGTAGTAACTTACCAGTATCTATGACACAAATTTTCTCAAACGTGTCTCAAAAATTATTGCGGAATGTAAATTGAGCCGCTTTGCTGAAACGAATAACCTGCTACCACCAGATCAATTTGCGTACAGAAAGAACTAGGGTTGCTGTGAAGCACTATTGTCTGTGTCATAGCCCGTCCAACCGGGGTTGGATCACTATTTTGAGGAGCGCCTTGTTCAGTTGGACTTCAGGGCGAAATTTGATAGAGCCAACCATAGAGGCCTATTGTATTCAATGGAATTTTCTGGCGGGGAGGGTAGAATTTTGTCAATCATTCAGGATTATATTTCTGAGCTCAGGCACCGTGTAGCAGTCGATGGTTGGTTGCGTGAGCACATCTGTCAGGGCGGTTTCGGGTGTTCCTCAGCGTATCGTTTTGGGTCCCCTTCTCGCATGTAATGTACATTAGCGATATGCTATCCTCCTTGGAGAACACTATGGCTAATTTAATGCTAACGATTCGATTTTGGCTCTCTCAAGGATTTTGTGACTAAATACTTCACATTGAGACGAGTGTAATCGCCCTCTCACCAATTGGTGACCACGCATTACAATGCCAATTCTACAATTAAGAATCAATTAATATTGTTGCCTCTCTAAGTCATTTTCCTCGGCTGTCAGCATCCATTACTGTACTCTTCAAATCTCTTTGTTTCGGTTGCCATCCCTTATTTCCTTTGCAAACCATTTCCCTCGACTGCAGCAGCTATGGCTCCTCCAAACCATTTCCGTCGACTGTCAGCAGCTATTGCTCCTCCAAACCATTTCCGTCGACTGTCAGCAGCTATTGCTCCTTCAAACCATTTCGCTCCGCCACAAGCAAGTTTTGCTCGTCGAAACCATTTCGTTAGGTTTTGAGCGAGTCACACAATAGATATTAAACCATTTCATTCGGCTGCGATCGGCTCTGCTGCTCCAAACCATTTCGCTCGGCTGTGAGCGCGCGGAACAATGTAAATTTTACATAAATTTTGACTGGAGTGCAGCATACACGACCTGAAAATTGGCGCTCGAGGTTCGACACTCTCTTTATAGACGGGCAGCCGAGCAGCCACGAACGCGGTGTCGAACTTGTCGTCTCAATGAATATATTAAATCGAGATGCTCTCAAAACGGCCACGATGCTGGCATAGTCGTAAGTTTATGGACAGTCAGGGAGTCGTACAGTCGGACCGGCACCCGTTACTGTGCCATGGTAATGATGAGCCACGTAACAATGTTGCTTACACGCATCAATGACCAATACAAAACAGTTAGCACATCTCCGGGGCTGATTAATGGCTCGGCTCACACGAACGTTGTCCCTCATAGCAGACCTAGACAGATTAGACGTGGAACTGAACTCCTGGTAGTCCTTAATGCATTGCGACTGCTAAACAACCCCGACAAGGGTTTTGGAGGTAAACAAACGATGGGTTGGTTTATCCTAGCCTCGTCTAGAGGAACAATTTAGTCGAAAGTGCGTATGTAGCATTAGCCGGACTACGTTAAACAACGACCAGCTTTATCGTACGCTTCAAAAATCAATACAAGGTAATAATTTACAATGGGTATTCATTGATGTACATATATGTTTATGTAATATCAGCACTAACTATTAAGATATTGTTTTCCAATTTTATTTATTTATTAATATACCAGTGGCCTGTGCCTTCGATAAATAACAGCACAAAATGTGTATTATTGATAAATACTTCACTGAAGCCCCTTTTCTTACCATACTATCTGCTCTTAGACAGAGTTCAGGTATAGGATATACAATATATAGATGACCGTTCTTCCTGCTCATTGTTCCTGAGCTCCGTTCCAGTTGGACTTGCTGGACTCCACAGTAATAAACTCTCCTTTGAACATAAGTTAACTTTGCATGTCCCAATAGGTTCATGCAAGGGATGTCAGGTTCAAAGGAATATTTGATAGGCCGTCCTTAGGTTTACCTCTGTGATACCCACGTATATACAGGATTGGTTAGCGTTTCTTTGAAGGCTTGTATTCCTCCGATCTTATTCCCATAGAGCGGAATAGGAAATTTCCACCACATTTTGATACACAGTTGTTGGTTGGATAGATGATTGTTTGCTCGCTTTGTTGGTCCTTCTCTTAGTCACACTCTGTAGAATTTAGATAGTAGAAAATCCATCTACTGAATAACAAGATGAGATACAATGAAATTTCAGCCCTTAATTACGTTGGCAAATATAGTTTCTATAATAAATGCTCGAATGTCTAAACATCGAATTTTCTAATGCCCCCTTCGCTCGGTACCTTTCGATATGATTCTTCTTTTGAGTGTGGAGATGTACATATAGATAGCTGGCAGTAGACTGACTTACACTCCGACTCTCTACGAACTATTGCAATTGTGTCAGTATCGTTTAGATATCGGACGAAGATGAGAAGAGAATAAAGTAAAAATATATATGATGTTATAAGGACAATTTATTACTACAGATCCTCGGAGCTCGAAGACATTAAGGTGGTGGAAGAGGGAGAAATAATAGAGTAAGATGTCCTATGATGCTCTGGCCGTTAAGAGTTTGTGACTGTTGGAAGAGGTGTTCGTAGCTCTGGAGGGTGTCGCTCTCAATGATTGTCAAAATGATTTATAAAAGTGTTGACTGTACCACTGACAACTTCGCTGGAGTCTATTCTAGATATTTATCATGACATACGGGAAGAACTGCGGGCTTAGAGTATTTCTTCAAGCTTTATGTTTGACTTATCGGCCGTTGTTTCGCAAGCGATCATTACCGTCTCTCGCAAAAAATCCCCTTGTAATCACGTCGTTGAAACCATTCAAGTACTTGAACGTTTCTATTAGTTGCCCCCTGAGTAATATTTGCTCGAGAAGTGAGTGCCAGTTCTTGTAGGCGACACTGGTATGACTTGTTTTGCAGCTCATGTACCAATTTTGAAGCTCTACGCTGGATTCTTTCTATTTTACCAACATTATCACACTGATGTGGCGACCAGAATAGAACAGCAAATTCTAAATACGGACACAGTAGTGCTCTCTGAAAGAAACGGTTATCTTTGGATTTGTAGTCGGAATTCCTGGTAATGAATTTCAGTACTCTGTATGCTTACCAATTTCACCCTCAAATCAACTTGCAATGTTGTATTTTTTCATAGTTATTCACAGGTCACGTTACTGAACGACATCTGCCAATTCTGCCCCGTTCATTTTCAATCGGCTTGAGAAGTTCTCCGGCTCTACGTGCATTACTGAAAATTTTTCTTTTGCAGCCCGGTTCTATACCTGCCAGGATGACATAATTTCGTGGCAGCTGAAAACTTACTGATTTTACGGTGGATGTTAAGATCAACAACATTCATACAAATTATGAACAGAAGTGAGCCAAGTAACCTACCTTGTAGAATCCTGAGTCCAGTCGCTCGTCTCTCTTTGCAGTTTCACTCGCTGCTGCCGACAAGTGAGCCATGCTCGGATCCAGCGCGCTTAGTTTCCCTGGATGCCATGGGCTCTATTTCTGATGAAGTTTTGGATCCTGCCGTGCATAAACTATTTCGTATATAATTTAGTTGATTTTTTTCGAATCAGTTGAGACTTTAGGCTGAGCAAAGGTCAAAAAATTTCAAATCTTATAGCACTCAAACTTCGATCCTCTCGGTTCAATTATCACCGTTGCTATCCAGGATACAGTTAGTGTCGAGCATTCCCGGTGCATTATTCTAATCACCTCCGCCAAGGACGTTGTGTTTTTGTAGTGTTGGGACCATCATTTTGTTTGCCCTTTTGTTTCTTTGTTTGTCGGTCACCATGATTACATAAAAAGTTATGAACAGATCTTTGCGAAATTTCCAGGGATTGCTGGAACTAGATAGTAATAGATGATTACCATTTGGTGATAATCCGTTCATCTATTTGTTCGATTGTCTGCATAGTTTTTATTCGTACCATAACTCAAAAAGTTATAGAGGGATTTTCATGAAATTTGCATGGGTTGTTAGGTATAATACGCAGAGTAGGTGACCAAATTTATGTGATGATCTTTTTGTTCGTTCGTTTATTTGTCGGTACGTTGATTTTTATGCTTGTTATTACAATAACTTAAAAAAAGGATTATTCTTTATAAAATTTATAGGAATTCTTGGTAATGCCAAAAGACATTAATTATTATATTTTGCTGACGACCGGTTGGTTCGTTAGTGTGTTTGACTTAACCTTTGTCATAATGATTGTTAGCAGCATAACTCAAAAGATTATGGACGGATCTTCAAGAAAATTACAGAAATTGTCAACACTATCAAAAAGCACAAATGATTAGATTTTGGTGCCGATACGAAGAAAATCACGCTTTCAGTACTAATTTTTAATTTTTCGTTACCGTTGCCTTACTTGGCGGATGTATGCGCTCTCAGAGTGCTCTCGCTCATTTATGTTTTCGTGGTTCTTTACATTTCAGTGTTTCAGAATGGAACTTTGGGCTTTTACCTGGAGGAGAGAAATTTTGCTCTCGCAAACTAATAATGGCACCGCATTCGTTACTATAATGGATGATCAAGTAGAGAGCTACGAGCAAAAAGTTTTGTCACAAAGCCCGTACAGCAAGCAAGAATTACAAAAAAGCTTTGTTACTAATTTATTACCATCATTTTTGAAAGTTGGGCATTCTAGAATAAATATATATTTCAAATAAAAACCAGGTATATTTCGTGAATTATATAGTGTTGAGAACAATTCACAAATTGCACATATATAAATATAAATAGAGGTATCTTTTACTTGTCCTGTTCTATGATAGGGGCAAATTTTTGCCTTGAAAAGGCCGCTACCGTAGCTAGATAATGCGTAGCAATAGGACGAACCTAGGGACGGACTATTACTATGGACCTGAGCTTGCCTGCTTCAACCTTTTCGTACATGTTAAGTGTTATATGAGAAAACAACTTGACTATACGCATCCAAGTTTACAGGCAGGATACTAACTTTTTTTTAGAAGTCCTGTACTGTAAGTAGATAACAACGAAGGAGGTGATGTTGCTGACAGAATAATTTTCTACCATCATTTAGCGAAGTCGTGAGTCACTAGTGCCTTTATATCTTCACTATCTTCTCCAGTCTATAGTAATACAAAGTTCACTGGTTGCTTACTTGGTTGGTCGTCTGTCTCTCCGTCATGGAGTAAAAGATTTAGAAAGGAGAACATTATCTCCTCGAATGCAAGATGAAGAAGCAAGAAATTCGAGACTCAGCTTTAGTTTCTGCAATAAACTTAAGCTACTTGATTTACTGAAATCACCTTAGCTTAAGGGTGCCGACACACCAAAAGCAGTTCCGTGAGAAGCTGGCAGGCAGTTTTTGAGAAGCAAGGAATGCATTGGAGCGCGCACACCGAACAGCGGCAGTTGAGCAGGCCGCTGCCGCTGTTTGATGTGCGCGCTTCAATGCATTCCGAGCTTCTCAAAAACTGTCTGCCTGCCAGCTTCTCGCTGAACTGCTTTTGGTGTGTCGGCAGTCTGGGCACCCTAAGGCCGGCCTGCACGCCTAATTTATTTAACTTGTTCTCTCGTTCAATCGCTTGAAGGCTTTGTAACGTCTTGAACACAATTGCGTGTAAGTAACAAAAGTTATGAAAATTTCAGCGGTCAGATCGGTTCCTTCGACAAGTTCACAAGGTGAGTTACGGATATCTCTTCAAATAAAACTAAGAGAACAGTGCACTTTTCTACTGTGTCTATGGCAGAGTTACACAGTTTGACTATTGGACGAGTGAACACTTTCAAACGACTGTAAGGTGTAGACTAGCCCATGGAAAAGTTGCTCTTGGTTCTATTTCATACTGATATTTGATATCTATACTCCTTCTTTTGGACGTATTAGATGAGGGACTCAATCTTGTAAGGAGTTGTCGTCCCAACGTGGTCAACCCACTCGGGTTACATTTTCCTGAAGCGGGAGACACACTGTAGTCAAAAGGAAGAGTATCCTCATGTGTACGACCGAATGCATTGTTATGTAATAACAATTAAATAACACGAACATTTTAAGTAATCAATATTAAATGGAACAAAGGTCTTTCAATGAAAGCACTGCAACATCACCAAGTCTGGACGGACACACGCGGTCACGGTGAAAACTACACATCTCCGCGGGCACTTCACGGGTTGTAACAACACGGATTATCACTGAAGCAACTCGGTATCGAGAGGTCAGGCTGAGCAGGAGGAATTTTCAAATTGATTTTTCTCCAGTCCTTCATGGTACTAGATCATAAAACGTCTAAATCTCAGGCAAAATGAATAACCTCTAGAGAGTATTCACTCTAGTCAAGACAATAAATACCTACAACTATTATCATTATCATCATTAAAACAATAGTTCAGTTTATCGCTCTCGAAAAACATGATGATACTGATACCAGCAAAATAGGAGGTATCCCTCCAAATTATCGAATCGTCGGGAAACTATGTTTCTCTACCATTGGAGAGAAGGTATTTATCTAATTCGTATTAATTCCATACTAGAAATACTTATAACTTCTGCCCAAATTTTCCCTTCATCTTGTAAGATTTCACCCGAACAGAGTCCCATTGCATGTTGTGACTCTCTGATTACATTGTCTTACTATGCTCTTACACAATAACAGCAGCTTGAATAAGCACAGCTATTCGAAAATAATAATAAAAAACATTTCTCATTTACGTGAAAATTTCTCATGAAGAGTTATTACTAGAGCCCGTATTTATTACAGTCAGTGCAATAACTACAGTAAGTGCAATAACTGCAATGAGAGCTATAAATGCAATATACGGTATTAGGCCGTGTTCATTCGTCCCTCATTGTAACGCGTTCACTCAAACTGATGGACGCGGCGCGTTGATTTGAGAGAAGCAGCTGCAGCAAACGTGGTAGACTGAAGAATGAAACATGTCCCTTTTTTTGAACGCGCTGCATCATTCAAGTTCAGTAATGAAAACTCATAAATGTGAAGTTTATCCTCTGCAGCGTTCACAGACCACGGAAAAGTCGTCACTTTATTTATCTTCCCATTGATGATCAAAATTACTGTACAGTACTCCCGTTTAAAAGAAGAAACCTAGAAAACCTGAAATTGTTATAAGAACACGGACGCCATTTTTGATTTGGTAGTCCAAGTGATTGCTGAGTTCTCTTCTGTCGGTTTATTTGGCTGTAACTATTTTTAAAACACATAGGCTATTCATATCAAAATTAGTCTAAAAGATTATGGGATACGAATGTGACTTCAAACCGACGCAAAATATAAGCAAAAATGTAAAGAAACGATATCATAGATGAACGCCCAGCGTCATTCAAGTGAATGAAGCACGCTTCTACGTGCAGACAGAGATATCAACAAAAAAAGTTGACGTGCAGCTCGTATTCAGTTTCGTGATCGAACACGTTACGTTGAGGGGCGTGTGAATTCATGGCACTTATTATCTCTACCATGTGTCACAACACTTCAAACGCCATGACACTTGGTTCCCTTATTAATTATTGTTCCATGTAGCTACTATGTTTGTTGGGGTAAAAATATAATTGAGATGCAAAATCTGACTATTAAATTTTCATAACTTTTTTCGTTCCGGGAAAACATCATGGGAATAGATAAAGCGGGATATTTGTAAGCATCATACTCGCCATTGGGAAAAATTGTCAATTAGCGCAAGCGCAATGAGTAACAACTGCTAATTGGTATTTGGAACTGAAATAGGTGTCCGTTGATCCACTGACTTGCTATTCCCGTTCGCTAACCGACTTTCTTGTGGCCCTTTCAATTTTTGCTGTATTTGACTTTTCTTTGTTTCCTATTTCTTCCACTCCTATTGCTTAAGTGCATTAAGTGAAATCTTCAGGTGCAACAATAGCAAATTTTCGTACAATAAGAGCAGTTTTTACCAGCTATAACAGCAATATTCTAAGCGCAATAAGTCTGGGCTCTAGTTATTACCTACTCCAGCATTAGGCTTTTATTTTCAAGTGCTTCTTTCGTCACGTTCATTCAATGCTTCGTATGATGATTCGATCAAAACATGGGCAATAAATCACCGAAAATTTGTGTTATGAACCCTCCAGCTGTTTTATAGTATAGACTCAGTGTCGCACCCCAAAGCTCCCTCTACAATCCCAAGCGAAGAAATAAGGGACAAGTAGTATTTCAGGCAGAGATAGGAAACATTGAGTAGGAGCAGAAAATCATATGGGGAAAAAAAGACAAGCAGCCAAAAGATAATCACGATCGAGTGGTACAACTACGAAGAACATAATAGTGAATAGGGAAAAAAAGACGTTCAAATGACCTTAAGTTTGAAGCCTCTAAACAACATTAATTTTTCTTTACCTAAGGGACGGAACAACATGAACACATAACACTCTCTTTCTGAGAAATTATCTTGTCAGACATTTCAAGAAAAATAAAACTATCAATTTTTCAAAAATCGTATGTGTAGAACGCAATAGAAATGTATTAGAAGCCCAATAGATACAGGAGCATTAACTATTTAAAAAGTAAAAAATTGTAATTATATCGAGAATAGAAAAAAATAGTTACCCCATACTGAGAAAAAAATACAATCACGGCGAATCTTAGTAATCCAAAGCGTAATGGTCTTCCGAGAGAGATACAGGAATAACGAGAGAATTAATAGAAGCATAAGTTACTAAGCTTCATAGTACAGGCGCAGTCAACTTCTAAAAAATACTGCAACGACTTTCAATATCAATTAAATGCCATGAAGCCGAGTCCTTCCATGTAGTATCAGTGCAAACCTTCCAATCAAAAATGCATCGTAAGATGCAGGAAGTAAAATGAAATACAATTTTATTCAACCTGTATATTAAATGAGAATATCAAGCTTTTCAACGATGCATTACAGAGTAAAAAGATTAAAAGAAGTGCAGTTACTGAATGTTCAACCCCTCTCAAAGGCCCATCAGCTCTAGAAAAACAAAACGATTTACAGTTCAATTTAATTAACTCATGTATGTGCATGATTATGAAGTATTAGTACACTAATTCAACCAGAAAGATTCACCATGCCTTCAAATTACAAAAAATAAACTTACATTTAATCCTTGTATGTAATTATAATACAGTAGTACAAACGAAATAAAATTTAAGTCAAAGAGATCCATAATATCCCAGTCAAACAGATCTAATACTCGTAAATAATTAATGTGAAATACAGTTCAAGTCGATCAATTTAATCAAGTAAAACCAGTGCAGTATCCCATTCAAGAATATTCATCAGCCTCTAGAATATAAATAAGCAAAAAAGTTATATAAAACCAATATAGCACAAGGCCAATAACCTCGACACATACCCATCAAATTCTTAAGAAACTAAAGGGAAATACGGTGATATTCAGCCGTTGCCAAGCTGGCAGTTCACCGTGTTTTCTAACAAGACAGTTTCACGCCAATTAACCAATTTGGGCGCAGCTATAACGTTGGTGGTTAGTTTGGTAAACAAACGACTCGAGTGTTGCTCATAGCACCGCTTTATATCAGTGACTTGTGGGCAGTCCTAAGTCTGGAACTCCCTCGTAAATCCATCCGTTAACAAAACAAAAGTCGGCGTACAATGAGTCGTCGCTTCATAACATCTGCATAACATTGTCAAGCGCCTAATAAAGTAGAATCGTCAAGGCGGATCTGGAGTTCCTGTTTTAAAGGTTCAATATTGAATAAATTCTCCATTAATCAAAAGGCATCGCCAAGCTAGAAGACAAAAAGATATTCACGGAGACAATTAGCATTAACAAGAGAAAATTGCCTAGTGCACAAACAATTCATGTCGCTCCGAGAAATGACCTTCGGCCAATCGTGTTCCGACAAATTGTACAGAATGTTCCCCGGCCATATTAATGGAAAGAATAAATCACGGAACTTGAGGCAGCCGCCGCGGCCGCACCGAAGAGGGCCCAATAAAAAAATACAGGTCTGTGAGAGTGGAACAGGTTGCTACAGTAAACAATGGAAGGTATAGCTTTAAATGCTTATAGAAGGAGGCTTTTGTTAGGAATAGGGTGCTGTGGTGATATCAATGAATGGGGGTACTTTAATACCTTTCTAAATGTGGTTTTATTATTTGTGAAAGGGAGTGATTTCTTGCAGCGTGGTAACACGATCATGTAAAAAGAGTGGGGCAGTAATTGTTTATAGAATTGGAAAGTGTCACTCCGGTAATACCAAGGATGTTTAAGTAGGGACTTACTTAAACCTTCTTGGGTAATACCAAGGATGTTTGAGTAGGGGCTTACTTGAACCTTCTTGGGTAATACCAAGGATGTTTAAGTAGGGACTTACTTAAACCTTCTTGGGTAATACCAAGGATGTTTGAGTAGGGACTTACTTGAACCTTCTTGGGTAATACCAAGGATGTTTAAGTAGGGACTTACTTAAACCTTCTTGGGTAATACCAAGGATGTTTGAGTAGGGGCGTACTTGAACCTTCTTGGGTAATACCATGGACGGTATAATAAATGATGATAAATTTGACAAAATGCTCTCAACCCTATATTGCCCTCATAAAACGCCGATTCCTCGTAGGAGTAGCATTGTTTCAATGTCGCTTATTCAGTACGTACAGGGTTCAAGTCATGCTACCCTTAACTCATGATGAAACTACGAGCATTACCCAGGCTTTCGGATGTTCACAACACTGCTTACTAAAAAACAAATTAGTCGTTTTTGGTTGATTCACTACATGTTTTTCAATGACAAGAGAAGCAGGTCTTCCTGGCAACTTGATGCAGTGTTTAAAATAGGGAAACAATAACTCAAAAGTGCATTTTTGGGGGCTCAAAGAGAAAGGCTTTACCCAAATATGTGAAATGATGGTGACCGACGGCCCTCAAGTCGTTGTACAGTAACTTAATGCACTTCTAGCTGCATTTTTTTTTTTGTGACTGACAGTACCTCTGATGGACAGCCATGCAGAAAAGAATGTAATTTTATGGGGGTGTACTGAAACTTTGTTGGACATAGAATCTGTTTTACGGGACCGCTTGACGGTTGGCAGGTTGTTAGGGCATTTCCTAGAGTGTCATCGAAAAGTACTGACTTGAACTCTTCGAATGAACTTCCCGGTGTTGACCCTTAAGCGGTTACTCCTGAGACTTTCGTGAATTTATTTCTACTTTGTGAAATGGAGTTTCCAATCGTCTCAA
>LQNS02276866.1:5859490-5874319 GCA_001587735.2 Parhyale hawaiensis
AGAGAAGGAGGGAGCCTTGTGGCCCAGTTACAGACTTGCCAGCGAGTCAACCAGATCTCTTATAGCTGTGAGACGCTCATTGGTGGAAAAGACGGGGGAGCACTGAGTTTCACAGGGGAGCAGCAGACGAACCGAGTTACTGAGATGCAATTGGTGCTTACTGGACTGGCTGCAGCCATAAAAGACTCTTTACTGATATGCGATTGGTGCATACGACAACTGGCTGACAGCCATAAGAGACTCTTGAGCTTCAACGGGCTAGGCTACTGGCTCCCTCCTTCTCTATACACACTCCTTGACCTAACCTAACCTCCTTACCTAACTTACTAACCTAACCTAACCTTACCTAACCTAACCTAACCCAACTTAACCCAACCTAACCTTGCTAACCCTACCTAACCTTACCTAACGTTACCTAACCTGACCTAACCTAACCTTACCTAAACTTACCTAACGTAACCTAACTTAATCAGCGATACAGCCAGCAGCGCGGCGCGCCAACTTGAACGCCGCTCACACGCACATGATCTGCATGCACAAACACGCACACAAGGTGTCGTGAACGACGGTAGCGCATACGGCACCAACGGCATCATCAAATCTAATATAATACTAAGAATGACCGTTGTGTGTTTATAAATATATATTATTTATATATTTATTTATTATTTATTTATATGTTCGGTGTCACGCTCTTAACGAAATAGGCAAAAATTAGCTCTGGGCTTCCTGGCCTCATCAGTGTATTCAACTGCTTGAAGACTGTGGTGATCCTGCCAAACTTCATACTGTAGAAAACTGACAGGCAGAAAATATTTCAGGTTGCTGATGGTGGCACTGGAACAGTATATCTGATGATTCCCATCCGGTCCGGTCTTTCTTGGACTATACGTTGAAGTCCACTCGATGCAGATGCATACAGCTTCTCTAATCAATCTCTTCCAACGTGATGCGTACTCTGTGCTGAAGTTTTCTTCATTCAAACTTCAGCTGCCATTACTTTACACTGGTCGTCAAGTTTAACTACACAAATCGAGACAAAACGGTAAGATATTCTTCGGCGATCAGCACGCGCGTAAATGCCACAATGATTTCTTGGCAGCAAATTGTTTTCTCCATTTTGGGTTCTTCTGTCAACAGAACAAGTTTTCTCCGAGTCCGAGTTATATGCCACCCTCGAGTATCTTGGATACAAAGCTAAAGCTCCGTATTTATTAGAAGCAATATCAATTGTGGGCAAAAGACATTGCTAATCGCTAGTAACAATGAATGTAGTTCTTACTCTTCCAGCTTCTCTTGCCGTTCCCGTAGAGTCTGATAGTCATTACTTTTTCTCTAGATGGAAATTATATTTTCTTTTGGTTTACGATGTACACATTTAGTAGAAAATCAGCGAAGCGTAGAGGAACCAATTTTTCCCGGTGCAGTAGACGTAACAATTATTTATTCCAACTTCTTGGAAGCGAAAATTTTGTTACGCTGAAGCTATCTCACTGTGTATATTGGATACGCAGCAGAAATGAAATTCAGTGATGATTCAGTGTTTACTAATATAGTTTTTTTTGCATGCCATCTAAGGAAGGAAAGGAGTATGCTGAAGACCAACTGAAGTGTACTGCTCAGTAGAAAGCACGCATTTCTTACGATAGTTTGAGTTGGCCGTCGTAGCGTTTTACTCTATATGTATTTTAGTAAGGAAATTACAATCAATGAAGAAGTGTCACCACAAACTTCTTGTGATAAGGAAAAAGTGAGCAAAGACAAGAAAATGCCGCACCGGCCTATATTAAGCAAACACATATGTTATTGTGTGAATTTTTATACGCACGGGTCCAGTAGTAATGGAAGAACAATTCTTTTATTCTGTAAAATTTGTACTTGTTTCTGTAGTATTAGATAGGGGAAAATTAAGATGATAAGGGTCTGAGATATCACTGAAGCACATTGTTTTCATTGTTTTTGATCTGTGGAGTTTCCGCAGGATCTAACTAGTTTCACTATTATTGTTATCGTTTTATAACAACTGCAATGACAACAATAATATTAATTTCTATTATGACTGTTATTTTTATTGTTATAATCATAACTACGGTATAAAAAAAGCTATACGAATAATGCCCTAACTCACTTCGGTTGTCCTCTATATTTTCTGAGAAGAAACCCCCAAGTTCAGGAGCTGCTTGTACGTCAAAGGACTAAATCCTTCAGTTTTGGCAGGCTCAAGCTTCAGCCCAGAAGCTTGGGTCGTGCGATCGCGCAGAGTCCTTGACAATCCTGATAGTCTGACAGACTTGGTAGATCTATCTTCTCCGAGTTGACATTTCGGTCCAATTTTTCTTTGAGTTGCGGGACACTTCTGTGCCCAGGTTCTATAACTTCGCTCGGCAGCCTATGGAAGCTAGCATGACTGGCTGCAGCCCCGCAAGAGGCTTAGCTCTTCTAAAGAAGCTCAACCCAGCTCAGATGTCTCCCCTGAACTGTTCAAAAAATTAGAGCGGGATTCACATTAAGTATACATTAGCTGGGATTATTTCATTCTCGCTAGAGTTGGACTAATGAATCCTAGCGACGTTGGCCAGCCAGCTTGTGCAGCCGAGAACAGCAGAAGAATCTGCCGTGCCCTTGATTCAGCTCCTGTTTTAGAGAAGTAAGCTTCGTCAACAGAGTTGGCGGCAATGCTAAATCGTACTATATTTTTCAAATCTTCTCAGGAGAGCAAAATAGCGAAGAAGCATCAAAAGCCGATATACATTAGTTTTTTTAAGTGAAATTAACATTCAAATAGCGTGCGTGTCTCTTAAAATAGCGTTTTGTAGAAAACACGTAGAAGGTCAACGAAACATTATATTTCTTACACATGTTTACATCTCACTTAATATTAAAAGATATATCTATGAAAAAAGGGTACGTAACTTATCAGTTTTTGACGTTCTTAACCTAGAGAAATGTCTGAATGACTTGTGACACTGTAAGGTAATTGTGTTACATAATATATTGCAAAAATTGTAAAGAAGATAATTATAGACCTAGATAATGAACAAAGTCGATGCCTGTCGGTTTCCAACGTAAAGTCATACCAGACGTTTGCATTACAATTTTGGCAGCCATTTTTCCCGTTGGCATAAATTGAGCGACAGAAAGTAGGTATACACATTTAGGAGTGAAATGTGATGGCACTGAATTATATTTAGTTCAACTTTCACTATTTGGTCATTCAATTTCTAGAGGAGTTATGCAATAGATATTGTTGGTATTCAACGTAGTGTCAAATGTGTCAGAAGTAGAAAAGAAAATTTTCAATAATTGGTCATACCATAGGTTTTATTCGCTGCAGTCCCGATATCAGTAGCTCTTGGCATCCCTCTCTCATAGCATTATAGTCTCCCAAAAGCAACTTTTTAAAGTTGTTTTAATTATCAACTGATTTTGAATCTCTATCAGCTCCAATAGTTTCACCGTCGCCTGGGTCACAAGACAACCGTAATAGCGCTGATGCGCATATTTTTGCATGTTTATTTATTTTTTCACAGTTTATTCTATAGCTTTCACTTTTTATCTTAAATTAATGTGCAGGTGCGAAGAACCAACTTACACGTCTCTTACGTGTTTAGCTAGTTAGCGGACTGTATGATGTCAATTAAAAAAGATGTAGTCCAATTTGAACATGATATGTGTGTGTCCTATGCAATGTAACTAAAAAATTATTATATTGGTGATGTCTCTGCTGAATTGGCCAAAAAAATCAGCTAGAATGGATAGGCCTACTCCTCTTACAAACATTCTACTGAAGCTCAATCAAAGTACCTTATTTTCTAGTAGCAATCTTTCCCTTTCTATATACATGTAACGGCAAAATTTACATCTATTTACTGCCCAGCTTTCGTTTCGTAACCTGTCAGACACGACTTCAAATGAAGCAATACGTCCAGCGTATAAAATATCGGTTCCCTATACCTTTCGCGTGCTTTAAAAAGTACTTTCTTACACAAGGTTTCAACAGACACGCAATTTCACTGAGGCAAACAAAAATACCTAAAAGTTACTTTGCGCTATGAGTCTCTCTATGGCCAAACAATATGTCACTCTCATAAAACTCAAAGACAAAACATCTTTGGGAGCAACTATGCCTCAAAACCATGATCAAATGAATATTCATTGTTTTAAACAACTCTAGTTAAAGTAAATTTGGCGCAGATGAAAAAACTCGTAAATTAAATGACAATTCACATTCGTTATGGCCGGCTTACCCGTTCGTCTTCTAAATTACTACATTCCTGCTTCAAATCACCAAATGATTCAAATGCATCACTGAGTCTGTTTAAAGAGCAGAAAAACGCGCAACTTCTTCCTTGTAATTCACTCCAAATATGAAACGATATCCAAATCTCTATTGGTAACACAAATGGACTTGACTGCTAACATCTTAACAAATTTATAAATGTACAGTGCACACAGTTGTGTTTTCAAGGACGATGAAACATTCGAATGTGTTGATGCGTGAAAATGGGGCAAATGGCTAACGTGTGAACCGAGCTTTAAGAATTCAGCCATCAAAACTTGTAAGTACCTTAACCATATAATATTACACCTTTTTGGGAAGTAAGTAAGAAAGCCTTCTGGGATTTTAGATTTATTAGACCCTGAGCTTTCGAGCCGTTAGACACGACTCGTCTTCAGGGGAGCGAAATTTCACCCCTTAGAGCTATCTGCTTAAAGTAGGTATCCTAACTACCAATAAAATACTACAAATAATATATTAGTAAATCGAAAGAATAAAAATGAAGTTCAGTTTTTGTATTATTGGAGGGCGCGACAGTAAGCTTCGGAAAAGTGAACTTGCCTATTGATAGAATTTGGGTTACAATGAAAATGGAAAGCTTTTAAAAGTCGCCTACAGTTAGCATTAGGTTCATTAGATAGAATTTTTGGACTACAAATTGACATTTTATGATTGGTTGATTTTACATGATCGTTAATATTAGACCTGTATGAATAGATTAGCGGGCACAAAATGTGGTTTCGAAAAGTTCCAACACCTATGATTCGAAATGACCGCCCTCCTATGACCAAACAGATACGGTTCAGTGACCCAAGGAATGGCATTCTACTGAGCAATACCAAGCGTCTTGAATGATCTAGAATAGCTCAGTCACGGTAAATCCAAAGTTTATTCTCACCAGTGTCTCACCGCTTTAGTTTTCTCCCAAATAAAGGTCGACTCGTATAGTTGCAGCTTCTTTTGAGGCCAGGAAGGTACCATTCTGTCGAGATCGCTCTGTTCCCTGGTGATTGTTAGCCCGCATAGCGGGACGCCTCACGCTTGCTCCTATGGCCAACTTTACCACAGGTCCAACTTAAAAGACTTTTGAAATCATCTCTTCTGGATCTTTGGAATGCTAGCATCTTGGTTTAGGGTTTATTTTAATGCATCTTTTTTTGTTGTTAAATTTGATAGCAATGCCCACTCGCAAAAGAATAGAACTGATTTTAATTGCTATCTCCAGGTCTATTCTTCTCAAGGTGACTGGTGCGACCGAAGAGACATGGACTGAATAATCTAGAGAACAAAGGCCTCTTGTATTTTTAAATAAACTCGCTGTTTTGCTCCGGTTCTTCAATGGCTAAATATAACAATGAACATTACGAATTAGCAGGCGCTGCTTCAATGGAAAAGAAGAGGTCATTTTCTAACCATTTTTACATAGATAATTGCTCATGTATTTTGTGTACAAATACTTAAGAAAGAGCACACGCACATTCAATCTTGACGAAAGAAAAAATCACTGCTGATGTAGCTTTTACATACGACTAGGAGGAAAATGTTGCTTAAAAGGTCAACTAATCCCGCAAATTGCAAAGCTATGCAGTTTTTTTTTAACGTATCACCGTCCTTGAGTTATGAAAGGAAAAGGTTCATCTCATTCGTAAATGGAAAGTAAATAGTAATGCAGAGTACGCATGTTGTACAGTACGTAAAATATAAAGTTTCACTGCTGCATAAGGAGAATGATGTGGACAAACAACTGCATTTTAGTCTACAAGGAAAGAGAGAGATGGGAGTCTTCTTAGGCCGGAGTCTATTCCTAAACCACGGTTCACATTACAGTCTTCTGACGAAATCAGAGCCTTCATACTTCCCAATGTTTGGTAGTTTCCTTGTAAGCAATAGTAAGTTTTTCCGGTGTTTTTCTAGTTTTCCAGCTTACAGCCGAGCTAGAGAGTTATCCAAACTTTCACTAGGCCGCTTGTTAGGAGCCTGCTGACATGACATTGTAACAACAGTTTGAGCTCCGTGTGTTTACAATTAGGCAGCAAACAGAAAATTTTTATACTGCTTACGGGAAACAAAAGAATGTAGTGAGATCCTGCCTAAAAAAAAATTAATACAAAAGATAGCATTGCCCATTTGGAAAAGCTCCTCGTACTCCACATTGACTGCAGGACATTTTCAAGTTAGAACCCAAGTCGCAAACATATGGGGACCTCCTAGCCTGTGACCCAACAAGTACCACCACAGGGGACTAGATTTGGCGTAGAACAAATGATGGGGGTGGTTCAAAGTTGATAGAAACCCTGCCTAGTGTGCCTAGGCAGTACATGAAAGTAGTTCTGAAAAGAAGAAACTGCTGTGACAGGAACCGTTTGCTCCGAACAGATCAAGACTTCCCCGAAAGAGCTAGTCCGACACACACAAACACACGATGAAAACTATACATCCTCGCTTATACCCCGCAGCCTGTGACTAGCACGTCAACTTCAATGTCAATGGCATTCAAGGTTTTCCGAGCAATAAGAACATAGATATCTACTCTATTCCAAAGGTTTCCACTCCTCTAATGTTCTGTTTTTTTATTGGCACGATCTTCATGAGTTTATTACTTAAATTGTTAAAAAGTTACCTAATGAGCTACTTTTTTTAACTTGATAAGTAATTTACTCTGTAGCTAATGTATTAGTGACACTAAACGACCCACAATTTCGTAATGTAATAATACATAGTTTGTTGGTAGGGTAGTATTATCTGAGGCAGAAAATAGCGGGCAGACTCGTCTATTACGGCACGAGTGCGTTACTCTCACAAATGTTTACAATCTAAGTACTGAAGAGCTTCTTTGAAGTAACATATATAATAATTATTATATATATATATACCTAAATTTATACTTTACTCTTCCTGGTATTTGTTAGCAAAGTTAACATAACAATGTACAAATTGAGTAAAATACAAAAAAAGGAAAAGATATTCCTGAAAAGAGGAGCACAAGAAAGTATGAAGAGAGATGTTACCATAGAGAGCTATTTTTTCTGTAGTCATTTGATGAGGATGTGGTCCACAGGTAGACAGTAATGCACAGTTTGTTGATTAGTTGGCTGGTCTAACCGTCCCGATGTGAGGATTAGATAGGAGGAAATTCAGCTACTGAAAAGCAAAGGGATCAGTGCCTTGCCGATTTCTCGGTGCCTGAGGTTTCAAGACATCTAAGGCACATCTAAGTAGAGATACTAGATTCTGCTTCTTTCCCACAGTCAATGACTCTTTTCTAAGCTCATAATGCCCGAACTGAGCATAAAAATCTACAAAAGGAAACGACTTTCTTGTCAACAGAAGCACGAATAAATGTGAAGATAACGGGAATTTTGTTGAAGTAAAATATTCTTTCTGTCGTCATTTATTGACAGAACTGGAAACTATTTTACAATACTGATACAGGTCAGGTAGACGTCGAATTCATGATGCGCGCACGGCTTGAAGCATCGCAGTCGATGACGAGAGGTTCAGCACATGCAGAAAGAACGGAACGTCTAAAAGGAACATACATTGTCATAAAAAAGTAAGATAATATATGCATTACTGTTACTACCTCACAGGAAGGGATACACGACAATGACGTTCCTACTTTTTCATCGTGTTGACCAAGCATATCAGTACTGTGCTGTAGTTTGGTTTACAAAGAGACAGGGTTTTTGAATCTCACTGAAAGCTGTCAAATTATGCCGTCAGATACCTAAAACTTTAACCGAGCAATACGATACTTTGTTGGAAACATTCTGTAAATTTTATGGAAAGATGATAGCATGAAAATGCCGAAAAAGTACCTTCAAATTCACCCTAAATCAGTATGCTTTTTACAACGTTTTCGATTTCTCACCTCGAATCCTTAAATTTCTAGAATAGAGTCTAACTTACGGTATCATTTTAAAATATCTGTAAATTTCTCGGGAAAAACATGGCCGCAAAAACGTACATAATTAGAGTCGTACCGTAAAATATGCGGATTTCTCAGTAGAACTCCTCTAAATCAGTAGCACTATCTTAATTTTACTCCTCTGACGCAAAAAATGAGTTCATAGAGGAAATGTCTCTGCTTCCGACTAGTCACGTAGCTCGTATAGGGCTAGTTAGATGCCTCTGTAGAAGCAGTAGATTACACTAATTGTCATTCTTTATTAGAGAAGTATTAAGAAGCCTGGCTGGACCTATGAAACCCTTACAGAACAGAAGGGTCATTCTTTTATGTCCGGACACGATCATGAAAGTTAAAACTACATACCGTATTTCAAGTCAGACTATATCAATGTATGTCCTGTGAGGATTAGACACTTTAACGAGTTACAAGTGGTTTCTCAGTCCGTATCATGGCTAGACTTTTTTTTTCTCAAATACTGAAAGTGTATGTGCACATGAATAAGTAGGCAGATTGACGGAACTATAGGAAGAATGCAAATAAAACTAATGAAGAACTTTTGGTCGTCTAAAAAATAAAAAAAAAAACAGCTGCTAGAGCGGCCAAATAAATTTACTCACGATGGATGGGTAACACGTACTTGGGAAATACTCGCGATTTAACATTTTTGCAACCAATCATTATGATGATAGGAATTTCACTGATTTTGGTTTGATTGTAGACCATTCAATGACTGCTGGGACCATATGGTCATGTTGTCAACTTACTTCTCGACAGGTTAAGATATAAATTTTGGGGGTCGGAAATAATAGTTGATTTTTTTATTGCAGAAAATTCTAAATGTGTTGAAAAGACCATAACTTTTCTTTATTGAGTCGCTCCAAACAGTGACCTGATAACCATATTTTTGAGCTTAAAGTCGCCAAGAGAGAACATGGAGTGTCGCCAAGATCTTCTGAAATTCACAAAAAAAAATGAAAATATTTTACCATAGATAGTCAATTGTTCAACCATACTCTACACTTAGGGCAACCATTAGTGACAGTACACACAGAGCCCGTTGGATGGGGTGACCAACATGATCTTTCTTTGTCTAGTATAGCATAATGGTCATCAGGGTGGTTATTGCAGCCAACCCGTCTAGATGTTTGTACTGTCATTTTTATTATAGAACACTTTCTCCATTGTAGCTGAATCGAATGATTCTCTGTTTTAAAAGTATCCGTAAGTAGAGAACTGTGTCCTTCACATTTATTACTTCAGAGCATTCCTTTAGACTCGAAGCGGCATTATTTACAGAATCGAAGTCTCGACTAGTTCCAGTAAGTATATGAGGAGCTCAGTCGCAGGCGGCGTAAAAATATTCCTGTTGTGTCCTCTGCTGTCGTCGGGGCCTCGTCCCGCACCTGTCGTACTCTTTGGTACATGTGGTACCTCACCTGTACGCTAAACTTACCTGTGGCGTGCGCTGAGGTATATTTATCTCACCTGAATGGCCGGTTTACCTGTGGCACGTTAAGCTATATTAACCTAACCTGTGTTCTAATCTTACCTATTGCTCACATTACAGTCATTCGTCACGTGAATAAAATGTTTACCTGTGGTGCTTTTATTTCTCGTTGATATTCACATGCTTGAAAGACATGCATATCTGTCATGTATGTGAGATAATAACGGTAAATAAAGAAAGGTAGAAAGGTATGTCTTGTCAAGCATGTGAGATATTAATTACCGGCAAAGAAATGTAGAGCAGGTAAATTTCTTACTAGAGCACATTTCGACCATGAAACTTAGATGTTCACTATTCTGTAGGAATAGTCTATATAGAACCATACATAGTAGCTGTAGTGAATACGTTAAATGCCCGCGGTCGCTTTGAATACTCTATTAGAGATAAGTAAATTGGAGAGCACCATCAGTGATTAACAAACATAAGACTGGGCTGATAACAAAAAACTATTTTATGAAATTGGATACATCATACTATACATCACGGATATATTGTACACGATTATATTGTAGCGAAATTGAAAATAAATTATTGACGAACCCAACCCCGACCGTGTACCTCTGACTATGAAAATATTATATGCAACCGACAATTACAGAAAGTGAAGGCTTGCAATGACCTTGAAACTGCCGCATAAACTATGTAATGTATTCAAGTCTCATTATCAGTAATCAATAATTTAGACTTGACTATGGTAGCATTGAATGCAAAAATCATCCCCAGGATATTACCAGAAATATAAATGGTTGATATTGAAATGACTGGTACGGGAAGGATTTGATAAATATAGTGTAAACCGTAGCGTCATTACAATAATTGATGAAGATCCCAAGTCTGACCAAGGTAGCATTAGATGTGAAAACATAAAGTGGATCTTGACAACACGACCAGTGATGAATATAGTAAAACCCGATCGATGTGCCAACGTGAGCAAAAATTTCACCGGCTGAGCGATGGGAATTTTTTTTCTAAATGACATGAGAAGATCGATCAGTGGCAGAAGACGAAGTATTCTGTCAGAGGTGAAGTAAGAAGAGAAGCGCCCTGTCCGAGGAAGAGCAAGAAGAAATTGAAAGGCTGGCACGCAGATCCAGCGAGCGCAAGGCTCGATCGTTTATTGAGTAAATATTTGAGTGTTGACCGAGAGAGCTCGCTTGTAATGGAGATCCGAGGCGTGTGCCACTCTTCCATTGGGTGCCCGTATTGACTTCGCTCAATAAATTATTCCAGAACCTTTGGGAAAAAAACCGCATCGTGATGGCCAAAAGAAGCAATGGATTACAAGCGGGAGCTGAGGGTGGTCGCGCCGTGCAATAAGTTTCAGAAATGACTGTGATGCGGAGCACGAGGGTTTAATTGATATTGCTGAGAACATTTCTATTGAAGTCGTGTAATAGCTGCTGGTGCAGCAGAGTCTAAACAACACGCAATACACCGTAAGCTGAAACTAGTGCTGAGGAAGTGCTGGGGAGAAGAAAATTTGGAAGCTGAGCCTAGGGCTGGAAAGTCCATGGCTTTTGGAAGAGTCTAATCTGTATGCTGAGACTATTACGGAAAGACCATGATTTTTGGGAGAAAATAAAATCTGTAACTTGAGACTAGCAATTAAAAAACCATAGCTTCGGGAAGAGCAAGTGCAGAATATTGAACTGCATACGTTTATGTGAATTATATAGCTAAGAAAAGTACACAAAGTAGAAGAGTTATAAGGTCAGTGCTTTCTCAAATACGAAAAAGAAAAGGAAATTATTCCATCGGGCAAATACGAAAAGAAAAGGAAAGTATTCCATTTTGCAAAGCACATGAAGCAACCAAGCTGCAGCCTTGCAGTGGTTTCTCTAGCCAACAGAGAAATTTCAGTCCGGCATCAACTGTTGCAACATTGGAAAGCTTCAAGCTGATCAAAATTAATCAGGTTGTTGCTTTTTGCACTGCTAACAAATACTTTGGATACTTTTTCCGAAATGGAGACATCAGTAGTGCTCAAATTATAGCAAATTATCATTGGTTCTCAGTACAAGTACTAAAATTATTTCCAAATCTGCATTGTGAATGGTCACCTATTGTTGAATGTTTTCGAAGTGAGACCATGCATGTAGACTCGGTTATTTCAGCAGTGCTCCACATCTTTGAAGAAGGTACAGTATCGGCAGTTATTGAAGCCTCCACACTGGAATACTAGAGCAGTTGTGTTGTTATTGGTTCCTCGTTCAAGTCCCCTATCCACAAAGTAAGCTGCAGTCGAAAAAGAAGAAAAGGAAGTGCTTGGGCGTCCATCGAGCTATGTGTCTTTGACCCAAAAAGTGCGTCTGCATCGATCAAGGCATCAGGACCATTGATCACGTTAGTTACTCTCATATTACTTTCGCCTTCGACTCAAGAAGAAGCATACTGGCATCGGTCGAGACCGTCCACAGACGCTCCTTTGGCAGGAGTAGCCCTCTCCTCCAGCTCCTCATTGCAGTTTAAGTCATGGGCCAAAAGAAAGAAGTGGCTGGCCAGATTGCCAAGACAGTTGCTATAGGCGAGTGCGGGTGTAGACTCAGGGTCCCAAGTGTTTGCCAGGCAGGAGGTGGTCGTGAGGTCTCGAGATCTCCAACCTACACACGGAGGACGCTTGCAGGATGGCAACATAAATTTCTACAGCTAAATTTTTCTTATTGTTTTGTTTTGATTGTTATCACAGGGCTAGCATGACCGGTGGTTAATCCAAAAGACAGATGATGTTGTTGAAAACATTTTATTTTTACAATTTCCTTACTGAATTTTTAGCTGTCCAGAAACTGATTGGCTCTTTTGGTTCCGGAACGATGGAGAATTCTGAAAGGGTTTGAGGTACTGTTCGAGCTTTCAGCACTAAAAGTAAAGCTATACTTTTCATAATTTAAAAGTGGTAAGGGTATCTGAAGATGTAGTTATAGTTTTAAGGAAAAGAACAATACTCTGCGAGCTAGACTTAGACATTGAAAACGATATCTGAAGATATAGTCCCAGTTTTCAGAAACAAAAGCACATTGCGCCTTTTTGTATGCAGAAACCCTTATGATACCGGGAGGTATTCCTCCTATTTCCAGAGAAAGTAACTAAGCATTACTTTTTAGAATTAAAACTAAAATGATGTCTTGGAGACCGTCAGCAGCGAAAGCATTATGCAAGAGGCAGCAGACACTGGCCAGCTGGCACTACGTGTCAATGGAACTCTTTACTGCCAGCTGCAGGCCTGGGATTATTCAATCTAAGCCACTGAATGGCCTGGCGAAACATGAAATTCTGCTTCATAATAGCCAATTCTTGGCGAGGATTACAAAATGTCCTGATAAAGAGAAGATGTCGGCTGCTGCCTCCCACGTCGATCTCGGATTCATTGGTCTGAGTCTCAGAAGGACTTCTGCGAGTGAAGAAATTAGGTCTATATCAAGAGGAAATGGTTCCGGTATAGTACCCAACGTGGTAAACCTTGAAGTATGGGTGGGGAAAGTCATGATAGGTTTTAATTGGTCAGGTTAGTAACGAATAGATCAGGTTAGTTATGAATAGTTTACGGTAGATCGGTTCAGCTGAATAGAATTGGTACCCATCCTAGCTTATAGGCACAGTGTGCCTATAAGTTAAATTAGGTACCTATTGTCATCTATATTCATATGTGGATGGTGCGGTAAAAGTGTCAGAGACCCGACTGGCAATCATAGACTTGGTCTTATTGGCATTCAGCTTCATACTCCAGGCCGAGCACCATGCACTTATGGGCGACAGATCCCTATTCAGAGACTGGGCGACAGCATTACGCATGCTGGGGGCAGGCATCACTGCTATAAAAGTGGAATAGTCGGGATGGTTGAACCTCGTGTTTTCTAGCGATGAGACAATGTAACTCGTATTCATAACGAAAAGCAGCGGGCCAAGTATGCTACCGTGAGGGGCGCCGGACTCCATCGCGATTGAGACACTCAAAAATCCGTTCACAGACACACTCTGCGTTCGCTCACTAACAAAATCACAAATGATTGACAAACCCTACAATCCTCACCAAACGACTCCAGGTTGTACAATAGACCCCTGGTGTTGTAGATTGCAGCCAATTTACTATTTGTAACTCATATTTATTACGAACGGTATGACGTGACCGCACCTTGGGATGACGTGGCCGACCGCTGCTGAGGTCTGATGCTTCGGGAGCCCAGTGTTCTATCTATCTGCTGCACGGTGATAACTAGTGATATTTTCATAGCTTTATGGGTACTGAATTTTACAGTGTTCTATGCGGGGTAAACCAGACTATTTCTCAGATATGAATTAGACGTCCACATTTATTTATCTTTGTGCGACTCTTGCTGTAGGGAACTTTACGCTTCTACTACTCGATCCTACTGGTTATCCTGATTAGCTTCTGTATTTTCTAATGGCTGTGCTTAATTGCGTTGATCCGAGAGGGGGTCACATGGGCACATACAGTTTTTTGGTTCCCATCTGCACAGGATGGGTTTTGGACCGTAGGTTCTGGCTAGCTAGGTTCGGCCATCCTAGGCTCTAGCGAGCAGCGACCCCAGGAGGATCGTGTTGGGGGCCCTTGCTGTTGGCTAGGCTGTTGGGACAGCAGTCTTGGCTTGCCCAGTTTGCTGTCTCCCATTTTTATTCTTCTACTGTTGATGCTTGGCTTGGTTCTTCCTCTTCTTGCCCGCCTTACTGTGCTTAAAGAGTTTTGAGCCAGTGTAGGAACACCCTCGTGAATGGGTTCCACGTGGCTGCAGGCTTGCTATATGTTCCTACTGGTTCTTACGTGATAGCACCTTTATGGTGGGACCTAACTTCACATTCTGAATAATTCAATAGCAATCGTAATAATAGTCTTTTTATACCGGAGGGTTTTTTTTTCTTTACTATGAACTGTGTACATGTGTAGGGCTGGAAGATAGTTGGCCTTCGTTGGGAACGGGTGCTGGAGCTTGCGTTCATACTTACTGGAAATTTAAAATGCGTAGCGGCTGTTAAAGTTTCTCTTTCTCGTCTTGCAGAGATTCTATATTTGCTAATGTCTATTCACCGGACCTCCAGTTGTAATCTCTTATTTAGTGACCTCCTATTGGGATCTTATTTAGTGAGCTCCAGTTGTGACCTCTTATTTAGTGAGCTCCA
>LQNS02276866.1:5924135-5953548 GCA_001587735.2 Parhyale hawaiensis
CTGGCGCACCATTACCTCTGCAGACAAACAGCAAGACGACGGCTCAATCTCTGCCTCATCTGCCGGCCAATTTATGATAATGCTATTCTGCTCATCAAAAGATAACATTTAGCATCGTGGAAGTGAGCTGGAGCTGTTAATGGAGGCTGCAGGCCCATGCTGCACTGGCCTTATAATTCGCATCTATAAAAAATCAAATATGGTTCACAAAAATATGCTCGGGCATAACTAACAGAGTCTCCCCTACGATAAAAAGCGAATCCTGTATACAAACACAAAGCCTAGCGCTATAACTGTCACTTTACTCCAATATTCAAGTGTGTAAATTTAACCTGATACACAGCCGTATAGATTTAATCGATTTTTAAGGAGCAATAAGTGAGGATCTAGAAGAACACTAATACTTCGAAGAAACAAGATTAAAAAGGCCCTAAAACAAAATTATTGTCGGGTTTTGACAATGTATTTCTAAACTGCTCAAATAATCGCAGGTAACATTTTAACTTTTTTTCACGTGAAATGAAAACATCTGGAGTTAATTGTAATTGAAAAGCCCGGATATATAAACTGAAAAAAGCAAAATCTTCATTTGAACCAGCTAAGATTCAATTTCAAAGGAGTTGAAGTTCAATTTAGAAGAGCTCAGCTTGAAATAAAAGCTGGGTTTTAATCTAAAAGAATTGAAAGTTAATTAGGAGAGCTGATATTTAGTTTAAAAAGAACCAGAAATGTAAAATAATAATACTTAATTTAAAAGAACTGGAGTTTAATTACCAAGTTTGAGCCTTAATTTTTGAACTGGAGCTTCATTTAATTGAACTAATATGCAATTTAAATCAGCTGACGTTCCGTTTGCTAGATATTTAAGGATATTTATATAAAAGAACTGAAGTTAGATTTAAAGAGTTGAAGTTCACCGAAAAGGAAACAAAATTCCCTCTGAAATGCCTCGAACTAAGTTTAAGATTTAAAAATACATGCAATGATTAACCAGTCAATCCAAAGGAACAGATGTTCTCTTAAAATATTTGTGACTCAAGTTTTAAAGTACGTTCATCTTTTTTCTAAAATAAGCTCTTTTCTTCTTGAGAGAGATAATATGAACGCAAAAAACTAAGTAAGCACTATTAGGGTACCATTATTCCTCCAAATCTTGTAAATGTGCAACCGCTAGTTTTTTTATAATTTTTGATAGAAATAATAAAAATTGTTGCTTTGCTTCAAGGACGAGGATACGGCTACATTTGTTTCAGTTGTTTTACCGCAAGAATAATATAATTTTGAAAATATTACATTATTATACAATGATAGTATGAATGTGTAAATGCAATAATTAGTTCCAGTACCTCCGATGTGCAAAAATATTACGTAAGCCTCAGCTCTACATTAACTTCAGATGACTGCACGTGGGAAGTTGACGTCACACGCTGAATAATTCATGAATTGAAAAACTTACAATAAATATTTTATTAGGTGTCTCAGAGACATAATGTTATTCGAAGCTCAGCGGATTATTATTATTTGACACTGTAGCTATTATTGAGCTTCAGAGATATTAACGGCGGTAGATCTGATTTAACACAGTTAGCTAGACATTACAGACAATTTTTATAATTACAAAAAATATTGGCCAACAGTTACGGCTATGGTTGGAGGGGCAAGGGAGTGGCGTATTAACCAAGAAAAGCACTACATTACAGGCGTATATTCGACTCGCTCAGTTCGACTGAGATTGCTGACCCTCGTGAGCCTTAACTTGTCCGGGACTTCCATTGCCAGCGATTGATCTAGAAAGCTTCGTGGCCATTCGAAATTTTACTGTATAAAATCTAAACTGTCCTGTGAGATTCATGTAACAATTGCACACCCATTGTTTCGCTCAATCCGGCGGCCTATGAAAGAGTTTTGGGCTGTGTCTAGCTTAGGCTAATGGGTTTGCGACTAAAGCTTGAATTTAATTGAAAGTTCTAAGTTAAATTGTCGGAATAAAATTTCTTAACACTATAAGCTGAAACTGATCCAAAATGATCTCTTTAATCGATCTAGACAAAATATCGAAAAAGCCTTAACTTTTTCATTTCCCTACAAATGGAATCGCTGAGGGATTGAGTTTGCCCAATCCGAATTTCAGTTAGAGAATCGCTTAAGTAGAGAGATTTTCTATTAGATATCAAATTTTATGACCGAAAAGCAATTTTATTAGCCAGTTTAGTAGACGAAGTTAACGCATCATTGATAGTTCTCATAGATTTGCATCTGAGCGATAAGAGAAATAAGGAAATTTCAATGCATCTCATGAAGTGATCTTCGAACCCGGCGCGGCCGATGTCTCTATCTGCTCCCATCTACCGCAACTCTTTAGATAATAGGGATAAAAATCGTTGAATCCGACAGCTCCAAGTCGTTATGTAATGTATCAGATGAGATCGGGAACATATCTCCTTAAATGAAAACCCATAGGTCCCATTAAATTCAAGAGCTTCGTAGCGGGCGAATGGTTCTGAATAGTTCAGAGGACTATGAGCCAGGTAGTTTGTGTTGATTGCGAAGGCCATCAATCACTTCTCTTGGCCGTGATTAGCATCTTTCAGCGTTTTTTTAGTGGCGAACCCAGCCCCCGATACGCAAAACTGACATACTATGCAACTCAACATACTTAAATTATATTCCAGTATCATCAGATTGAATAACTCTGTTGGGGCACCCAACATGATAGGGACAATGAGTTCATCTGGCTTCTCCAGCTGTTAAACGCTTACTATACTTCTGCGGCTTGCTTACATATATGACTATCCTGCAATAATTTCGAGACCATACAGCTCCTTGCTATCATAAACACAAAGGTGTTATGGTGAATGTCATACAGCCACCTACGATAGGTACTTTGTTCATCTACGCCTATGAATGAATTCAGCAATTGCACTCCAGTTCACTAGCATCATATTATTTTACCCAGTGAGACAATTTTGACTCGTCAATAGTCTTTCAATAAATAAGGAAGATTTAATTCCAGGCCTGGAAGAAAATAAAGAGGCTAAATTTATTGATAAATTTTTCAAAATGTTAAAGAATCCGGAAGAGAAAATGACGCTTTGGTGACTACTTGATGGGAATAAATTTTTGAGGCAACCTAATTTGCATAGAAACATGAAATTAGTATATTTTGAAAAAACAAGCAATAAATCTATTTTTAATAGCAGGGTTTTCTATCATATATGTTTTCAAAGTTAATATATTCACTATGGTATTGAATGTTCAGGAAACTGTTTCCATCACTATAATGATATTGCAAGTCAACAGTGTCAGCAGTAAGACATCAATCAAATCATTCTGATTCAGAACACTGAAAGGTTATTTCATTTCTCAGTAATATATGATGCATTAGAATAAAACCGATCTTATGGCCATTCAAGACCGATTGGGCAATTAAATTTAGGATAAAAAAACTGCTCATATACTGAAATGCGTCTGTTGGAACTTGGCAGACAGAATATAGAACGGGTAATGAAAATTAAATAAATTCAAAAGAGCCTTGTCTCAGCAAAATTGCAAAAAGTGATAATTTAGATTCATGGAAGTTTAACAAAGTCGAAAAAGCTCCACCTCAGCAAACATACTACTAGGCGATTTAGATTTAAATCAAGCAATTAAAAAAAAGGTTTATCGCTGAAGCAGATAGAAGTTCAAACATAAGGCAAAAGCACAGCGTGTATGAGCATATAAGGCACGTGCAACTTAATATCAAAAGTGCTTCATAGTATCTGGACAAATGTACTGACGCAACTATTTTTTTGTCGCTGCCCGAAAAATCCTGATTCGTTTGTGGAAAGCGCAAAATATGTTTAACAAACAATGCATTTCAAAATNTATAAGGCACGTGCAACTTAATATCAAAAGTGCTTCATAGTATCTGGACAAATGTACTGACGCAACTATTTTTTTGTCGCTGCCCGAAAAATCCTGATTCGTTTGTGGAAAGCGCAAAATATGTTTAACAAACAATGCATTTCAAAATTACAAGTTTTTTCTAGGAATTTTCAAATAGGACGAAAAAACAGTAGTACTGATACAATGGTTGTGGTATTGCTGGGGAAGGAGTTTATGCTTCTCTACATCTCGAATGACCAATGTTTCTCGATCCTCACATGGTTATAGTCTGACCAACCCACGAAGGCGGCTTAGGCAGGGCATGAGAGATTGCGAATATGTCATGCTTCGTAGCTACTCAGATGAAACTCATATTTTTATATTTTACTTTTCTAATAAATATAGAATTATCTTGGACTGTTTGGAAGTTATAATTGTAATTAAGCATTGAATAATAGCAACAAACTTCTTGAAAATGATAACATATCCGAAAAATTGTTACATTTTATATTTTCTAGGGCGCTGTATGACTTGAAATAAATATACGTATGTAGGAAAATATTCAAATTATCCCGTGCATTATTTTGTTAATTTCTAAGGTAGGACGAAATCCAATACCGGCATAAAGACATAGTGCTCGCAACATATAAACACTGCTTTTGAAGTCAACTGCAAATATGCAAACTACTTGGAGGGCTAAATTATTCTTTTGAAACCTTCGTTAAGCACGAGGAAATTCAGGTAAAACTTAAATTTCTCAACTGTAATGGCATGTAGATACTGAAGATAGAGATATAAACTTATGCAATTTAATCAGCGCTCTTTACGTCAATTTTATTATAATATTTTTAAATTGTAGTAACACAGAATTGAATTCAACAACGGCAGAAATAAACGGCGCTAACTAAGTTTAGACAACGCTGACTCGAGACAAATAAATACAAATCAGTCGGTAATCTAGGATTAAAATGATATTTTTTCCACTTGAATAAGACAGGATAGAATCCTACAAGGTCCTTACCGCACACTTTCACTGCCACCGAAGGTCTTTAAGTGGCAGTCTCTCTACACGCCTACAGCTGCCTCTTCAACTCGGATTTTAGTGCACTGCCGACACGCCTTTGTTAAGTGGTTACACAGAGCCCTAGTATCTGCTATATTGCCCCATCTCTCAAGCCCCAAACTTTATTGTTATCCCGCAAAAAGCCTTGACTGGTGTTCTGCAAAATTTCTTTGGTTAGCCTTTCTCGATATTTTTTCTCAACGAGCGAATAACTTCTCCCCTGTTGCGCTTGTATCGACAGAATAGGCAATCGGTGCTATTAATCTGACCGGTGGTGCCAACGGATAACTGCAATATGGGGCAATATTAGAATCATGGACTTATCCATGAATTAGAGTTGATATAAAATTGTGCTAAGGAGGGTTTGCTGCTGTGTTTATTTTATAAGCAACTGAGTAACCCCATTCATGCTAGACTTAGGCTCATATTCATGAATTATAGCGGGCATATAACTGCGTGAAAGACAGTTTTTGCCGTCATTATTTTTATGAACAACTGAAGAGCTACATTCACACATGCAGGCTTAATGGATTCATCCATGAGTTGAATCATGTTAAGTTTATTAGCGGACAAAACTTCTAGGAACAAATAAATAGCGGCATCATCATCATGACTAAAATGGCCAAGTTACCGTTATCGTATGCATAGTTAAGCCTACATAGAGCGCCAGAGCCGTGGCCATAGCCTAGATTTGGATAGAATTTGAAATTTGCCCTAAGAACGGTTAATTACAGTGATTATTTTACTAACTGTTCTACTCCTACTCCAATAGTAACTACAAGGCAATTCAAATATAAATAGAGCACTCTGAGAGCGCATACCTCCGTCAAGCGAGGCAACGATAGAGGTATGCGCTCTCAGAGTGCTCGAGTTCTATACGAGAAGCAAGACAAAATTCAACTGATTTGAATTACCTTCACTGTTTCGTTCACTGCGGAGCTAGTTCGTTGTTAGTTTTTTCACGGATCATAGAATGCCCAAACGTTACCTTATCTTACGACGGGTAGCGTGCGCTGCATCACTTGCACTTCGCTCATAAATCTTCGATGCTATTGAAGGCAATGTGCCTAGGTATTCCAGACTACTGAAAAGAAAGGATGGGTTGATAGAATTTGGTGAACAAATAAAAATGGATATAGTACGAGTGGGCTACTGGTGAATATCCTGTTTTGGCAGAATTAACTAGCGTCTTTAGAGAAATAATTGCGACACCCTAGACTACTAGCCTGGAAGCTACAGATATACAGTCACGTGAGCCCACGGTTTTAGTCAGGATCGAATCGACATTGTGGACTAGTTTGAATTCAAGTTCTTAGTTGTAGAACCAAGAGCAGAGGAGAGCTAGTGCCGGGGCCGCACTATTGAATAGCAGGCTCAACTTATGAGCTGGCCCGCAGCTCGCATGTTGTCTCGATACACAGTGAAAGTCGATAGCGTAGATACAGCAGCATGAACGAAGTACGAGAATACGGTCCGCTTAAATTTGAGCGTTCGATAGCATAGTGTGGCCGCAGAAACAGGTGTGTAATCGATTATTGTATTCAACTCCCTAGAAATTTTGGTTGGTGTGCAAATGTTAAATTAGATTGCAGGCAGTAGACGGACCAACAGGCCCATTCCCAGTGAGTATGGGGACTCACGCTCCGGCTCTCTATGAGCTATAACCGTTATATAAAATTCGTTTAGAAATAGGAGGAAGAAGAGAGAGAAAAAAAAAGTTCAAGACGCAAACGTGCAAGTGCGATAAGTTACAGCAGTCCCGCGAGGACTCGATGACGGTAAGTCAGAATCAGAATCCCTTTATTGAGAGACTTGACGTATAAAAACAACACATATCAGCAGATGAAACAAAACAAGTCAAGAACGATTCTCAAGCCCTTATTTAAGCAAGCAATTGCTGTTCGGGCACAAGTCACTTGGATCATGACATAAACATAGATTATTGCGACCTCTTACGATTTCGCCGTTAAGTATTAGAGAGTCCTGGAGGAGAAGTTCGTAGCCGTGGGGAATGTTGCTCCCAGCGCTTGGCAATACATTTTTGAACGCATTGAGTTGCTTCTGACACATCTGTACATCGTTATAAAACAAACCCTACCTTACATTGATAACTTCTTTTTTCAGACGAGGTCTGGGTAGCGTTACTCACACCCCCCATCTTGTGCAGAGGTGGTTAGCAGCGAATTATCACCACACTGCACGTACCCGCTTACGGCTGATTTGTCTGGTACGTTCAGCAAGTACGCTTCCAGTACCCTTTGCCGTCCGATAAAACCATTCGGCTACCTCTCAACGAGTGCTATGTCTGCGAAAACATATGCCTCAAATAGATACATAGTAATGGGGCAGCTGTAACTCATGAACGAAGTAAACTGAGAGTTCATTACAAGTATATAACATCGAGTGAAGACCAAAGTACGATGAATCTCTAGGATCTGAATGGTGAGTTTTACAACTTGTTTATCTCGTTAAGTATCAAGCCATACCCTTGTACTCGCTGCATGAATGGAGATGCCATTCGATCCATTTTGTACTTGCTTCAGACTCTTGAATTGCTGCCATGAAAGTGACAGAATTGAGAGCGTCTCGGTCTTGGCACAGCAGGTACATCGTCGTCTGAGAAAATTAATATGTGTAAACTTACAATCAAGATACTCCTTTCTGGCTACAAGGTGACCTGAGAATCGTGTATGGATGATATTAAAACATTCAACTTTGTCTACCCTGTAAGCAGCGCAGAGTGGCCTGAGGACATGAATAGTTGAATACGTGTATGGAAGATATTCTTGCACACAGTTTGGCAAACTGTAAAAAGCCAGTGAGTCTTTAGAACAGAAATAGTTCAGGCTCATGCTGTTAGGGTAGGCAAGGTATGCAGTGCCTACCCTAAATAGATGCATAAATATACTGTATATATTTATACATACTATATACTACGAGTATTTATCATTTTATTCCATGTCAATATAAGATTGAAATCCGACATCAATATGACATATACTAGGATGAATTATAATGTAATAAACTCTTCAAATATTTTAATTTTTTGCATAAGCTGGCAAATGTTTAGACAATGGCCGCCCTGATCGTTTCCTCGCGGCATTTGCGGGAAATATCGGGTATTTATACAACAATTTTTGGTACTCCGTACGAAATGCAGGGTGGCTCCATAACACCAACACTCGCGGCATCTCTGAATAGTCACTCACTGGCAGTTGTAATCAGAGTTCACAATGCCGTCGAACGGGTTCTAATTACAGTTACCACTGTAAAATTATTTCTAAATCATACATTGGACTTAGTATAGGCAGTGAAAACCTGCTAAACTTTATGGAAGCAATCTGCTTTTCAAATAGAATAGAAAAGTCTCCTGCGCAAACCCTAATTATTCATAGATTACCGCTAAAGTTTCATGTCAAATTGAACTTACTCAGGAATAATATGAAAACCGGATTGCGATTCAGAGGGACAAATCAGTGACTTCTTTTCCTTCACGACAAGATTTTAGCAGAACAAGGGTACCCAAAATGGGAATAATTGTAATTATTACAAGGACACGCCTTGTTTTCTCAAGTTCACGTACAAAGAAACAGATGCAAGGTCGGTGAAATGAGACCAGTCGTCAGCACAGATGTTACAATATTTCTTCAGAGTTCGCACATAAATACGAATACACTTGTTAATTGTGCATTTAATATTGTATCTTTCAATGTAAACAAGTCCAGTTTCTTTAATCAAGTCAGTACTGGTTAAAACATTATAATAATGACTTCAGAGGAATTTTTTTAAAATTTAACAAGAGCTGGCGAATCTAAATCAAACTAAAATTTAACACCAATCAACATATAGTACTATGCACAAAAAATTATTACCTGGGGAAGAATAACAGGAAGCATCTTTTTGTATTGTATTTTTTATTCTCACGCTTTGCTGTTTGCTTTTTTTAAGTTCAGAAATTCTATTTTATTAACATTTTCGTCGGTTTTTTCTGTCATTTACTCGTTTGTGAGCACCAGAACAGTGGCAACATCAACTTTCAAGGCGTAGCACAAATATTAAAATTGTCAAAGTGATTGCGTACTTGCATGTTTTCCTAAAAATGGTTATGATAACTTCAGGTATGTTCCAGATGAAAATATGGCATTTAGATCTGGAACTAATGCAGAAAAACACATCTTGAACTTTTTTATACACTTGTCTTACGCAAAGCTTTGCGATGAGCTTGAGCGACGCTGATCTTCCATAGAATCCCAATTCATCACCTTACATTAGGTAACGGCGTATTTTGCTGTTCTTTTTCTAACGGATTGAGCTGCACTTCGGAGCAAGTCCATTTAACGGCGAAGCGAAAGGCCAAACCCGAAGAAAAGAAGCAGAAGGAGGCTGTTGAAGGCGTGATGCGTTGCCTCTTATCACGATCGTGATCATTCTTTTTGTCATCGGCACCTACAGCGGAGACTCTTCTGGCTCCGAGCCACTCCCGCTCCTGGCTGGACCTGCCTACAGCGAGGTGGTAGTTCAGGGATGGGACCTGCTGCAGAAATTAGCTGTGACAACCGAGTGCTCCTCCGACTGCCTTAAAAGAATAATCGAAGCCAATTTCACCCGTTCCTGACCTCATAAAAGAGTGTTGATTTCGCCACTAAGGATCTAGTTGTTTGAGACGCCTCGAGATATTTTACGGAGCGTGGTTGAATTTCTGGCGATGTTATGGCCAATTAACGTAAAGATAATGAATAATATTCTATTCAACTAGGAGAAGCCAAGAGAGGTATTCGTCCGAGGTGTAGGATGAGTACACTTGCTTTAGATCGACATTGACGAGCTAATTGAACAAGCCTTTGATGTCAAGCTAAACTACATATAATTTGAGGGCCTGGCTTCTCAGACATATCGTAAGCTTACGTTTATTGAACAGGTCTTTGAAGAACTAACGATATGACCGCCCTGATTTTATTTGTTCTTTAATATACTGAACCTAAGAAAATTATAATCAAACTAGGCTTAGCGTGAAAACAATGTATAATTAGTGTGGCATAGCGTGGAAATTTGAAAATTGAAGAGAAAAATATTAAACTTTAACCCATTCGAATACCTAGATGGGCGTTTGAGAATTGGGTCCAGAGAGTAGAGGACAAGCATGGACGTATCTTAGCTCTTCCAGCTAAAGAGACCGTTCCATAGGCCGCATGCCATGAGATGGTTCATGTTTACCGTTTTCTTACCGCAAGAAAATAGCATTACTTTTCATAGAAACAGTCCTATCTATAACCTTCTCAAGGCGGTACAGCCGAATCGAAATAGCAAATGGGAAAACAATGCATTATGCATCATAACAACCCTAACAGAATTCATACCAGGTCCAAAAGCTAATTTACTCTTTTAACGTCTAAGGCGACCCAGAGTTATGGTAGGAAAGAAGAATGGCCGTAATCTCCGCTATCAGACACAACTTAACACGGGGCAACCCGTGAGAAATTAACAATAAAACATATTTACCATAATATAACGCTGGTCAGCCAGTTAAAAATCCAATTGAAACTCTCTGAAAATGTATTCAAAACCCACTGGAATTTTGGACACTCAATCAAAATGTGCTTAGATGTTGCTAGAAATTTAATAAAAACAGCTGATAGTGTGTTTTACAGTGGCGAAAAAGTATGTTTAAAGCCAGCTGAGATTAAAGCAAGCTGAAAACGTGTTTCAAATTTTTTCGATTAACGACTGTTGAAATTGTATTCAAGATTTTCTGGGAGTTTTATTAAATGCCGCTAAAAATAATCTAATGTTTGCCTAAGATCTATTAAAAGCTGGAAAATTTTCAATTTCAGCAGCTGGAGAGTTACCATCAACAACCTCCACCGCGTCCTGTCGACAATGAGGAAAATACCACGGCAGTGGAAACTCCAACGGTGAGCTTCTCCTTGAAGAAGACCTTCGCATTCAACTGAAACTTGCTTCCAAGTGCAGTTTTTAGGCAAATATCCACGTTAATACATTCGGTGTATGCTGGATCACGCCTAAATTCTGATATTTTTGTTTCATTTAATATGTTAATAGGAGCTCCAAACTGAATGTTTCCATTTAAATGTGTAACAATCCTTAGTTTTAAACTTACGGAAAGTACCTATTCTATTTCCACGTGCAGACTACACACACTGCAGTTTATCTCAGCAGTGGCGGTCTCTGTCATGTGACGTAAGTACATATTTTCATAGTTTGCCATCTCGGGAGACCTGGGTGCTTCTGATTAAAATGTCTAAAATAGTTTATGTGCGTTGGGCCAACTTGTCCCACTAGCGTAAACCTACAGCCCACAGCATAGCTCAACCTCCGCGACAAGAGTTTGAGAGGCACCGAGTCCGGAACAAACATTACTTGCGGCATACACTGGTAGAGATTTTTGCTGTTTCCTACATAGCACCACTTTTGCTTGGTTACATCGTACTGTGGTAAATGGATCAAGTGCTACGCAGCAGTTAGGAGAAAGCTACAATATTACTATGACAGTTAACAACTAAAATGACTATACTTTTGCAGCAGCGTAGCTAGGGGTTTCTTGGGCTGAGAATACATTCAGTTTTGAGCCCAACGTGGCTCCCCCTAACAAGCTATATTTCATACATAATATCTGATGGGAAACTCCAATAGCACTGGATAGGAATCCTATGGAAGAAATTTTAATAGGATTGTTAAATTTTCTAAAACCAAAATTACTATTTAATCTATTGTGAAAGTCCAAGGTTACCAAGGTTATGTCCAGTATTAAAAATGTCTCCCGCGGTAGGTTGCATCAGAAAATGTGATAAAATCCGAAATACAGATTTGCTAAGGTGGAAGATATTAGAAGGAATTATTGGGCCCCAGTCGTTTCTCTGATATTACAGATTTTCAATGACATAATCAGTCATTTGCAAAAGAGGAGCAGGTGTTCTCATACATATTTATGATGTATATAGTTTCCATAAGATGCTTGCTTCTCAACGAGCAGTCGTTTAAGGCTCTTACTATGTGTATATTTTTATATATATTTTAACCGAAATTTTGGCGCCTTCAGTGCTGCAGCTGATATCAAGCGTCTCTCTTTACGCTCCCTTGCTGATGCATTTTAAATTTACTCACAATAATTTAATAAGTAAGAGTAAGTAATAAAAGGACTAAAACGATGCTCCTCACTTCGACGAAACTTAAGACAATCCATTAGACAAGAGCAGTTACATCGCCTAGTATAGCCATGACAACTTTACTAGGATAAGCTTGCAAAATATATGCAACACATGGTTCTGAGTGGCAAAGGTTGCAACATTCACGTACTGTAATGACTAGAAAAACTATAATATCACCAATTTCGCTCCGGCAAGTTAACTATCAAGAGTATATTACAAATTACCTGCTGCATAGGTAATGGCATTCATAGATCCTTCAATGAAAGCAGAACTGCAATTTCACTAATAATTTCCCTCATGGCAAATTAAGTAGTGAAAGGTTAGAAAATATATCAATTATTCATCACTATATTACAACATTCGTAGATATGTTCATTAAAACAGAAATGCAACATAGCGAATTTAACCAGTGAAAGTACACATAAAAAACCGCAAATGACACTCAACGGTAAAGGTTACGACATTCGTACTTCCGTCGGACGACGTGCAAGAAACGCCGCGGCCGAAATTTTGGTGACTTCGAAAAGAACAGCTAAGGCGAAGTGGCCAAGAAGGTGTCTAATCTGATGAAAGCGTGCACGAAATCTCACCCTGGAGCCAGCGTCTTGTGTTTGCGTCCACCTTCATATTACAGCCCTGAGCAAAGATAAATACGTCTGCCTTGGCTATCGACCTCCTAATCATGCTCTCAGCAACGTAATCATGAAAGGGAATGCAAGGCAAATTGATTTATATTGAACTCGATAGTGAGTTTGGACACAAAACATGAGGTCATGTTGGCAATCGTGAGACCATTTATGGAAAATACAAGCCGTGGTGTACCATTAAGTCTCTTAGCATCAAATTCTCTTGATGCTATTGGAGATATCAACGCTTATTGAAAAATATGCAAAGGTGTTGGGGGGCTCCGGTACGACCGCTCGCACTTGTGAACCCCTCACGCTTCTCTAACTGCATGGCCTTCTGAATGATGGCTTCAGAGCGAGGGAGTGACGCAGTAAGTGGCGCAGTCTCTATACGGTCCTGACTAATGTGACTGCTTGCAAGACCCTGCTGCTCTTCTTTTGTGTGAATGACTGGGGAAATTTATACACATTTATCGGTGGTCTAACTGGGGAAATTTATAGGCATTTATCGGTGGCCTAACTGGGGAAATTTATGGGCATTTATCGGCAGCATAACTGGGAAAATTTATAGGCATTTATCGGCGGCTCAACTGGGGAAATTTATAGACATTTATCGGTAGCCTAACTGGGGAAATTTATAGGCATTTATCGGCGGCCTAACTGGGGAAATTTGTAGGCATTTATCGGCGGTCTATGAATACTGTACATAGTGGTTGTACGATAATATCAGATAAATGCCTATGTGTGTATTAGATTGAGGTGGCTACTTGAACTACAATGTAGATGGATTCTTACTACAAAACGGGTGCATTCACTAGCATATTAAAGTTAGTAGGGGAAAAATGCATGAGAATATGGCACGAGTAGATATTAGACGTCTATATAGAGCCATGTTAAACAGGGGTAAATTTCATGTAAATATTTTAGCTGTTAGAGTGGCAAATCTAGGTAAATATTTGAGCGCGTAGATACGTATGTCATTATTCATTACACTGACCTAAAGTTAAAAAAACATAGGATAGTGAGTGACCTGTAGCTTCGAATCTTCTCAGATATTGGAGAAAGAATAATCTTATGAAAATATTATTGAAAAATTAGACCCTTTTTGCAACGACTTGTGTTTACAAACTAAATAGTAATTGGCATTACTAGTTGCAGATGATGTTTAAATAGCAGGCCGAGGCAACAATTTCAGAAATGACTTCTAACATCACTAGGACAATTATGCATTGATATAAAATAGGCCATTAAAATTCACTAGACTTTTACTAAAAGCTTCTAATCAAGCGATTTTTTTTTTCAGAAGCGCGATATGTGTGCTTACTAAAATTTATTCCTAATAGAAGCAAAAGAGAAAAAGAACAACGATCGACGCTGCTAAATGCGTCTCAAATGTGTGAAAATATGAAATATTTTAGTATTATAATATGAATACTCATAATTGACTAATTAATATGAAATCCGTTGCTATAAAAAACACTTTACGTGCATGACACTTTTTCACGTTATGCAGTGGCAAACAACTCACATCTGCCAACCAATAATGAAACAAGAGAATAATGTAAGAACAATCAGCAAGGAAATAAAGAATAGTAGTAATACCAACCCTACCATTTATCAAGGTTTAAGGTTTATTTGAGTCCCGAAATTCTTTACAAACTCAGAATAAATTTTCCCGCGCACTATAAACAGAGTCAAAGAAGAGAAAAGACTGAATACTTCATTACAGAATTTCAAATGCATCTCTTTCTTAAGCAAAGTTAAGAGTAATGGAAAAGAAAAACTGCTCAAAAGTTTATCGCAAGGTTTTGAAAGCGCTAATGGTTCTGCTAGCTAAAGATTGAACCTTTATAGTGTAAGAAAAACTTTAAATGTGAGGTAAATAAATAAAAATTGCATCACTAACTTTAAAAGCTTATCAGAGATTTTGTAATGCTTGATGAAGCTAATATCAAAGCTGGTGACTGGCGTAAAAATATCAAATATCATAAACAATAAAAGAATGAACGACTCATTGCCCCTCTAAAAGTTTATCAGAAATTTTCCAATGCATTATTACTTCAACAAGCCAATAATCAAGACTACCGAACAGTATAAAAACCATTAAAAAGGAAAGAATGAACATCGACGTTGCTATATATAAACCCAGTAAAACCGTTGTTTTATGGCCATGGGTAGACACAGCCGCAGATAGTATCAGGAAGGGCTGGCTGGACATCAAAGGAAAAAGTCCCACTCGCTATCTGCTCCATCTTTACAGCAGCTTATTGGCNAAAACATGAGGTCATGTTGGCAATCGTGAGACCATTTATGGAAAATACAAGCCGTGGTGTACCATTAAGTCTCTTAGCATCAAATTCTCTTGATGCTATTGGAGATATCAACGCTTATTGAAAAATATGCAAAGGTGTTGGGGGGCTTCGGTACGACCGCTCGCACTTGTGAACCCCTCACGCTTCTCTAACTGCATGGCCTTCTGAATGATGGCTTCAGAGCGAGGGAGTGACGCAGTAAGTGGCATAGTCCCTATACGGTCCTGACTAATGTGACTGCTTGCAAGATCCTGCTGCTCTTCTATTGTGTGAATGACTGGGGAAATTTATAGGCATTTATCAGCGGCCTAACTGGGAAATTTATAGGCATTTATCGGCGGCCTAACTGGGGAAATTTATAGGCATTTATCGGCGGCCCAACTGGGAAAATTTATAGGCATGTATCGGCGGCCTAACTGGGAAAATTTATAGGCATTTATCGGCGGCCTAACTGAGGAAATTTATAGGTATTTATCGGTGGTCTAACTGGGGAAATTTATAGCATTTATCGCCGGCCTAACTTGGGAAATTTATAGGCATTTATATCCGATAACATCAGATAAATGCCTATGCATGTATTAGATTAAACTGGCTACTTGAACTATAATGTAGATGAATTCTTACTACTACTACTGCATTCACTTGCATATTAAAGATAGCAAGGGAAAAGTGCATGCGAATATGGCACGAGTAGATATCAGACGTCCAGAGCCATGTTAAACAGGGATAAATTTCATGTAAATATTCTAGCTATTAGAGAGGTAGATCTAGGTAAATATTTGAGCGCATAGATATGTATGTCATTATTCATTACACTGACTTCAAGTTAAAAAACCGAAGGATAGTGAGTGACTTTTAGCTTCGAATCTTCTATGATATTGGAGAAAGATTAATCCTATGAAAATATTATTGAAAAATTAGACTCTTTGTGCAACGATTTGTGTCTGTAAAGTAAATGGGATTTGACTTAACTAGTTGAAGATAATGCTTAAATAGCAGGCCGAAGCAACAATTCCAGAAAGGCAATTATTATTATTAATTAATTATTATCAACACAATTGTGCATTGATATAAAATAGGCCATTAAATTCACTAGACTTTTGCAAAAAGCTTGCAATCAACAAGGAAATAAAGAATGGTAGTAATACCAACCCTGCCATTTATCAACATTTAAGGTTTATATCAATCACGAAAGCGTGTACAACTCAGAATAAAGTTTTCCGCACACTATGAACAGAGTCAAAAAAGAGAAAAGACTGGAAATTTCATTACAGAATTTCAAATGCATCTCTTTCTTAAGCAAAGTTAAGAGTAATAGAAAAAAGGAAAACTGCGTTGATAGCTCAAAAGATTTTGAAGGCGTTAATGGTTCTGCTAGTTGAAGATTGAACCTATATAGTGCAATAGAAACTTTAAAAGAGAGGCAAATAACTAAAAATTGCATCACTAACTTTAAAGCTTATCAGAGATTTTATACGCTTGATGAAGCTAATATCAAAGCTAGTGACTGCTGTAAAAATACCAAATATCATAAACAATAAAAGAATGAACGACTCATTGCCCCTCTAAAAGTTTATCAGAGATTTTCCAAAGCATTATTACTTCAACAAGCCAATAATCAAGACTACCGAACAATATAAAAACCATTAAAAAGGAAAGAATGAACAACGAAGTTGCTATATATAAACCCAGTAAAACCGTTGTTTTATGGCCATGGGTAGACACAGCCGCAGATAGTATCAGGAAGGGCTGGCTGGACATCAAAGGAAAAAGTCCCACTCGCTATCTGCTCCATCTTTACAGCAGCTTATTGGCTCTGCCTCTTGCACTTCTGAGATTTTCATTTTAGATCTCGTGTAATCAATAACCGATTATTTTATCCTCTTCTCTCGTCCCGACAAAATGCACTCGGCACTTTGGGTTTTAGCTGATTTTGTGGCAAAGTTTATTGATAAGGATGTCTGGGCGCATTGGAACGATTGCGGGAGTTGTGTCGTTGAACGATTTATAAGACAACAGGAAACTTGGAACGACTGACTTGTTACCGGCATAACAGAGCGACTGTTTCCTTTTAAAAGTCTTATTATTTAGGTGGCATGACTGATATTTTGGCACCACTGCCAAGTGTAGAATATACTACTCCTACGCCTCTAAATACGTAAAAAAATACAGTAAATTTGGTACAACTGACTTGCAAGTACGCATCACCGCACTACACGACAAATGCAAGAGTAACTGCTATCATATGCATACATCAGTACATTTGGCGCAACTTGCATCTAGGCATTGTATGGTCTGCTGGTTTGCTGTACAATGGTTGTGCAGCAGTTTGTTCACATTTTGATGTTTTTCTGCGAGGTAACACAGATTCAACACGGTAGTTCGTCAAATGAAACTTTTAGTACATCATACAAGTACATCTTCAGTATAGCTGGCCTATTGGTGTCGCTGGAAAACATGTGCCTACCATAGCACTTTTGGAATTAACAAAAGGTCTTATTACCAAGGAATTTATCAAAGATTTTCGAAATAAAATTAAAAATTAAACAATCATCAAGTATCATGGTCCGTGTAAAAGGCACTGTGTTTAACACTATACCATTATCGATTTCAGGTAATGATACATGATAATTGCCTGATATTCAATACTCTTCATTATCCAGAGTTTCATCAGTACTTTTGCTTCAACAATGTTCTGAAAGTTTAACTGCAAGTATTGAAACCAACCGTCTGGGTACTTGAGCATATAAATATAGTAGCAGACTGTTATTGCAATTTTTGTATTTGTGCATCTTACAGATATCTGCAGTATGCGAGGCTTATTTTTTCACATGCCTTCGATCCGTATTACTAGAAAACAATAACATGAATAGAATAGTGCAACTACTCGTAGCCATCTAGCACCATTGTAAAGCAAGACCGACTCCACACATGTGTTTGATATTACCTCCGGCAAGGAGGTTATGTTTTCGTCGGGTTTGTCTGTCTGTCTGCTATTCTGTTTGTCTGTCATTAAAACCAAGATAACTCAAATAGTTGCGGACGGATTTTGACGAAATTTACAGGCTTTGTTAGATATGTTAGGAGAAATAGATAATTAACTTTTGTTGAAGATCCGTCCCTACGTTTGTTTATTTGTTTGTCTGCCTCATTTTTCTAAATGCCATAATTCAAAAAGTTACCTACAGATTTTCATGAAATTTCAATGAGTTGTTAGGGATATCACAAAGAGTAAATGTCAAAATTTTTGTAATGATCTGTTCGTTCATTCGTGTGTTTGTCACTATGGTTGATTTTATGCTTGTTTGCGCAAAACCTTAAACAGTTTTGAATGGATCTTTATGAAGTACAGAAATTGTTAGTAATGTTAAGAGACATAAATGAATAAATTTTGGTGCATATCGGTTGGTTTGTATATATGTTTGTCTTATGTTTGTCATAATGTTTGTTAGCAGCATAACTCGAAAAGTTATGAACGAATTTTTAAAAAAATTGTAGTAACTGTTAATACTATCAAAATGCACAATAATTAGATTTCGGAGATGATGCAAAGAAAATTATGGTTGCAGAGCTAATTTGAATTTTCCGTTACCGTTTCTTTAATTGGCAGAAGTATACGCTCTTTCAAACTGCTCTATATATCTATACATTTACACTAAAATTAACACCCAAAATACCCAATTCATGCAATCTTTGGTATATTTTTGACATTATCAACAGTAATTCGTGAATGTCTGTAATACTACACGCCTGATTTAAGAAAATAAATATGTATATTCCCTGAAAAAACAGCTAATACATATAACCTATTTCACTCTGGGAGACAAAATGAACGTATTTTCACCCGAAAGTTAATCATCTGTTTCTGTTAACATGCCTTACAAGCCCTGTAAATTTCATAAAGATCCGTCCATAACTTATTGACTGATCTTGTTGACAGACAAACGGGCGCAAAGACAGACAAACAGTATAACAGACAAATAGAATAACAGACATACTTGAGAACACCATAACCTCCTTTGCAGAGGTAAAAAAAATACTCCCTGTGTCAGTTGCTTCAAATGACCTTTGCGTGCATAACCTAACTAATAGAAACAGACAGAGGAAGACAGACAAGCAAAAAACAGACAGAGAATTGGGGGAAGCAAAGTAATTGCATATTGTGGGACACCCGATGTTATTCAATTAAGCATTTACCACGTATTCTAACTTGCTGACTAAACATTTTTTCGTTGTAATAATGGAGAAAACTAAAATAGATCTTGTAATTCGGAGGTATCGTGATTCAGAAGTATCGTCAATTACTAATCTTAGGCGGAACGCAGTAATCGTGAGGTACAACTCCCTCTCATATTTTATATTATTCAATGACGGTAAAATTGAATGAACCGAATCGGTGGGTGACTCACAGACGGTCGTGATTCCAAAATAAAATTAATTTACATTAGTCGCAAAGGCCGTTGGCAATCATTATTTGTTATGTAGAGAGAATGATGCTGATGTGCTCTTAGTAATATGAAATCTTAAGGGCTTAGCAAGAATTGCCAACTTGAAGTTTTTTTTATTTTTTGCAAACTGACAACAAAATGTAAAATTTGGGTACTCTGGCTGGCTGGGCCTATGGAGCTCCGACTCCTACGCGTATATATGAATTCCTAAAGAAATGACATGGGTCATTTCCGTTCCACCGCCTTATGTGAAACTTAACTAGATACAGTTTGGTTAAATAAGATTGATTGCTGGGTCAGGTTAGATTATGTTATTAAACTTTATTTTTTACAAATTTCTACAAAAAAGGACACTGTGATCAGACGAGCCCGTCAAACGAAAAAGATCTAGAGAGGTCCACTGGTGAGTTTATATTTTCAGCAACTTAGTCGAAAATATTCTTCCGAAACATGGAACAGGTACGACCATTAGTCCTCTCTGTGTATTTCACACTGTGACCCAAAGCCGATTAGACAATGTTCGTAGCACATGCGGTAAGCTACGTACTTACGGGTCAATACCAATTAGAACACAAGGACTCTGGTTATCCTCACCAAAGAAATCAAAGTTATTTCTCGGAAAATAGCGTCTAATGCCGGGGCCTCTCTATACAATTGCAGGCACAACCTGACAAGATTATGCGCAGCTCGCACAACATTCATGCTACCGTATCTAAGCTACTGATTTTCAATATATATCGCGCCAACCTCAGAGCTGTGCACCTGCCCGCCCTCCTCCATATAGTTGAGTGTTCGATTGCATAGAGTGGCTTCAGTATAAGTTGGTCTAAAGCCGATGGCTAACTATGCCAGTGATACAATGTGAGTGAATCTGGAATCAAGTATAGTCGCGCTTTTATTTGCATTTCGAGGATATATCATACTTGCTGTAAGCTATACAAACTGGAAAATTTACGCCACCAAACAAAAGTTTTATTTGATTCGAGTTACAGTCTCATATTCATGGGAATTTAGGCGTGCTGTAAAATGTTTCGTAATATTACAGCGTTAAAAAGTGATCATTTTGATTCCTATCTTTATTCGAACAATATTATTACACTTTTTCTGCTGAATTTTTACGCTATAGGAGTAATATTAAATGGCGAACTCTCCAGCTTTGTAGAATAGAAATTTCATGTGTACGTTCAAGGTGAATATTTTTGAAGGCTTGGACGCTCACTGCCCTTTTTTAGCAAGTAATTTGGCCCTAATGTCCACAAAGTGGTCCCGTTAAGGTATGAAATAACAGCCTCCGAGTGTCTTTGAAACAATCAGTGTCGCATTTACTGGGTTCAGTGTCACGACATCCATTTATTTTTTTCATTTTATTTTTTTTAGTGCCGCACTTCGTCTTCATCTTCCTTGCCGCAGTAGGTTTTGTGGAGTGCTGGAGAGAGTACAGGGAAAATGTTCACAACAGATGGGACTTTCTTCGATGCTAGAGAAGCTTAGTTCATTACGAGAGGACTTTTTTGGAGTTAATGCTCAAAGAAGGTTTGTTTCTGCGATTCATTACAATAGTGCATGGGGTGAGGCAAATCGAAGTGTCCAATAACTGTGGAATATATTTTTTGCATCGTAGATCAGTGTATTTTAATCTATAATATTGTCATATTGATTTTTTATACTAAAATAAAGTTGTTGAATAGTATTCACTATTACGAATTACATACACGAGTGCATTAATTACTAAAAATAAATGTCCAGGGGATGTTTTCATGTCAGATATTGCTTTAATGTAGACACGGAATCAACAAAATTTTTCTAGAAAACGGTGTTCTCCTAGTTTACTAACCATAGTATACCCAAAATAAAATAAACCATAAAACTTAGTTGTAGTCTTGAGAGAAAAAAGAACCTGTTCCTAATAATAGCATTACCCACAGCAGTAGTTTCAGTGATGGGACAGTTCACATTTTACGTTTGGAAATTTAAAACAGCAAGTTCTGTAGCAACTAGGCCTATAGTGCTCTTGCCATTTGCAAAATATTTACGTCAGTTAAGAAAGCCAATTCTTTGCTGCCACAAGACCACAGCTTGAGGGCTTATATCAACAAATAAGCTTCAAGTATGTACATCGCCCGCATCAACATCGGCTACCGTGTTTCAGTAAACAACTTCTTTCTCAGGTGATTAATTGAAAGCAAACATTCCTGTAGCCGTAAGGTTTCACCTGTACTGGATTTAAAATCATAGCTGTAAACTGCATGTGTTTTTTTTTTTTTTTAGAATCTGTTCTGGCAGCAAAACGGTCTCTCGCATTCCGTCCCTCCCAAAAAATAGAAAAAGATAGAAAATACTTGAGTGTAGAAAACCAGAGTTCCCCATGGTATATCTGGTATATGTTATTTAGAAAATAGTAGAATACATGTAAACTGTTACAGTTTTAGAAGAACTCATTTTATAGTAAAAATGCCTTGAGTGCTTGGCAGTTAGAAAAAAAACGCATGAAATGCATTTGTTTTAAAAAGTCATTCTGTAAGTAGATATGCCTGAAGTTCTTTGGATTTTCCGAAAAATGCCTCAAGTGCTCGGGCTTTTGTAAAACTGCCTCAAGTGCTTGGGATTTTAATAAAAATGCCTCAAATGCGTGGGATATAGAAACTATCCTTGAACTGCGCTAGTTCTACAGCCTCATTCTTGTGGTAACAAGGCCTCGAGTGCTTGGAATTAAAAAAAAAAAAGGTACCCGTGAACTGCATCAGCCCAAAGAACCAAAAATCCCGTAGACACAAGGCAGTATCGCCGCAACAATCGCACTTCGTGTGCTGTTGCCAGCTGACAAACAGCTATTTAGCGTCATCATGTCACCTCCAAACATTACTAGCGAGCGCAATGAGACACCATTACAAACACCTCCCCACTCGATTGGGGGAGAAAAGCTGACGATGTCGTGAGGCGATTGTGGATGATTTGTGCCGGTAAGTGGGGGTCAAGGGGAGGGGTACGCGGCGGCTGGGTCTGACTCCAGCTCCTCGGGCTATTCCTTTTGGAACCTGAGAAGCACTCCGTGCGTACGTATGGTTTTTGTGTAATTAAAAGTAGAACTTGGGTAGAAAATAGTGTATTTACACGATTTTATTGTAATTAAAGGGAGATCCGGGCAGCACTTTCTATAATCCCGGCGTAATTTAAAGTGGAATCTGAGAAGCAGGCTGTGGGTTGGTAGGATTCCACTCAAGTTGAAAGTGGCACCTGGGAAGGACCTCTTCAATTCAAAGGATTCCGATATAAATGAAATGTGGAATTTTAGCAACACTTTCTGTAGTTACATGATTCCTTCATAGTTGAAATAAGATTATGAGCAGCATGCTGTGAATTCGTGTAGCCCCTGAAGCTGTAGTTGAAGCTTGACTGTAAGTCAGAAAATCGAAACCTTTTTGTTATCTCTAATGAGCTTATAGTACTACTAGAACTAGAGAATCTTAGGTGAAATATTTACGGTTCTCTATGTACTTTAGTGGTTGGTAGCGGTGGTTGAACCAGGGGGATACAACTATTACTACTTTGGTGGTTTCTGTGCAACGGTAAGCCAATGAATGAAATCACACGCGATTCTCCTCACATAAAGAGTGAATAGATTTTTTTTTATTGTTTATAGGACTATCTGATCAATGCAAGTGCCACGGATGCGCGAATAACACTTTCTACAAAATTTGAAAAGCGTTCTAGTCACGATGATATTATCGCTGAAGTAAAAATATAGTTAACGCACCACTGTCTAGTTTGTAGGACTAGAACTAGTAATCACAGTCACTGCTTATCACCTTAAAACAAGACTCACTCGAGATGGTTTTACAGTCTTTACTCTGTGTTAGTACAGTTACCTAGTAAATGTAGTAGTAGTAGTTACATAGTAACGGTAGTTGTAGTTACCTAGTAACTGTATAAATATAGACAAACATTCCCAATGTTTTCAGGCTGGCTTCTGGAAAGCACCGAGCAGTTCTGGGAAGAAAGAACCAACAATCGGAATCTTTCACAGTCTCATCAATATATGACGCCCCTTCGAGCCGATTTTGATTACCACTGCCAATTGCTCAAATGTAACTTGATTCTTTCCAACCAATGACTTATAACTTTGTTATTACCTATTCTCGTGGAATGTATTTAATTGATTATATGTATGTTTTGTACCTGCGTATCGTTTTGAACAGTTTCGTAAATGTTGAGACTTTCCTATGATTTTTGTCACCGCGCCATTAGTAGAATAATTATTATGACTTGATGTATATCGTCTAAAGGCAATTTAACTTTTTTTACATATTTTCTGGGTACGCAAAGTTCCATTTCTTCATCGCCTTTGGTAGTTGCGTAATATTTTCCACAGCCCACTTAATGACGACAGTGTGAAACAGTTTCTCCATCGTTGCCATTAGCACAATCATTACTGGATGCTTTTCGTCCGGTGACGTCACTGGGGTCCCTTAGTGACGTCACAAACGACACCACTTCCACATAATTGCGGGTAACCACAGCTCATAAATGATACAGGAGGGGTAACTAAAGCTGGAAATACCCTGAGTAAGTGGAGAAACGTCCGGACTACTCAAAATGCTTTACCAATAGTATCCAGATTCCTAGGAGCCGATAAAAATAATACCTTCACTTATTTAGATAAATATGTAGATAAGCATATAGGTAAATAAATATATCGATCGACAGATACGGAGTGCTAGATAGATTGATTAATGTCTCTCTCCACATAGTGAAGTGAAAGTTTTCAGTTGTAAGGGGCATTACCTAACTTACAGGCAATTTTTAGTTTTAATATTGAAGGCAGAAATAATCACGTGTGTCTTAAATTTGAATGATTGTATTTGAATCTCTTTATTCGTCAACTAGATGGCAAATTGTGCTTCATGAAAAGGGTTATTCTACTTAATAGGAAAACTTTACTCCTGCTAAATATAGTTTTATATTTAATTTGTATACTATATATAGTAAGAGTTTTATTAGCTACTGTTTATATATATTTTTATTCGCCTTATGACTTCATTTACATTTAAATTTGGTAAAAACAGATGGAAATTGGCATTATTATGCATTTTTTTTATTTAAAAAGGGAGTTAAAAGACTGCTCAAAATTATGTTTAAGATAGCAGAGATAGAGAAACAATGCGCTAGTTTTAAGCATAAAAAAAAAAAATGACGCTGGTTCCCATCGAAATCACTACTGCGGCGAAATGGTTAAATGCTAAGCACCTACATTAAGTCTCATTTCTGTCGCTCATCGCCCGTTATATTCTGCTACCAAGTCCATTTATCTTTCAAATTCCCAGGGCAATAATGAGTTTATTTGAAGGAATAATGACTTCTTTTACACAGCCTTCTCTCTGGATTGTAGCTTCCTTTCCGCCCACCATTAAGTCTGCCAATTGAGTTATAAAGCAGGGACTTTATAAAGCAGCCCAGTTACGGTGGGGTTTAATGAGGTTCCTAGTTTTGGATTATTTATGATGTACACACAAAGGCTGCGACCATCAACTTAAAGTCAAGCAGGCCGTAATTTTGGTAGGGCTTCTATGGAGCAGAGGTCACACGTATGCTGTGACCGTTCTTTGGGCAACCTGTTCGGCTGGTGGCCATCCTTGCAGCTGATCTATGGTGTTTTGCGGATGGAAACGTACCTTGTATTTAAATAATTTAAGAAAGCGTGAGATAAATGAATGGAGTATTTCTTATGAATGCACGTGTATTTTTGAAGAGAGAGAGGCTTCGTGAACCAAAAAGTACTGAATGAAAATGTGCATAAGGAATTTTGCGAGTTGAAATGTGCCTCACGTTGCGAGAAAAGCATGTATGGCATATAAGGTTGTGCAACAATTTTACAGATGGAATTATATATTCATCTCGAACTAAATAACACAGGCTCATATGAAAAGGATGAAGTATTGTTGGAAGTAGAGATACCTCGCGCACTGAAAAGAGTTAATGGGAAATATGCACAAGAAAATTTGTGAATTGAAATGTGCTCATGTATCGAGGTAAGCATGCAATTCTCATGAAGTAATTCAGCCGATTTTCATCTAGAAATTTACTTCATATAATGGAGAAAATAATTATAGTAAGCAATAAAATTGAGACTGAACGTTTAGAACTAAAATATTTTATCTTTTAGTATTCCGATTTGCATAAAACTACTACAGTGTGATAATCACGCAAAGCCTTTTGGCTGCAATAAATTTCGTCAAAAAAAAAAAAAGGAAACAAGGATATATTGGAATATTTAGTGTCTGTAAAAAGTATTTCTACCATCAATTTACCGATTCATTTTATTTAAGTATAGGTACGTCGAAAAATCAATCCTGTCAGGGTAATGAAATTTGCATATTCTTTCAGTAAAATGATCAGAAAGAGCACATAAAATTCAGATTCCTATGCAGTCCAAAAGAATCCACGCGCAATATTAGAATACAAAATCTATTTAAAATAATCAGAAAGTATTACTACTAATATATATCCAATAAAAACACTCATACACTGCCTAGAAATTTGAATTTCTCATTATGTCAACCAGTTAAGTTCTAGACACCCCTAGATTGATCTGAATACGTTAATGCTCCCATAAACACTAGCGGGCAAAATAAGATATCGCTTTTCATCATTTGAAAATATAGTTTAACCATGTAGAGTGTTAATGAATCTTTTGATGGGACCTTAAGGAAAGTATTTAACATATTTCTACAAAATATCAGGACAAACATTACTATATACATATTTAATACATTAGAGCAATCTAACAAACAATATCAATGAGCTGTGAATCATCTACAATGCAGAATGCGCAAAAATTCCACATGATATTTGTATAAAACAAAGTGAAAAAGAAGTGAAGAAGTGCTGCAGGAAGTAGAACTATATTTTATTTATTGAGGCAACATGATAGGAAATTCGCAGTCACCGGCCTTAATGAGGGAAACTTCATTTTATTTGACCTCTCGACGTTAGTAAATACACAGTACTCATAATGACTAACAACTTGAACCTTGGCGAAAACTATAGACCACACCATACATTGACTGGACACTGACCCCTAAGACAGATTTCGGTCATGCAATTGGGCCTGACTGCACGGTGCCGCAGATGCATTTTTATATGTTCTCCCATTACTCTTTAATACTTTGTTTAGACTATATGACTTAATTCTGTTACGATCAGTAATGACTGGCAAACGTGTACATACATTTAAAACTTCCATACGCAAAAATAATTACAAAAATATTACGGATTGAAGTGTAATTACGTAGAGCAACTGTTTATGACATCCTTTGATATTGCAGTAGCGTAAAATTATATCCCACTATTTAATACAACAAAGTCTCATGTTGTAGAACAGAAGCGTCTAAAATTCGTGTAAACATCAAATGGAGTTGTTTTTAGTAAAATTATTTGGCATACGCTCATAGCGACAAAATTCTTGCGGACAGTAGAATGGGAAATCGTGTATCTGGCAGCAGCATTCACTCGACTGCTGCAGACAGCACTCGACTGTTACAGTTATTTTTATGAAATTTGCATGAGTTGTTAGTTACATACCGATGTATCACGAAGAGAAAATTATCAATTTTCATGATGATATGTTTGTTTATCACCCGCGAGCAAAGCGAAGATCGGTGATTAATGTTCTTATTGGAAATTTAAGTATATACTAGGCGACCCGTGACCCGTTGAGTCGTCAAGATCGTCTTTGCTTTCCCGAAAAATAAACAGGTGTTATTTAGCTGGTCATATACCACACGCTATTCGGCCGTTCACTCCTGCCCGAACGGATCACTATCAACAGATTCTTTCCTCCTCTAACGAATATTCAACGCTCAGGCTGTCAGCATCATCAATTTATATGTTGCGTATTCCAGTTGTATTTCCCCTAGCCATTTCGAATTTAGCGTGCCCATTCATGCAGTAGAGCTTAGGAACTACCGTATCACAGATACAATCGAAGTAGATCTTAAACCCTCGAATTTCTGTCTATAAAGAAGACACAAGTAAAGAATCAGCTAAGCTACCGATACTGGCCACGAATAAAGTTTCAATTCCTTCCTGCACTCAACGTAGCTATAAAGGGGTCGGTATCTACGTTACCACGCTCCATAAATATCCGTCTCGATCTGACTCCTGAACGATGACATGGATTGCATGGCAGACTCTAAAACTTCCCAGGGCATACATCCAAGTGCACCACCGGGGCTTGAATTTTTTCCCATCTAGAAGCGAAGAAGCTGTGTCAAACTAGCAGGACACAAGTAAATAAACTAGCTAGCAAGCAAGGTTCACAGGTTTTTAGTTTAATACTAGACGGCCAGTGACCCATTGGGTCGTCATTGCGATCGTCTTCGCTTTCGCAAAAAAAAAAAAAATAACAGGTGGTATTTAGCTGGGGATAGACCACCCGCTGTTAAGCCGTCCTCTTCTGCCCGCCAATTAAGGAGCGGCTCGTTCGGTTCACTATCAACAGATTCTTTGCTCCTCTAACGAATATTCAACACCCAGGTTGTAAGCAAAGTCAAATTATTATATGTTACGTATTTCAGTTGTATTGCCCATGGAACCGATGAATTGATCATGCCCGTTCTTGAGGCCCAGCTCATTTTAACTTCCATATCACAGATACGATCGAATTAAAGAGCTAAGCCATAGAGAGAATGCGACTGCCCGCCCTCATCCCGATACTTCGAATTTCTTCCCGTTTTAAAGCGCAGAAGCTGCGTCAAACAAGACAAGAATGTGACTGTCATCCCCCCTCCCCAATACCTCGAATTTTTTCCCTTTTACAAGTAAAGAAATAGTGTGCAAACAGGATACAAATAAACACACAAGAAAGGTTCACGGAGTTTTAGTATAATACAGATAGATAGATATTTGTATATACATATAGACATATATATGTAGATTTGGATTAGAAACATTTGCTTGTTTGGAAATTTCATTTATGCTTTTGGAACAGCCGGTATCATAGTTACACCTTCCTAAGGTAACCTCTCTAAATTTCGCAAGATTTCCAGCTCTAAATTTACCAACTTTGACCCTCCCACCTGATGAGCTGGAGAACTGCGAAACGCACGTCGTGGGTATCAAATATCTTTAACTGCCTCTAATCCAAATCTACATTGATGCCATCTCAAGAAAACACATATTTGTCTATTTGTTGTGAACCCAATAAGTAGTAGGAGGTGAGCAAGGTTAACATTTTTTTGCAGGGAGTCTGGTAGGTTGACCTCGATGTGACCAATGCCAAAAAACTATAACTAGCTTACCATGAAATATGACGGTGATGAATTTTGTTGTTTCTCTACTAAATAAGAGGCAGAAGGAGTTCAGTCATAATATTAATAATTTTTTTCTAGGTAGTCAGGTAAGTTGAGTGAGATGTGATTTAACTAAGGCAAACATGAGGCGATAAAACCTAGTCATCCAATAAATGATATAATGTTGGCAGTCATGAAGTGATGCAACTTAGACACACTTGAAGTGATGTAACGGAGGTACCCAAGAAGTGATATAACATGAGCACCCATGAAGTGATTTAAATCAGGTAACCAAAAACTGATAAGACATAGGAAACCATGAGTTAGTTAGTTATAGTTAGGAAGTTTTAGCCTCCATTTCCGAGCAGAACGATATCACAGAGGAAATAGCAAGGGACATATAGTACATATACCGACTGAAATGGGGAACCCCTGCACTAAGGTGTTCCCACACAGGATCAACACTCATAGGAACAGCAACTCGGGAAAGGAGAGGAAGAACAGAATAAAGCATGAGGAAGTAGGAGTATGTAATCGGGGAGGAAGCAAACTGGGCACGAAAGAGAGACGTCCCGAAGGCCTAGCTAATGGCTGAGGTAACCTAAGCGCCCCCCCCCCCACCCCGGTTGATTGACCTCATAGCA
>LQNS02276866.1:5963842-5977962 GCA_001587735.2 Parhyale hawaiensis
ATCCTGCGCTACCTGGGGAGGCAAGATTGCAATCACACGGTGAATTAACAAGTCTGTCTCAGGACAGCAGAGCTGTTGTCTCACGTGGTGATGCGAAGGATTATTGAGGGTTGCCTTCTTATGGCAACACTTTTCTGGGAACGACAATACGTCCATGGGATGGCAACTTTTCTCTGGAAATGACAACACTCGCTTGGGAATGGCAATACTTCCTTGCAATGGCAACACTTTTCATTGAAGGGCTGCAATTCCATCGGATAGCCACACTTTTATGGCAACTGCAACAGTTCTCATGGAATGGCAACACTCCTTTGGAAAGGCAACACTTGCGTGGGAATTGCCACATCTCTCATAGAATGGCAACACTTTACTCAAGGTGCAATACTTTTCAGGGAATGGCAGCAATTTTCAGAGGATGACAACACTTTCTGGGTACGGAAGTGCTTCCCAAAGGATAACCACACTCCTTAGGAGAAGGCAACACTCCCAAGAAACGGTAACACTTTGCTGGTTACTTAGTTATAGTCAGGAAGTTTAAGCCTCCGTTTTCGAGCAGAACGATAGATCACAGAGGAAAGAGCAAGGAACATATACATAGTATGCAGATAGAAAAGGGGAACCCATGCACGAAGGTGTTCCCACACAGGCTCAACGCGCATGGGAACAGCAAACGTCGGGAAAGAAGAGGAAGAACAGAATAAGGCATGAGTAAGTAGGAGTAAGAATTCGGGAAGGAAGCAAAGTGTGCACGAAAAACAGACGTCCTTAAGGCCTAGCTAAGGGCTGAGGTAACCTACACGGACCCCATAACATAGAATGAGCGAACCTAACCTAACCCTATGGCCCATCCTATGCCCCCTGAGGGGAAAACTTTGCTGGGAATGATAACATTTCCCAAAATCCAGTTCGACAATTATAAAGTCAAAGTGTTATATAAAGTACCCCCTTTCTTTCAAAACAGTCGACTGCCAGAATTGTTGGAACTAAGCAATTTAAATTACCTGCTGTTTAAGTTGCTAGATTAATGCCGGTGCTCTTTATTTATTGATGTTAGCTTATTTGGTTGAAATAATGTTAAGGGAAAACCATAATTATTAAGACATTTTCCGGACAATCGTGTGGCAAAACATCAAGATTTAGAAAAGAGAAAACAATGGTAGAAATACTCAACCAATATATGATTCGCACGATTTGACAATGGATTAATGTAATGCCGAGATCAAGCGCTGCTTGAGATACCGAAGGATCGTGTCATAGACCGCAGAGTAAAACAAGTTGCAGAGTAATGCGGGATTTGAGGGTGTACAGTGGGTAGACTTTGCCAATAGTTTTATGAAATTCACCCGGTACATAAGTGCCGACGGATGTTTAAGAGTTGGTTCTTTTTACCGTTTATTTTATTTAGTGGAGCAGGTACTTCAAAACTATATTTTGGAACAGAATGAGTTTTAAATTTAAGAAAGAGACGTGAATGAACAACCAACTACATAGTTGGGGCTAGGTTTTTTTCTCGAATTCTTTCTTGAAATGCCTCCCACAGAGCGGTTTCACTGGGAAACTAAAGCTGCGATAAAAATTTTGGTTTCTTGCACGACTTTTTAGAGCAGAAGGCCACAGTGGGAATTCTGGACAGCTATAAAAATTTTTACTTTTTCGAACATCTTCGAGAGAAGGAGGCTTCAGGTGGGAAACTCAACTGATCCAAAAATTTTTACTTCTTATTCAGATCGTCACAGTCGATGGAGACCAGAAGAAGTTATTCGGCTCTCAGCGCCTCTGGGAAGTGTCGTCAAGAAAAAGCCTTTGAATTCTTACGTGAGCAAAAGATTGGTCCCGTGAGAAATGTTTCCGCTCGAAACGGCATTGTTCTGAAGTCGAGGTATCCAAAGTGGTGGGCATCGACCCTTCTAGACATTGATCGATGGGTGGTGATACACCTTTACACCTTTATTGTTTCCAATTCAAACATTATACAGTATAAACAATTGCTACAAAACTAAAATCTAGAACTGAAAACAAACCCATAAAAAGTGTTGCACACTTATTCGGCACAGAGCATTTAAATATCACTATAGCTACGTATACAATAATTCCTAAATTCTCGTTTGAAAGTCTGGTGATTCATTGGCTGTATAATTATAGTAAAATTATAGTAAGGTATTAACCCCTGGAAGTCAATGAGATGTTGGAAAAACCTCGGTATTAACCTTCCTGATCAATGAGGTGCAGTCAACAGATAGGTATTAACCTTGGAAATCGACATACTACTGTAAGTGGTTGGTTCTAACTCTTGGAGGGCGATAGTCTGCTTAAATGTAGTCGGTACCAACCCTTTGCTGTCTATCGAAAAGTTTAAAGTGATTGAAGTCAAAACTTATAGTTACTATCAAGATATTCAAGATATTCTCAAGTAAATTATTACTAACCAAATCCTTGGCACAGTGCTCAAAATGTTGTACCTAATGTGTAAAGGTTATACGAGATAACCATTTATTTGGTCTAATAGATTTCTCTTTTTAGACTTATCGCTCAACAACAGTTGGATACATCATTTCCTCTTCCACGCACCACTGCTTGACTGCATCACATTTTCTTTCAGCACTGCTTGGGTACATCATTCACCTTTTCATTAAGGCATGGGAAAGTAGTTTTCTTATTCACCAAATCTTAGGTCCATGGTTTTTACTTTCAGTGATGCATCGGATCCTACGTTTCTTTTCTATCAAGACTTGAGTCTCTTTCACCGTTTACTCTTCTACAAAGCGTTGGGCTTCCTGTTAATGCCATCACTGAGGTTTGGATTCACCTAACCAAGTGGAACAACGGAGGCAGTTGTTTGGACTCACAGGTAGCCTCCTAAGTGAGGCACCAGCCATTCATCAATGTTTTAGTCATCCATCAAACACGTCAGGCTGCCCTTTATATCGCGCATTAATAACGAAGGCTGTCGCTCTCCCACAGCTTGCTTAGAAAGCTCCTCTCTGGGCCTGCTACTTGGCCATCAATTCTTAGCCTTTCATCTCAGTTTAAGAAATCTAATCAAAAGTGTCATAATATTTGAAGTGGGAAACCGTTCTTGCTGGAACAGAGCCATTAACTATTTCCCAAGACAACAGCAAATTATTGTGGTAATTATTATAGAGTCCGTTGACTAAATGCTCTCTTGTATTGGTGACAGTGTGGGGTATTACTTGTGTGTCCATGAGTCTCGTGAGCGATGTCTGTACGGAGTTCGATACCCCTTAGATCCTTGTCATGAAGCTTGTGGCGGCGTACACGCTATGTACGTGCTGCTGAAGGACGCTCCTCATTTTATGTACGTGCAGGTGTCAGTTCATGTTAGGAGTCGAGTACTGTGTAGGCCGAGCAGCTAGGGACATCTCTTTTGAGTTAAAAAATTGCAATTTCGAATGTTTCTCCACTCATACCATGTTTGTCAAGCCATGTAACATACGTATGTGGGCTGAAGAGACGGTCGGCTCTGAGATCAACTTGCGTTAAGAACAGAAGTTTGCATGCGAAACGCGCGATAAATAAATATCACAAAGACAACTAGAGCACTCTGAGATCGCATACTTCCGCCAAGCAAGGCAACGGTATGGAAAAGTCAAATTAGTTCTAAAACTATGATTTCTTTGTAACAAGTCCAAAATCTGATGATTTATATATATATATATATATTTATATTGGGTAGCATTAACTTTGGTAGTGCAGAGGTGAGTTTAAGTATCTCGTGTGGTAGAGTGACCCGAGAAGCTATCTTGCTCGAGAGTATTTGTTGTGACCAGCCACTTATGACGACATAGTTTGGTAGATAGTGACATTACGGGAATGTAGTGTTGCTCTATGCAGGTGTATCGATTCAAAGATATGATGTTGCCAGGTTTTCATGCCCTTGCGCATCAACCTGCTACTGGAACTGGGGGAAACTAACTTGAGAATTAAGAAGCTGTTGGGAGGGTACATTTTACAGCCAAGTGAATGTACTTCCTGGACTTGGCGTCCAACTGCGTTGCTGCCCTCGTTTCAGTTGTAATTCACCGTGCATGTATGAAACCTTACTGATGACAATTGCAGAGCCAGATGACGTAATTGCTAACGTTTCAGTAAATTCTTTCGAATTCAAGCTGCAGTTTTGATGTGGAGGTAAGAAAATATTGGGACAACCATTTGAGGAAACCCTCAATGGACTTTTGGGCGAACTCTCCTTAGTTCAGCTTCATTTCACTGAAGTTGAGGATGGATCTTGTGGTAAAAAACCTAAGAAGTCAAGGCATCAACGGACTTTTCATGAATAATGGAGCATCTGCTGCTGCTTCATCTGCGCTTTACAGCAAATACAACTTCGAGCTGAATTAATTCAGGAGCTTTACATACATAATCTCTTGATTACCAGAGGAGCAGCCACAATACAGAAGGCTAGTAATAAGCTGTGGGAGTGAACGCTTGTTAGTAACAACGTTGGCTCGCATCTCCAGAAAACGTAATGAAAGTGGAGTATGCCCTTCATGGTTGGATGCAATATAGTAAATTGTGAATTTTAGAATGCAATCTGTTGTATCTTTGAATTTTTTTATTTCACTTTCATACAGTTATCAAGTATAAGTTACGCCCTGAATACCCTGCATAATGAGCTCATACTGAACAAATAATATAAAATACACCAATGTGTTTTTATTCTTTCATTAATTCATTACACATTTTACTAGCATGTTTCATGTTCGCCGACCAGTTTTAACTAGAGTAATTAAATAATTTGCTGTCCATCAATTTTTTTAAGCTACATGCTTCTAAGAAATGGACTCATGCAAGGCTTTAATTCGGATAACTTCACGGTGGCGTTGAAAACTTATATATACCTGTTTATGTAGTGCTGGGCCCGAGGCAGCGGGATGTGCATTTCCATGAAATTTGTCGTTTTCCGCAAATGTTTATTTCAGCTGCGAATGAAGCTAATTATGTTTCTGGTGGTTTTATCTACTTAGGAAAGAAGTGGCAGTGTTCTGATGACGTAGAGTTGGACCCTCCCACATTTTGTTATATTATACGCAATTGCAGGCCGCGTTCAAGATGAATACAATGCATTTTGTTTGACAGAATCATCACAAACGATTAAGAGGGTCAGCTCAAACAATTTAACTGTCATCTTTGACGACTTAATTGGAGTACTAAGGAGAAACATATTAATGCAAGTATATCCGGAACGACGAGGCTTATACACCGAAATGAAATATTACCGTTCGATTTGACAAGTAGCAGCGGAATGATGTGGGTTATGTTCCCAGTGGAAACGGTTTTAAATTGTAATTTTTATCTGAGCTTCGCAAAAAAAGAAGACACCAGAGTAATCAAATGAGGTGCGCGTTTGCGATCAGAAATAAAGATCATAAGATTAAATTATAACAAAGGAAGAAAATTATTGTGTTAATATCTACATGAACACTGCGAATTTGCCGTTGAGAGTAATACTCATCATATATTCGGATATCTCACGTTCAACACTCAATCTATACAAGCAGAAACACAAAGACTGAGCATGGAGCAAGTGCCATTGCAGCTGTGTAACTAAGGCGACCATAACCACGGTACAGTTCAAGCTGGATCTGCGCTCGAAACTGAGGCAACCGTAACCGCGTAACAGGTTGTGTTGCATCAGTGGCCATAGCTATTGGGTGGCAGCAATCATGGAATAGATCGAACTGTTTGGACTAAATTGTCTGAAACTAAGGTGGTCTAAAGCAGGAATCAGGACTAGCTGTATCTGTGCCCTCAAGTCCAGAAAAAGTTGAGCTGCATTGCATCTGTGTTCAGAACAGAACTGTGGACAAGACCAGAACGGGTCTGGCTGTATCTGTGTCCACAATCAAGGCGTCCACAAGAACAGAACGGGCCGGGCTGTATCTGTGTCCACAGCCAAGTCGTCCACAAGACCAGAACGGGCCGGGCTGTATCTGTGTCCACAACCAAGTCGTCCACAAGAACAGATGGGGCCGGGCTGTATCTGTGTCCACAACCAAGTCGTCCACAAGAACAGAACGGGCCGGGCTGTATCTGTGTCCACAACCAAGACGTCCACAAGACCAGCAGGGGCCTGGCTGTATCTGTGTCCACAGCTAAGATGACCTACGCATCGAGCAATTTGAATGGCACCCCGAAATTCGCGTCTGCTGAGAGCCACAATGCATCATGGCATTAGCTTGCGCCACCGCCTCTCCAGCTCGATATAACTGGCCTGTGGGCATGAGAATTTGTCTCCGCAGCTTTGACCACCGAGTAATGACTCAATACAAACCAATTACAGAGAAACGCCTGCACTAACAGAGAACAAAATCACCGGCCACTGCATGATTTAGAGGGTGAAGATTGCGCTTCAATTGTAGCTGGTTTAACCGAGAGGAGTTCAATGATCGAACCAAGACGATTTAGTCATTTAAATTCCATTGCCGAGGACTTTCATTAGAGCTCGCCTTCGATTTCGCCGGGAAAATCGGCCAAATTTTAGAAGCACAAGATGATGACGGCAACATAATCTTCAATCACGTGAAACATTTCGGTGGCAGGTCATTTATTTTAATACTGCGGTCAGATTAAATGCATCAGTGGGGCTGACCATAGACCCATGACTTGAGCGCTTATATCTTGCGGTTGGTTTTCAATTAGTTCTTAAAGATCCCTGGGAAACTTGATAAATAGTGAACAAAACCATGCTGTAAGGCTGTATCTTGAGCGCTTGTCTGGTAAAAAATGATTATATAGAGAATAAGTTGTGAACAAGAACATAAAACTGCATTCTGTAGGAACTGTTCTGATGAACGATTTCTTTGCACGAAAGTAAGAATTGTGTTTGGTCGAGCAAAAGAAGAAGGAATTGAGTGCAGGAATATTAAACAATGAAATTCATATTTCAGAGTAGTGAAAGAATTTGGAAACTGCCGATGAACTTTAATGACTTAAAGATGTTAATTAGACTCCTCCATTTTCAGTATGTTGGCAATTACAAATAATAATTTGCTATCGTCTGTAGACATTTGAAGTAAAACTTAGTTGATGTTATTTCAATTTGGCTCCACATATTCAGAGATGAAGTATTTCAGTTCGTAAAATGCATTCAGTAAGCCAAAACTGTATACTACATATTTATTCTCTAAGGTGCACTAACAGTTCAGATCATTTTGAACACAGAAATTATCTGCAACACTGGAGTTATAAAGAACTCACAGCAATTTACTTAAAACGAACATATGAAGTTCCAAGTTAATCCCCTAGAAATCGTTTTAACACACATTATCTTGCAGTAATATTCGAAAATTTCGGATACTTGGAACTGTGCAGGATTTAAATCCTTCATCGGTACAATAAACGAATCAAAGGCTAAAAATCCTATGGAACTTATGAGCAACTAAATGTGCAAAAAGCAAATAAGTATTTATAATAAAAAGTTAAACAACGTATAGGTACTGCTTCTACATATCCCACCCAACAAAATGTCAACTTGTTGAATAAGTATCAGTAAAAACGAAGAAAGTTTAAGGAATATCTTAATATAGGATGGGCAGACTTTCATACGAGAGTACAATTACACAAGTCAGCCGAAGTCATCAATCTTTAGTTCATTAATGCATGCTGGAAATGAGTGTGCGCAGTCTGGACGTTTCTAGTTAAGACATCAGTCACCAGATGGACGCAAGCTCGTACCAAGTGCAGTCATTTGCATAGGTAATGAAAAGGTCACAAGCAATCCACCTTGTCTAATGGAAGTATTGCGGTGCCATTACCTACACACAACCAACCGCATAGGGAATCGAGCACTCGCTACGGGCTTTGGTGTATCATCGAGTGAATTTATCGGAGCGTGGTGAGCTTTAGCTGTTGATGCAAATTTGAAGCTGCTGCCGGAAGCGTAATCGAGCCAACGGTCAATTAATGCTTGCAGGACGCCCGGAGGAGGAGTAATGAAGAGAAATTTAAAGGTCTGAAGCGCACGCGACTTGATGGTCTGCGGGTGCATGCAGGAGTGGGGAAAAGGGGCAACGAAAAATAGATTTTAAGGAATAAATAAAAAAATAGGCTTGACTTTCAATTAATACTTACAGAGCTACAAAAATAGATTTTAAGGACTAAATCAACAGAAGATTGACCTTCAATTATCACTTATCGTTGGGAAAATAGAAACCATAAAAATAAATTTCAGGGAAAAATTCAAAGCAGAATTGACTTTCAATTGATGCTTACGGGACGCACGGAGAAGGAGTAACGTAAATGAAATCTTTTGGTCTAAGGCGCATGCTACTTGATGGTGCATTAGTAGTTGCAGAACTAGTAGGAAACAAGGAGCAGCGAAGCTAAATTTAAAGGATTACGTCTAAAGAAACTAGTTGGGAGATGAGTGCTTGCTGGACACTTAGGAATATGATGTAGAAAAAAAATTGTAGCTTGGAGCTCCTGCGAGTGGATGGACCATTGTACTGCTTGCCACACGCTTGAAATCGGAGTTACAATTAAATCTGACGCTCTTGAGAGCCCACGACTTGATGGTCAGTTGAGGCTTCTGGAATTGGGTAAAGGTGAAACAAAAAAAAGAGAAATTTGAGAAATTTAAAGGTCTGAAGGGCACTCGACTAAATGGTCTGTTAATGATTCCAGAGTTGGGAAAAGGAGCAACGAAAAAGAGAAAATATATTTCCAGAACTGAATCGCACGCGATTTGATGTTTAGGTACTGCATATAGAGAGAATTAAGAAAAAGAAGTAACGAAAATAAATTTCCCAGACTAAATCAATCGGGATTCATTAGCTGTCAATTATTTCCTAGAGTTTGTAGGAAATAAAAGCGTCAGCAATCTACTAGACTTCCTTCTCTCTTTATAAATGATACTACCTGTTGATTTCGAAACTGTAAAGTGGAGGGAAAAACAAGGCATTTGGAGAAAAATCAGCACAACAAAATTTTAAAATGGAAAAAAATGTATAGAAGAATAGAATCCTTTAAAATAAATTCGTGCTCCAAAAAATTAGAAGGTGCAAGAAAAAATATTTTCTTCAAAAAATATTTTATAAGAAAATAGGTAACTCCAGTAAAAAATTGGAAACGATAATATATTATTTTTGATTTCAGAATTATCATTGAGAATTTAGAAACTAGTCTTTCATTTCTTGCAGCGCCTGGTGCAATTATTAATGATGAAAGTGAAATAGCCTACCCACTCGCATTCCTTGTTGAGAGAATTCATAAGAGGCTCCGTGTGGATTTGGATAGCGATTAGTCAATCCGCTTAGCTTTACGTTGACCGGAATTCAGTCGTATGTGTAAGATTTTCGACTTATGAACAAGTTTCGGAAGTTAATTGCCAAGTGATTGCGCTGGTAGTGCGAACAAGATGCTCAGTCGCACTCAATTTTCCTTAGAATATTGAAATATCTCGATTTGAACACAGTTCCGGCCAAAAGGGACCCGTGCAGCCCCTCCCCTTTTGCAGCGGCAAGAATAACTTTTTCTACGAGAAACTTACTTTGTTCAGGACATGTATGTATCGAGACAATAGCGTCGAGGCGCATTTTATTTACAGTAGATAATTTAGGGCCTCAGGCATGGAGCCTCTGAGGCCGAGAGCCCGTAGTAGTCTGGCGAGGCCTCTTAAGAAAATCCGTGCTATGCACATGGGTCTACATGGGCTAATCGACCACGCCTATCCTACAGTTTTTTAGCCAAACAAGCGCGACTTCGAGTTGAAACTCGAAGTAATGTCCAGTAGACGACTATGCTGGTACTTGCACCTCTGAACACTGACTTGAAGCTTCGGTGTTGCAAGTACCTTAGTATGTCATCGTCCACTCTTCAAATGCTCTCACTTAACCCTATTCAAGTCATAAAAAGTACCCGGCCTGGTGTTGTTGGACGCGAAATATATATCCAATGTCAAGAAAGCTTCTTAAAAGTAGCCTACTTTAGCTGGCTCGTCTGCTAGTGTTTAGCTATGATTGGCAGCCCAATGTAGCTTTCTGCCCTTCAATTCATACGAAGAAGTCATTAGCCTTTGCAAGATAAGCTGCACTCGGCATTTCGTTGTTCTCCCTTAATTAAAGTAACGAGCTGAAGAATTAAGTCTGACACTTTGTCTGGACTCTAACAGATGCGCCATTAAATGCTCGTTGACCCACCGCAGTCAAGACAAGCAAAATAAAAGTTCGTCTCGATGAAATCGCCTTCGCTTTCATCAACGCTTAAAAACTTTCAGATTATGTAGACCTGCGATCTAATTTGATGGAAGATTTGATGTAAGGCTGCGCACGGTTTCGTCCTCATCAGAGCAGATTACGGTTGTAAAGATCCGATTATTGTTCGTTTGTAGACCATTACAGTTCAAACGTGCCGCCGTTGAGCACAGAAATTGATGTAAAAACATTGGAAATCGCGTTACGCAACAATTGACTCGCCAGAGTTTGTGACATGGCACTCTTTGGTGAAAATCATTGTGACATTGCAGGTTACGTATAGTGATTTGTCAGAGCATTCGTCAGTCACACTGAGTACACTTTTGGCGAAATAGGTTCGTCAGTCATTGATCGGTAACTGGTTCCTGAAACTGTCAAGATATTGGCACCTAAAGGGAGAAAAATTCCCTCTGAAGCTGGGTTTTCAGAGTAAATATCGTCTGTCTGTTATTAAAATGGAAACCAAGGTTGGAAGACAGCCATTGTAATGTAGCTTCAGTAATCCCGGGTGTATTAATTTCGGTAATTGTCGACGTCCTGATCAATGTATGCTGATATTAGTTTAGGCTTGATGTTATTTCTGTTTTAATAGGAACCTTTTAGGAGCACCATAGACTATTTAATGGAAATATACCCACATACTTGGTCTTCAATATCCGAGCTAGGGTCTATCAGTATAAAAGGGCCTGAGCAGGATTCTAGTCGCTGTGGTTGTTTGTTTTCAGTAATTTCAGAGGAAGACGACCTTCTGCAGAATGGATTTACAATCCCTAGAACCTCTCAGCACTGAAGAACATAATGTGATGAGACACCAAATTCTACAAACACGCAGCCCTTGGTGAGACCTTTCTTCTTCTTTTTTGTTGCCGCTTTCACTTAATGCTGATTTTCCGCGCCCTTCAGTTTTATCTGAAAGCTTTACAAGCAGTGACCCTGACCTAGTTATTGCAAGCTTCAAGGACAGCGGCCTTGCTGCCCTTCAGTTGTTGAAAAAAAGAGATGGATATATTACTTGGGTCGAAAGGCCGCAAGACCGCCGGGCAACAAGATTACTCTTTCATCATTTAAAATTATTTTAGTAATAAAGGGGAACAATTCATGGCTTGAAGCCTTCAGTTTGGAGGGCCTGGGCCTCAGGCTGCAATTCGTCTATAATTTTTTTTTTAATATCGGAATCGAAGGAGAAATAAAGAGTGAGCAGTGGCAGAAGACCACAGCCCGCTGCGCAAACATGACCTATTGGGCCACAACGCCCAGCACCGGAAAAGCTCATGTGATAAGAAAAGTCCACACTGGAAATACTTCCTAGAATATCCAATATACGCACACTTCTAAAAACTCTGAATGTGATGGCATTCGCTATATATGATTCATCTGACCAATTCTGGGAATTGCCACCGCAAAGAGCCTATCAAGCAACAGCGGAGGTATACACGACACCAACACGTTACCATGCAAATAGTCGCAAGTTTTTTTTAGTTAGGTCATAAGGGCATGTCTGAATTAACGTGTCTAACCGTCATGAAGTAACACGTCATCGATGGCCAAAGACCAGCGTACCAGCAGCTAATCGTTATCCTTGATTTTAGTAATCTCGAACGACTACTTATACCCACTGTAACATCCAAGGCCCTAGAAATTTGAACAAAACTATCCCAAAAGTAGGCAGCAGAGAAGACCACGAACATGAAAATTGTCACCGCTGCTGGTCTTAGTATTCTTAATTGAAAAATTATGGTCATAGACAGGTACAAAGTCTTAGAAACCTGGTCAAAATCATCCTGAAGCGACACAGCACCGACGATCCCGAACACGAGGGTGGTCCATCAGCAGCCACGGGACCTCACGCCAGCAAAACAGCCGTCAATTTCACGACACTTTCGCGGTGGAGATTTCGTTGCTGTGTGGTATTGGAAGTCACGGCAGCACGTCCTCTGAGTACCGTGAAAGCTTCCATTGTAACACCATTGCTCTCGCACTCGTTCTTTACGGAGGGCCGAGGTGGTTTTTGCTGGTTGACCTCCTAGTCTGGAGTTTCCTGAGACACCCAAAGAGAGGATCCCATATTGAGTGGCATACCCAACTACCGAAGGCAATTAATTGCGTGAATTTTGTAAATATAAGCTATAAATTAACTGTCAGATGCATGGAATGTTATTATACAAGATATTGGCTGTCACACTCCAATAACAGTACTGTTATATTCAGAACTACATATTTATACCAGGTGTTGCAAAATTTTTGGTACTTCGGCAACAAATAGAAAATATTGATATATGCCCTATTCCATCAGTAAACAAAGTTAAAAATAACGCTTTATATTTTATATTATCAGATATAAAAATACAGAACGTTATTAATTTTCAGCTACACTCTGTAAGTAATACCAAAGAGGGGAATTCAAAACACAATTAACAACAGATAATTATAATTCATTAGCAAGAACCTCGTTACAGTTGTTGTTAAAAATGTCTACCATGATAACATCAATACAAGTGCGGCACCTTCGTCGGAGGGAGTTGCGTACGCTGCCAGAGACTCTGAGTATCTATCTACTATATAATAATTCACGTCGTGGTTTTATTTATTTATTTATATATTTATATCTTTCCTGTCACGCTCTATGGGAATAAGATAGGAGAAAATACAGATTTTAAAATGTAAAAAAAAAGTGGAGTACCTTGCAATTTTTTTCGGCGAAAAAAAAAACTGGGGAACCTTGCAATTTTTTTCTTCAGTATTAGATAGGGGAAAAATACAACGAATAAGATAGGAGATAATTCAGATTTCAAAAAGCGAAAAAAAAAGTTGAGTACCTTGGAATCTTTTTCTTCCGTATTAGATAGGGGAAAAATGAGGAAGCCAGGGGGGGGGGTTTCCTGAAGGGCTAACTTACTGCCGTCATTTATCGCACACGTGCACCAGTCATTAATAACCCAATATGCCGTCATTTACAATGATGGCTCGGGACACTAGTTTCAGTAATATCTCCAGCCGCTACAACAGTACTGGCGGCAAGATCTTCTTTCGATTCGGCAGGTGATTCATAAATAAGACTTTTCTTGTGCCCCTACAAAAAACTAAAGGAGTCCGATAGGAGATCTTGGTGGTTATGGCACAGGATCATTACTCCCAATCCATCGATTTGGAAATTGATCGTCAAGATAACGTCTAACACTCACAGAAAAATGTGCTGGAGCTCCATCTTGCTGGAATCACATTCTTCTACAAATACATATAATGGAACATCGGCCAATGAATCCGGAAGGGTTTCTTCAAGCAATAAAGTTGCTAGGCATATGATCTCAAAAACGAAGCTTTTTTTTTTACTTTATTTGTTGAAGAAAAAGTGCTGGTATCAATATTTTCTATTGGTAGCCGAAGTTTGTTCCTACAATTTTGCAACACCCTGTATATTTATACGCCAAGGAAAGTAAAATGCACTGATTAAGAAAAAAAAGCACGTATTGCCGTGCACTGAGGGGGATACACGCCTTGGAATGATGCATGGAGCACGTCTACGGTGATTCTAAACACGTTTTGTAAAGCCTGTTTTTTTCACTTTATTTATTTTTTCTAATAATCAGCAAACTATAACGGACGAACAAGACTGTCTGCCTGCTTCACACGACAGTCTAAAGGTAAGTGCGCTTTCGCAAATGGGTGGAATATTCTAGGCAGAATCTGCCGCCCCAGTCCCAACAGAGACGAGGTCCTGATGGTCAGATGACCTAGAGCTCTGTGTTAATTACCATCGTTACCGCTGTTTATTATTATTATTATTATATTGAGTAGTTTAAGTCTCCGTCTCCACAGCAACGGCGATCTAACAGAGGAAGAAGCAAGGGACACATAGTGTGACGATAGATACGTGGAACCCATGCACGAGGATGTTCCCACACAGGATCA
>LQNS02276866.1:5978068-5992933 GCA_001587735.2 Parhyale hawaiensis
ATTGAAGAAAGAGCAGTAGGAGGAAAAGATGGGAAGGAAGCAAAGTGGGCACGAAAGACAGCCGTCCCGAAGGCCTACCTAAAGGCTAAGGCAACCTACACAAACCCCCTGGGGGCGCTACTCCCCATAACATAGGATGGGCGAACCTAACTAACCTAGCCCTATGGACTATGGCCCATCCTATGCCCCCTGAGGGGATCGTTACCGCTGTTAATGGTTCAATAGCAAAATAAAAATAAATGCAATGATACGGTGGAGGGTCAAAACTCATAAGCTCTTCCATTCGACTGCAGCTTGGAGCCCTCGACAATATTCTAGTGTCATGAAAGACAAAGCTGTTACCTCGATGAGGAAAGTATATGCGTTCTTCCTAAGTAAGCGACATGACAAAAAAAAAAAATGATATTGGTGAGTGAAATCATACTTTTTTAGTTTATTGTTGAAGGTGTGTTATAAAATGGCCCACCTACAGTATGTATTTTTTCCCGCACCTCTTGTAAACAAGAAATCGAAGCGAAATGCGACATAGTTGCGGGTATGCGCTTTAAGAAAACTATCAGTTACTCTAACACTTAACTTTTGTGAAGAATACATTAAGAGAGATACTGCTCGCACAGCTGTTTGATATTTACCTGTTATACGAAAAAAAAAGAGAGAGACCGCATTCGTAAAATATCGCCCAAGTCGGGGCTCACACGATGGTCATGTGACCGAAGTCTTTCCCAGCCCCGCGTTCCAATGCTTATTTGTGTCCGCTTTTTAAACAACGCTAAAGGACACAGCCTCCCGTGTGGTAAATTAGAAGGGATATAAGAAACGTGGCTGATCACGCTTGCCAAGTAAGCTGTTTCGACGGCTGTTATGGTAGTGACTTGTTAATTTAGTAGACCGACGTTTGTGTTTACAAGTGCGCAGCGACAATCATTCGGATAATCAACAGAAAGAATTCGAGCTGTTCACTATCTAGTGCACCTGGCTTTACATATAAACGATGAACAGCGGTATAAACACTTACTGTAAGGATGAAATGGTATAAAATTATAGTGATGCAATGGTTTATTCGAACTGAGGAAGTTATATAGTGAAAGTGAATTTTTGCAGCGCTATATAGTGTATCTTTATAATATCAGGTTATTAATGACTGAGAACAGACATCAGATTTTATTGGCCAATAAAATCTGATATCTGTACTGAGTCATTAATAACCTGATATGATGAACCCCGACAGACGTCCAGCCACGTTTTCGATACTATATCTTTATTATGACCTATCGTACAAAGAAAATGTACGCCCACCAGTAAAATATTTGTAATTATGACTCGCACTTAGGATGTATGAAATATTGTTAAAATGAGATGACAACCATTATTTATAACATTCAAGTGTGTTAGACGATCTGAATGTTTTTTAGCATGATTTACCTCGTCTGTGAAAGAAGACCACTATATATATATATATATATAATACAAATTTGGTCGGCCAGCCAACACCAGTAAAAGAAGTTCAGAGGCTGGAATAAGCCGTCGTGATGCTGCGGAAGTGCTTATTCAAAAAAAAGTACCGTTTTAAACATCATTAAATGCCGAAATGCTACGTGGAGGGATAGTGTTAAACTTTTCCGTGACAGTGACATATTTCCATTCTGTCGAAGCGTATTATTGCATTCTCACGTTAAAGTATGTAATCTTGATAATGTACATTTTCAAGAAGACTTACCTAACCCAAAGTCATCGTCGAATGGAGCAGTGCTTCAATCATTACTGGTGATCCTAGTAATTTATACATCATTGGTATTTTTTGGAAACCCTTTATAAATGTCGCAGTGTAGCAATTGTGGAGAGAAAACTTATTTTTCTTCTTATATATTTAAGGATTATTGCTCCTGCAGAATTCGCTCTTTATTTCATTAGCGCTAAGCGGGTAAAATCCTCAGGTTTCATTAAGAAAACACGGTTCGCGTTAAACACAATTGCAATGGACCGAGATTCCCGACACGCAACATTCCAGCCCCAAATTTAAAAAGAATTCAATCGTTACGGATTATTTTTGTCAGCTCGTGAGACGCAGAATGGAGAACATTTACTCATGGGCAGCCCTCATTCATCTCTCTGGTATATTAGAATGAAGAGCGCTTGGTATAGTGCATCATTCAATCATCTCCTAAGAGTGACTGATGGAATCTACACTGTATTCATGCCCCGGTATAGATAGTACAACTTCCATTTTTGAAAAATCCTTTTCGCCGTATATTTATTTAGCACATTCGCATTACATGTTTTCTTAAAAAAAAGGTACGATGCCTTTCTTCAGTTCACTGAAGTATCCAGCCTGCAGATTCGCAGTTGTTGACCAATGTTATTTTCCTTGAGTAGCATTAGTGACGAAGGTTCATCCCTGTTGTATCAGATCTATAGCTACGAATACTTTTTTCCAGTCGTCGTTGACTGTTTCTAATTGAAGGTTTCGTGACACCGAAAAAAATCTCATCTGAAAAATGAACGAGACTGCACCAGTTACTTTTCCCCTACTACAAAGTCTTATTATTTACATACATTAGGGCCTAAATTTTGTGAACACTGACTAGTTGCTAGTTCCATTCTTCTACCACAACCAGATCTCTACTTCCTTCACTGATCAGCCTAATTTCATATACATAACTAGCGATTTGTGACATCAACTGTCCCTTTTGCCCCTTCCCCCACTAAAAAAGTGCTAGAGGAATGGAACAAAATTTCTATCATTGGGTGCATAAAATTTGCTAATTCAATTTTTCAACGTCCGTATTTGAAGTAAATTGATACGTTAACAAAAACAAAGTTCTCCCACACCCCCCCCCCCAACGTAATTTAGGATCAGTGGCCTGGATACTATGATGAGGAAATTCTAAAATACGAGCTATAAAATTTCCAATACACGGTAGGCTTGATACTACAAAAAGCAGCTCTCAAATGAAATATACAAAATTACCAACAGCATGCAACTAAAGTTAGTCAGTGACGCTTGACGCGCTATCGAGCAAATTCCAAGTGGAAATACAAACTTAGCAACAGCAACCAGCCACAGCTCGCTGTGTGGACTTGTAGACGATACGACCAAAGTTTCATACTTCCACCGCCCACTAACTGAAGTTATCCAATGTAATTCGCTAATCTACACTTCCCAGCATCTGAAGATAATTCAACAGATTTGTAACGCCAAATTCCATGAGTTGGCCCAGCTCATTCTCCCATACTCGCAGCAAATTTTTCTAAATAAAAGCTACAAGTTTCAAACAAAGTATCTGAAGATTGCCAAGTCTGTACGCCGAACAGATTCCCAATAACAGCTACCAGTTTCTACCGCCCACTCCCTATACGGCCTATCAGCTCGCTGTTTTTGCACGCGGTAAATCTTTTCAAACAAAAACTACAAATTTCTAATACACAGTACCTAAAATTAGCAGGTCGACCCGTCCGTACGCCGAACAGCTCCCAAATAACAACTACAAGTTTCTAACACCCACTACCTAAAGTTAGCAGGTCGACCCATCCGTACGCCGAACAGCTCCCAAATAACAACTACAAGTTTCTAACACCCACTACCTAAAGTTAGCAGGTCGACCCGTCCGTACGCCGAACAGATCCCAAATAACAGCTACAAGTTTCTAACACCCACTACCTAAAGTTAGCAGGTCAACCCGTCCGTACGCCGAACAGATCCCAAATAACAGCTACAAATTTCTAACACCCACTACCTAAAGTTAGCAGGTCGACCCGTCCGTACGCCGAACAGATCCCAAATAACAGCTACAAGTTTCTAACACCCACTACCTAAAGTTAGCTGGTCGACCCGTCCGTACGCCGAACAAACTCTAATTTGCCGGTGTCTGCTCAGGGGCGTACCAGCGGAACGGAGCAGCAACACCTGCTGACGCGGCGGCTCTGTCGGGCCGTGGTTTTTTCATCACTTCGTAATTAGAGGATGACTTCGTGCCACCTTATTTTGGGCTTGAATGAGCCGCTCTTAACCTTTGCTTCTTTTTTTGACACGTGCTAATATCGCTAATAGTATCGGCATTAGCAGTAGTCCTGCAATAATTGCATAGATACTACTTTAGCCTTGCCTTGAATAAACTGCTTTTTCTGTACTTTTTAATGCTAATGCCAGACTGGTCATAGCAGACCTGTAATTGTCTACAGCTGAACATTATTAAACTTTGTACTTTGTGGGTCTTCGGAGGAAGTCCAGGTGACGTTCCGCACATCATCCCACGTGTGTGGAGTCACGGCGCTGGGTCTCTTCTGGGGGACCGCAGTTAGCGACCAAAGAGAGAGCCAGCAGCGAATTATCTCCACAGAGCACGTAACCGTTGACCGCTGGTTTATCTGATATTCTTCTCAACTGAGAATCTACTTTCATATCAGTTGTGTTTAGAATATGCCGAATCATTTACAGTAGTTAAACAGTCTTGCTCCCCGTACAGTAAAGCTGTCATCTCGGCCACCATCTCTGTTTAGACTGCATATATCACAAGTTCTTCCAGTTGCTTCTGTGTGTCTAGCTGTGATACGCTTCAGAATTTTTCAAACTTATATAATTATACATCTCTCGACTATTCGTTGTATTGAATGCAATTGGAAACAGCTCAGTCGTTTGTGCTAATCTTTCTCTCGCACGCCTCAGATTTGGCCGTTAACGACCTTTGGATAGTTTCAAATTCTTCCAGGTTTTTGTTCGCTACGCTCCAGAATTTTTCAAACTTATATAATTATACATCTCTCGACTATTCGTTGTATTGAATGCAATTGGAAACAGCTCAGTCGTTTGTGCTAATCTTTCTCTCGTACGCCTCAGATTTGGCCGTTAACGACCTTTGGATAGTTTCAAATTTTTCCAGGTTTTTGTTCGCTTTCTTGGCATCCAAATCGGAGGACAGTACTCTATTCTCAGCAGAATTTATTGATCCCATAGTGTGAGCATCACTTCTGCTTTGCGTAGCGAGAAAGTTCCTAAAACTCATCCACCTCACCGTTTCCCACAGCGAAAACTGTAGTTCTATGTTCTTCGAAAGTCGCATCGTCTTACATTCACACTCCAAGGGTGTCCCAAAACTATTTTTCTTTCAATTTCATGCCAATCACTGGAGAGATATAGTGTCGATTCAGAGAGTATTGTTTTTTTCCGTATCTTAGAAGCTCAAATTTTGTTTCATTGTAAGTCATACATTTATTTTTTACCGACCATTGGCAGATACTTTCCAAATTTTGCTGGACAGGGAGCAAGTCTGCCACAGATTGCACAAAGCTAGAATTCGTCTCGTCAGCACATGACGAAGGGACTGCATAGTTGCATCCATACTGCATGTTATTGATCGTGGTAAGAAAAAGTACAGGTCCAAGTACGGTGCATTGCGGTACTCCACTGGTGCCGGCTGTCTTGACGACACTCTGATGTTGACGACTACGCTTTGGGTTCTATTCACATGAATGTTTCAAGTCACCGAGGACCATTTCCACTGATACCAATACGGGAAAGTTTTATTAATAGGATTCCGTGATCAACATTATCAAAAGCCTTAGCAAAATGTAAAAATATTACGTCCAGTAGGGGTCATTGGAAACTATAGAATAATATTAATTTTCACATACTGTACATGTTATGGATGGTATTATTAGTAATATATTCACTAGGATAAAATAGTTTCTTTTATCCCTTACTGGTTCCAGGACAGGCAGTTCTCGCTATAGATCCCCAATGTTTCAGAGAGTTTAGGCACAGGTACTCGATACATTATGTCTTCTTGAATCACTAGTATATGCAATGCATGTAATAAGTCCCTGATGTCAAAATTCAAACCTAAATAATAAATCTCCATAAAAGAAGGAGGTAGAAGGGGCTATATCAAGGACTACCATGTACTGTTGTGTCTCCGTCTGCATTGCTTAGGCTGCTCAAATCTCGATGCTATGGGTATCATTTAGAAATATTAAAACTTTTACATCGACGTAAATTTGTAATCCATAAGGTTCCTGAATGAAAAAAAAATGAAAGTAGGGTTCTTGCGGACACCCACAGCCCCCAATATAGTGCACGTTATGCGACAACGCCCTGACAGGCACTGAACCTCAAACAGACAAGCTCTCCAGGGTGCGGATGCATACTGTCGCCTCTACATCCTCGCTGAAAATAATTTCCTAAGAGCAGCTTGTAAAATGAGGAGAAACACGATGCCATAACACTGAAAAAGAGACATCGGCAGCCCGTAGCGTAGCACAACTTCACGCGACAGTAGCCCGAAGAAATATTGCATACAAATCTCGTATACACGCGAGTTGAGCTCAGACTGTCTCCTATACAGCCTCATTTCAGCAGAACAGGCTCTAAAAAGCACCTAATTTTATTGTATTATTAACGAATTTAAAATAAATGCGCTGCATGCTGAACAGAAAACTCGATACCGATGCAAATGTCAGAGGTCACTTTTGAGAGTTCATTATGTGTGTGTGTGTGTAGGTGTGTAGGTGTGTGTGTATGTGTAGGTGTGTTTGTTTGTATGTGCGCAATCCGCTTCTCTTGGACCAGGATTTTAGCATTGACAATGTTTGGGACAGAGGACACAGTGCTTAACAGAAAGTCATCGAGTCAGCTTAATTGTGCTATGCTGTGGGGTGCGGATTCCCGCGAGGACTGCCGTGTACTTAGTGTTACTGTAGCGGCATGAATGGAACAAAGGGATAATTATAACTTGTGAGAATTACGGTAGAGCTATGAGCAAATATTTCTATGCCAGTAGTACGACTACTTTGGGTATTAGTAGTCAGATGGCACAGCGAAACAGAGGCAAGCAAAGCCCTATTTGTGCGGAACTCGAGACAGGTTTGAAGGCCTCGCCCCATTGCATTGACTTTTAGGCGTTAAGTCCAAGACAGTGACTCTTGCTACGGCTAAAGCCAAATCGTACAGCTAAAAAGACGTTATCAGTCAGCTCAAGCGTAATATGATTACTCCGGACACCCGTAAAATGACCCAAGGTGGTAAAAAATAAAAAATAAAAAACCTGTCTGATGTCTAAAGATAATCTAATCTGATTAGCCTCAACTTTGTCGAGCATTTAATTTCGACCACAGGAAACTAGATTTGATTAGAAGCCGACTGTGCTTTAAAGGACGCAATTACGTTATTAATTCTATATATTTATCGTTTTTTCTTTAGTAATCAAATCTAAACTTTGGGGTTTTGAAAAAATTTTATCAACTATAGTCTCTTATGTTCTTGAAGACTAAAAGTACATATTCAACGTACGATAATTGGGCTGAAAATTCTGCTTTCAGGATATAAAATGACTTCTATCTGGATAAATCAGTATTCCAGAAAAGATTTAAACATATCATATACAGTGTAGTAGCTGTCTTTGCCAGCAAAACATAGGCTTTAGAGTTGAAGCTAAAATCATCTAAGATGAGAGGCAGTTGCACCTTCTTGCCAAGCTTGCTAGACATTTGATGGCTGAGGTTACCATGCAGCAGTGTGTCCTATTTTATGGTGCAAACTTATATGTTTTAACTACCAAGCTCATTTCTGCATAACTAATGCAGTATTTTAATCATCTTGAGCTGTGTTTGACCTTACATGAGACTTTCCAGATATTTGTTTTTTCGATGGTAGGCATCACCAAGTTTTTGCCTTATTTTATCAAGTTTACTTTTGTTTAGTCCAAGTAAGAGGGACATTACCTCTAATTTTGGCTTCCCAAACATTTCTTATTTGATCTTGGAAGGTTGCGAGCACCAGAAATACTCGTCTTCTTTATCATAAAAACTAGTTTTTCTTTTTTAGCTACAAAATTACAATTTGTTTACCTACGTAAAAGTCCAACCAACTGGGGCGGTGGCTGGGCCTAAGGTTGGAGGAGGTGCCGCTACGCACATTCTTCATGCTATCATCATGTGGGGCAGCCGCTTGCCTTGTAAGTGTCCATTTAATAGCAATTAACATGAGCTAAATGCCAGGCAAATGCTCCTTTTAGCCGATGTTCTACGAGCACCACGATGATCAGAAGTCTTGAGAGGGAAGACGTTTCCTGATGATACTACAACTCAAACAAGCGTTCTGCTTATCCTTTAACAGATATTTCACTCTAATTGTCTTGCTTTCATTTTACTGCTCACGAAACGTCTAGTATCAGAAGTTTAAAACGAGCAAATCTTCTCCTAAGCGATCCCCTCGAGTCTTGTTCTTTGCCAGTTGCCCGGCGATGAGGACCACCCAAAAGTTTAAACACAACTCTGTCATGTAAACAGACTAGTTCCTTCCGACAAATTTGTTCAATAATCACCTCAGAAAAAATTTCAGTGTATCAACCGATCTTTCACATGGTTCCCTCTTGTAAGGCTTCGAGCTCATCAAAATAGTTTACAAAATATTTCTATGTTTTCTTAGTAGTTAGCGAAATATTATATACATATGTATATTTCTATGCACCTATATATTGATCGCCGAGGTTATTTAACGTGTCTGAAAAGTTAATTCCAACATATGAGCTGCTAGAAGCGCAAGCATTCCTAAGAGTACTGCATGGGTTTCGTCGCAAAGAAATATAAGAAGTTTGGGACAACAAGAAAAAATTCTTACACTATCTTGTGCACCCAGACATGTGTTATAAGAAAAGGCGGTTTAGCGTAGTAAAACGCTTTATTTTAAACTTTACAAAGTTCACGCGCTCAATCCCCAACATAAATTAAAACAATATTGACGGGTTTGTACGAAATTTACAGGGCTTGTAAGGTATTTTATGAGGAACAGATGAATAACTTTTGCTGAAGACCCGTTAAACCATGTGATTGATTGCTTGTTTGTCTCATTTTTCATGCTAGCAGCACTCAAAGGTTATGAACCAACAATTATGAAGTTCGCTGGAGTTGTTATAGTTGTTACTTGCAATGATGAAAATTTTGTCATCTGTTTGTCCATTTGCTTGTCTGTCTCTATGTTTGTTTTTTGTGTGCTCGTAAAATATGTAACTAAAAATACCATGGACGGATCATCATGACATTTGCAGGAATTTTTAGAAATATTGAAAGCCACAAATGTATGTGATGATCGGTTTTTCTGTTTGTGGGTTTGACTGTTTGTCAAAATGTTTGTCAGAACATACATACCTCAAAAAGTTATGGATTGATCTTTCAAGGAAGTTACAGCAGCTGTTATTATTGCTCAGACGCACAAAGGACAAAGTTTTGGCCAAGATAAAGTCAACTCCCAGTCTTAGGACTAATTTCACTTTTTTTTCTATGTTCGCTTGCTTGGTGGAGGTATGCGCTGTCAGCGGGCCCTAGTGAAGTATTAAATACGTAAAAAATGTTGAGTAGAAAATTATTCAGCTAAATGCATTTAGTCGAAGCGAACAAACTAAAGGAAAAGAAGCACTCCAAAAGCCCAGGCATCGTAAGTAATGCGTTGCTAACAAAAATTCTAAATGGTACAGAGTTCAGGCTCTCTTTCGAATTACCTAAAGTTAGGCCTCTGTTCCACCTGACATTCCTAATTGTTCATTAAGATTTCATGAAGCTCTCTTAATAACTTTTTCTTACCTCTGTCGGTGAAAGACAGTCAGTCAGGGAATTAGTCGAACGGACTGACGTATCATCGCCAAAATAATACTAAGTTATTTTTCGCGACAAGCCTTAAAGTTCAGCAAGTTTCATAAAGATCCGTCGAGGTTATTTTCTGAGTTACGTCACTAACAGACAGAATAACAAACTCCCAACTAAAATATAACCTCATTGACGGAGGCATCAATGATATAATTTACTCAAGACAATTATAGAGGCATGAAGTTGACTGTTAAACCGTATCTTTTGGTAACAGGAATGAAAGGCTTAGCTTTATGGTCAAAGTAACCTAAAGCGAAACTTTTTTTAAGCCTGGCACCCCTGGAAATCTTTTGCGATGTTTTCGCACCCCCTACAAAAAAAATTAGTCATCGGATGATTGAAAATAAAATTTGTAAACAAGATTATGTGTCCAACCTATTTTATCAAAGATTTCGCACCCACTGACCCACTGGTAGATCATCTCGCACCCCAGTTAAATATAGTTACCCGTAAGCTAGAACTCCTGCTTTATATATTACTTTTCTCGGTACCAATTGCACAATTATGGCTCGATTGCTTTCGTTCTGAAGTAAATATCTTTTGTTTTACACAATCTCGATGAATGCGTCGGTTTCACTTCTCTACCTCATCTCAAATACATTTTAGATACGTTATCCCCAGTCTTGCTCAATGCTGCATCTCCCCCTCCATGTATTGTGGTTCCCAAGAATTTCCCAGCTTGACACACCTACAAAACTTTTAATGTATTATCACTAGGGTTGTGACTTTGCAAAATATGCACGCATATTCTGTCTTTTCGCATGGCTGAATTTTGATTGCTTACTTAAAATATGATGAGTATGCATACACTCACTAGTATAAACTATGAAAATCAAATTGAGTTGTACAGTTGGACAGATTATGTGTGCATATTTGCAAAGTTAAAACCCTAGTTGTCACACTACATAAAAACACAATAATAATTCATCTGATATCAGATAAATAATGAACTTCAAACAAAATTTGTGTACTAATTTATTTTATCCAACTTTATTTTATCGATGTTTCGCATTCCTCGGAAGGTCATCACGCACCCATAAGAGGTGGAGCACCCCCGCTTTGGAACCCCTGGATTAGACGGAACTGCCCATAGCTCTAAAACACCATCTTTACGGTGGGACAGGACGGTGGAGACTCGTTGGTAAGGTTATGCTTTGTATTCAGACAGCAAAGAAACTTTACAAATTAATGACTGAAGGCACGCCGAATAGTGCCAAGTGTATGGAAAAATACCGTAAGGCACAAAAATCCGTTGAAAAATCTGGGGATGAAGTCAATAGCGATTTCAGCAAAACGTAATCCCAGAATTAATTGTTAAGGCATCCCTTGAAATATAAAATTCAAAGACAACACTAACCAGGTTTGAACCCAAAATAAAAATTATATGAAAGCAGTTTGCAATTCGGGCCCAAGCAAGATGGTCATTAAGTCTTATTTAAGTGAACAATGAAGCCAACATAAAATGGGTTTAAGCTTAAAACACATTTTGCTGAGATGCAATAAAAATCTTAAGGAGCCGTTTGAATTGTTAGTAGTTAAACTACACTACTGAGAGTCCATGCATGGACAGGGAACAGAACCCAAGTCGAATATCAGCAGCCCCAGGACACTCACGGTCTTCCTAAACACCGAAATCGACAAAGATCCTCTGAATTCCACCTAAAATATGTTTATTTTTTATATTCACACACTAAAGAAAGTCTATTGCTGACAGGGTTGGTGATTTTTTTTTCTAAAAACAAAAACAAACAAAAAATTAACATTTTTAATTGATTTATTTGATTAATTTTTTTCCATTTTTTCATGTTTTTTAAATGTGAAATTGTGCAATAATTCTTCACAGTTCTCCAGTGTGCTAAAGATAATACTTATAAAACAAGTGCTTTCCTGCTTTCCTTGTGCTTAAATATTTGAACAAGGTGTAAAATCAAACATAAGGCAAGTGTAGTAAATGGTGGAGTAATAATTAGCTATCAGCTATGCAATTCTCGAGAAAATAATGGTAAAATAGCTTTAAGCTTGGAGATAACTCAGGAAAATATACATGCAGGTAGGTAAATAATTTTTTCAGTTGTCTAATCAAATTTTCCAAAGAGTGGTGAACAAGTTCACGTTGCTTTATTGGGTGAAAAATACAAAAATCAAGCAAACCTAATAAAACATGAGATTCTTTGCATCTCGCTATACAGCTGTGCAGGAGGCAACACGGGGAGGTAATTATTAATAACACAGTAAAACTGTTATAGAGGCCTATCTAGGTATTTTCTAAACTTAAGCTATTAGTAACACAGTCTGCAGAGGGCAGAGGCATGAGTAAGGGGCTGGTGCGCACATTTGTTCATGAAATTGGAGCGATATTTGGTGCGCATTACATACTAGCTGCAAACGTTGAGTTACTACTAGCTATCTATTGTGTTACCTTATCTTATGATGTAACCGAGCTTATAACCGAGTTTTAAATGTTTTGATATGGTCTCTGTTGATGATATTTTTATTCAAACTTGATTTTTTTTTACAAATAGTCACTCAATAGGCCTATCTATGAAAAACTACTGAATATAAATGAAAACTACCATTTATTATCATTTCAGTTCAAGATTATTTCAGTTGTGACCAATTTCCTGATCTATCATCTATGACACAAAAACATATCTCAAGCCATAATTCAAAATAGCCATAATTCAATATATTTACTGTAGGTATCATTGAGATTCAAATTACAAGACAAATGTAGTGCAATTCAATACAGACTATTCATTTAGTATTTTTATTACATACATTTAATATTGCCAACGTCAATCTGCCTGGTAAAACTGCAATTAAAACCTTAACATGTCACTTCCAAGTTATAGGTGTGAGCACACCTCTTAGAGGAGTGAATGTGTTAGGGTGGGGGTTATCATTTATTACCTCCGCCAAGGAGGTCATGTTTTCGTCGTGTTTGTCTGTCTGTCTCTTTGTCCTTTTGTTTGTCAGTCTGTTCGTCACCAAGATAACTCAAAAAGTTATTAACCGATTTGGACAAGATTTACAGGGATTGTTAGGTATGTTGAGAGGAACAGGTGATTAACTTTTGGTGAAGATATGTCCATCCGTTTGTTTGTTTTTTGTCTACCTCATTTTTTTCAATGCCATAACTCAAGAAGTTATGGATAGATTTTTATGAAATTAACGTGAGTTCTTAGGTATATAACAAAGAGTAATTGATCAAATTTTGGTAATGATCTGTCTGTTCATTCATTCGTTTATCACTGTTTTTATTTTTATGATTGTTAGCACAATAACACAAAAATAATGAATTGATATTTATGAAATTTATAGGGGTTGTTAGTAATATTATAAGACATAAATGATTAAATTATGGTGTAGATCAGTTCGTTTGTATGTTTGACTCATGTTTGTCATAACGTTTGTTAGCAGTATAACTCAAAAAGTTAAGAACGGATCTTCAAGAAAATTGCACAAGCTATCATTACTATCAAAAGGAACAAACGATTAGATTTTGGAGTTTATGCAAAGAAAATTGTGGTTTCAGAGCCAATTTGAATCTTTTGCTACCGTTGCCTCTCTTGGCGGAGGTATGCGCTCTCAGAGTGCTCTAGTTTGGATTATAACCCAGGCTCTACCGTTGCTAAGCAGTTTCCCTTTCGTATCCGAGTCAGTAGATTTCGGCTGATTTCGGTAGATTTCGGCCGATTTCAGTCGACTTCTGTGTATAGGGTGACCCGACAGTCAGAGAGCTGCCAAGCAGAATTATTGAATACATCGAGGCTGACTTCAACTCATGCATATCAACGCAGCCGTTGACGAAGCTTTTGCCAACACGTTCAGATGAAGGGAATAAAATAGCGACAGAGCAGAAAATTTGAACCTCTACAGTCGCTAATAAAAAGGAATGGGCTCCACTTGCTGTTCGTTTACTTCTTCCAAAGACCTCGAGAACACGGAGCGAGGACTGCAACTGTAGGGGTGGGCCCATCGATTTCTAAAGGGATTTCTTTCATGTGTCATACACTTTTCTCCCCATCGATGTCTTGCAGTTGTACATAAAGTGTACAAGTTAGACTTTCAATTTCTTTATCAATTAGTATTGGGTGTTGATGCTAATTAAGCGTTATTTGATGAAAATATAATGCAAGTAGGCCAAAAGAGTTTGGTATTTAGACTGCTTTCTTATTGCACCTATAGAGCAAAATTTTCGGTTGGAAGTAAATGCATGCACTTGAAATGAGTCTGATACATGCACGAGTTTGCTTAGGATGATACATATTGAAATAAACTATACTAAGGCAGAAATAAAGTAATAAATAGAAGTCGATTAATATAAAATTTTAACGTTTCGGGATGAAAAATCCAATCTTCAAAAAAAGGGAAAAACTAAGCTACAACCTATGAATAAAAATTTCTTCATTTTTTAATCAATAAGGGGAGCGTGGATGTTGTCGGGGGGAGGTCTAAAACGCAAATGAACGAAGCTGCGTGCAGGGCTGGAAGTCAGCTCCTGTACAGTCGGCCGAATTCAGGCTAAGTATGGACAGAATGGAGCGGTACAGCCGAGGTCATAAAGTTGAGGCTAGGTTTGGTTCTATGGATGTGGGGGGACTCTAATGTTGTGAGCTCGATGGGACTGGAAAAGTCTATAATGAAAAAGTCATTCTTGCTGATGGGAGCAAAACAACCATCCAGTAATGATTTTTTTCATTATAGACTTTTCCAATCCCACAACATAAGAGTCACTCCACATCCATAAAGCCAAATTTACACTCAACGTTATGACTTCGGCTGTACCTCTCCATACTGTCCATACTTAGCCTGAATTCTGCCGACTGTACAGGAGCTGACATCCAGCCCCTGCACGCAGCTTCGTTCATTTGCGTTTTAGACCTCCCCCCCGACAACATCCACGCTCCCCTTATTGATTAAAAAATGAATGAATTTTTATTCATAGATTGTAGCTTTGTTTTCCTTTTTTTTTCTGAAGATGGGATTTTTCATCCCGAAACGTTAAAATTTTATATTAGTCGACTTCTATTTATTACATCTAATACTAAGAATAACCTTCGTGTGTTTATAAATATATATATAAATATATATATATATATATATTTATATGTTTGGTGTCACGCTCTTAACGAAATAGATAAGCGGAAATTAGCCCAGGTTGGAGGCTCTGGCGCTCCTCTCAAGCTCCATTGAAAGTGATAGGCAGAAAATAAGCCGGGTTGCAGAAGA
>LQNS02276866.1:6001980-6014092 GCA_001587735.2 Parhyale hawaiensis
TTGATGAATGGCTGGTGCCTCACTTAGGAGGCTACCTGTGAGTCCAAACAACTGCCTCCGTTGTTCCACTTGGTTAGGTGAATCCAAACCTCAGTGATGGCATTAACAGGAAGCCCAACGCTTTGTAGAAGAGTAAACGGTGAACGAGACTAAAGTCTTGATAGAAAAGAAACGTAGGATCCGATGCATCAGTGAAAGAGAAAACCATAGACCTAAGATTTGGTGAATAAGAAAACTACGTTCCCAGGCCTTAATGAAAAGGTGAATGATGTACCCAACCAGTGCTGAAAGAAAATGTGATGCAGTCAAGCAGTGGTGCTTGGAAGAGAAAATGATGTATCTAACTCTTGTTGAGCCATAAGTCTAATGAGAGAAATCAATTAGACCAAATAAATGGTTATTTAGGTAGCTACCGTTCGTTGTGTACGAAAGTGAGCGGAAGTCAATGGCTTCAAAGTTGAATAACAGTATAACCTTTACACACTAGGTACAAAATTTTGAGCACTGTGCCAAACATTTGATAATAATATAATAATTTACTTGAGTAATGATTTACTTGAGAATATTTTGATAAGACCTACAAGTTTCGACGTCAATCACTTTAGACTTATCGATAGACAGCAAAGGGTTGATACCGACTACATTTCAGCAGACTATCGCCCTCCAAGAGTTAGTATCAACCACTTACAGTAGTCTGTCGGTTTCCAAGGTTAATACTTATCTGTTTACTGTACCTCATTGACCAGGAAGGTTAATACCGAGGTTTTTGCAGCATCTCATCTCACTGACCTCCATGGTTAATGCCCTACTATAATTTTCTATCACCACCCATCGACCGATGTCTAGAAGGGTCGATGCCCACCACTTTGGATACCTCGACTTCAGAACAATGCCGTTTCGAGTGGAAACATTTCTCACGGGACCAATCTTTTGCTCACGTAAGAATTCAAAGGCTTTTTCTTGACGACACTTCCCAGAGGCGCTGAGAGCCGAATAACTACTTCTTCTGGACTCCATCGACTGTGACGATCTGAATAGGAAGTAAAAATTTTTGGATCAGTTGAGTTTCCCACCTGAAGCCTCCTTCTCTCGAAGATGTTCGAAGAAGTAAAAATTTTTATAGCTGTCCAGAATTCCCACTGTGGCCTTCTGCTCTAAAAGGTCGTACAAGAAACCAAAATTTTTGTCGCAGCTTTAGTTTCCCAGTGAAACCGCTCTGTGGGAGGCATTTCAAGAAAGAATTCGAGAAAAAAGCCTAGCCCCAACTATGTAGTTGGTTGTTCATTCACGTCTCTTTCTTAAATTTAAAACTCAGTCTGTTCCAAAATATCGTTTCGAAGTACCTGCTCCACTAAATAAAAAAACGTCAAAAACAACCAGCTCTTAAACATCCATCGGCACTAAAGTACCGGGTGAATCTCATAAAACTATTGGCAAAGTCTACCCACTGTGCACCTTCAAATCCCGCATTATTTTGCAATTGGTTTTACTCTGCGCTCTATGACACAATACTTCGGTGTCTCCAGCAGCGCTTGATCTCTGCATTACATTAATCAATTGTCAATTTGTGCGAAACATATTTTGGTAGAGTATTTTTACCATTGTTTTTCTCCTTTTCTAAATCTTGATGTTTTGCCACACGATGATCTGGAAAGTGTTTTGATAATTATGGTTTTGGCTTGACATTATTTCAACCGAATAAGCTAACATCAATAAATGAACAGCACTGGTATTAATCTAGAAAGTTAAACAGCAGATAATTTGAATTGCTAAGTTAAAAAAAATTCTGGCACTAGACTAACTTTTTACAAAGAAAGGGGGTACTTTATTTAACACTTTGACTTTATAATTAGTCGAATTGGATTTTAGGAAATGTTGTCATTCCTAACAAAGGGTTCCCCTCAGGAGGCATATGATGGCCCATTGGGTTAGGTTCGCCCATCCTATGTTATAGGCCCGGCATCCCCAGGAGGCCTTCGGGACGTCTGGCTTTCGTGCCACCTGTGCTTTCTTCCCGATTTCATACTCCTCCTTGCTCATGCCTTATTCTGTTCTTCCTCTTCTTTCCCGTCTTGCTGTTCCCATGCGCGTTGATCTTGTGTGGTGGGAACACTTCGTGCGTGGGTTCCCAGTTTCTCTTGGCATGCTATTTGCCCCTCGCTCTTTCCTCTGTCTTCTCGGAAACGGAGGCTTAAACTTCCTAACTATAACTAACTAGCGAAGTGTCCCCGTTCCTTGGAAGTATTGTCTTCTCCTAAGGAGTGTGGTTATCCTTTGGGAAGCACTGCCGTACCCAGGAAGTGTTGTCATCCTCTGAAAATTGCTGCCATTCCCTGAAAAGTATTGCCCCTTGAGTAAAGTGTTGTCATTCTATGAGAGATGTGGCAATTCCCACGCAAGAGTTGCCATTCCAGTCGAGTATTGTCATTCCATGAGAACTGTTGCAGATGTTATTAAGAGTGAGGCTATCCGATTGAAAGTGCTCCCCCACTCCTGAGAATTGCAGTCCTTTAATGAAAAGTGTTGCTATTTCAGGGAAGTATTGCCATTCCCTAGCGAGTGTTATCATTCCCAGAGAAGTGTTGCCATCCCATGGACGTATTGTCGCTCCCAGAAAAGTGTTGCCATAAGAAGGCAACCCTCAATAATCCTTCGCATCACCACGTGAGACAACAGCTCTGCTGTCCTGAGACAGACTTGTTAATTCACCGTGTGATTGCAATCTTGCCTCCCCAGGTAGCGCAGGATAGATGACTTNGCTTCCGTAGCCAAACTGATCGTCTTTGTCTTGGCACCTCCTCCCACCCTTGCAATAACTGCATTCACAGCGAGAGCTGCCCTCGGCATGCAAACAAAAGTGGCTTCAGAGGCAGTTTGTACCCTGGAATGTTTCTAAGCTGCATGTGTGAGAGAGTTGAATTCCAGAAGCTGTTCGTAGATTGAATTAGTCCTACATTGAACATTTCAGCAGCTCAGTGTACTAGCAAGTTGCATTTATGAACCTGTTCGTATCTTGAATGATTGTTCCTAAGTTATTAGTTTACTAATCCTTCATCTTAGATCGCTATTGATCGTCTCCGATTCGGAAATAGCGGGACAATACCAATAATAATGACGTTCACAAAGTACGACCAAGTTAAGTTCTAACAGCTGGTTGCGTATTCAATTTTTTTATAATTTCTTATTTTGATAGCCCAAGAGTACGAATAGGTGTTCTAGCCAACAAATCGCAGTTTAAACTGCGCGTAAGTCGTTATTTTCACCTCTTAAATTCGAGAGTCATTTGAGTTTTAAAAGGCTGTTCATGACATGAATTGTTCTTCATAAGTTGTCATATTGACGTCTTGTTCCTAAAGGCATGGGAAGATCCAGGAAACAGATTGTATCATGAATTATTCATGATCTGTGGTTTTAGGAACTTCAGCTTGTGAAAAAAGCCGCAAGGGTATCTCGTATCTTCATTCTCATAAGGCGATACTTTGACTCCTCTTCAACTTAGAGACCAGTAGAGATCCAGACGGTTTTTCATATCTCTTCTTATTCACCAAATGTTATCTTTACTTCCCCATTAAACGAAGATGTTGAGTTCCAAAATGCTGTTCGTAATTTACATAATTCCTAAGTTTCAATGTGAGTTGTTATGCTCTAATAAAGTCAACATAGTGGCCGTAAGGGACAGTTTGTGACTGTTAAAATACGTATACGTTAAGCTTCTTCGCCACTTCTTAAGACAAATCGCACGCTAGTTATTTGAACGTGTTCTTCCGTCTAATTCTCCGAATGCGTTAGCATTATAATTTAATGAAGAGAAAAGTTCATAGATTTTTGAATAATTCTGATTCATGTTAAATTTGAATGAAGAGAAATTAAACACTTAACAAGTGACGCTTGCGTCATTCGACTGGCTTGGCGACTAACATTTTCGCAGATTTTGAGAGACACCCAGTTGGTTGTATAAGGACACAATAAAGCATTGAACGGTTAGCTGAAGGAATAAATAGAGAAGGCTGTCCCGCAACCAGCTTTCGGATCTACGATAACTACGATGACTACGTTTGCCTCACACTCGCCGTTACCAAGTGATGCATAGGCTTAATGACCCGCTCATTGTAATGAATTTCAGTATAATTAGCTGCAAAAATTACCGCACGTCTAAATAATTGTTAGTCAAAATTGCGTCGGTCGAGAATTACTCGAGCAGACAAAATACGTCATGTTTAAAAGAAGATTTGATGCTTTCATGTCTCCAATTTCTTCCAACTTTTTTATATATTTGATGATCAAAATACTACTCAGCACGAAGACATCTTGGCTTCATCAATTTTGAGCAGAAGAATTGCATCCGCTTAGTCCTGACGTGTATGAAACGTCATTCATCGTCTCTAGCGTAATTAGGTTGCATTGATCACCTGAAACTTAATCCAGAACTGTGAATTAAGAGCTCTTAATTGAACTCCAGACATGTTAAGGCTCAAGCCTGGCGAATGAGACACACGTCTGAGCTTAAGTTCGAACAGAACCTCTCAGCATAGCACAACCTTGGGCGACAACGCTGTGGCAGAGACTGAGTAAAATATAGACTTTACGCTTGGAACGACTTACGCTGTACTGTCAGCTATAGATCCTTCCATTCCAGTGAAAAAAGAGACATCTGCATGTAATAGAGAAAAAGGCTGCTCTAATTAAGGAAGAGGCAGCTCGCTAAAGAAAAACTTCTCTAATAATTATATAATTGAAACAGTGTGCTAATACGATTCCATTTCACCGTCAGTGGCCAAAAGACTAAGCTATTCGGAAAGTTTTATAGGTAAATATTAGTGAGATCAGAGGGAAAACGCACAGACGTACAAAGTCTACATGCACGACAAAAAGACATGCATGTACGAGGTAAAAGCGTCCAGGGTTGAAACGTAAGAAGTTCGAATGCTCATTTTCAAGTTTCAAACTGTGACGTTTCGATTTGCAACGTTCAGATCTACGATGGCATTGGCACACATAAGACGTCCAGACGTCGAATCCCAAATATTGCAGTCTAAACGTACTACGCCCCGACAAATAATTAGTGTGGCCGCAGAAGCTAATCCCACAGTTTAGTTTCTGGGCGGCGCCGCGGCTGCCCAAAATATTGCTAGAGTTAAACGTACGACGACCAACCGTAGCTGGAAGCGAAGGGCGTAACGGGAGGACTCACGAGAAACTGACATCGAAAAGTGACGTCATCATCGACGCCAACAACGACGAACGGTACGGCTGAGCAGCCTACGAGTATTTTTATTAATATATAACTAGAAAAGTCGTCATCAATTGCAAATAGCATCCCTTATGAAAATAACTAAATAAAAAGAACATATGCTAGTTGAAAAAGTAAAGAATTTTCAATAGGAAATTGCAGTGGAGGTGGTGGAAACCTTTACAGCAGGGGAGGCAAGATCTGGACCGGGATGTTACCCAAATTTAACTTCTTCTCTGAAATGAAGCCTGATTTACACCTCAGATTCAGTTCACCGAGCTGTTTGCACAACATATTTGAACATATCACCGTATTATCTCGAATTAATTCACCGTATTATCTCGAATTAATTCAACGTATTATCTCAAATGAATTCAACGTGTTATCTCGAATTAATTCAATCTCCTGCTCCTTTCTGGCCAGCTAGCTGAACTGCACCCATACACAAAACACAGCAAAATGGTCGTCAAGTGCAGAAAGTTTGAGCAATAACTGTTCCTGTGGCTTCTCTCTCGTCAAGAATATATTATTAGATAGGCGGCAGTAGACGAACCAAGAGGCCCATTCCCACTGCTTACATTTTTTGATTGGATTAGGAGCCCAACGTAGGAAGGTCTGAGGACGGACCCTATGATAATCGTACTTCGAGTCATCGCACTGACGTCATTCACCGACATGCCGTCACGGCTAAGTTTTATTTTAGTCCCGTGAAGTCCTCCCGTTACACTCTAGTCTTCCTGAGCCATAGAACCCCAACCTTTTATCTTCCGAACGTACAACGCATTGACGTACTGCATTCAGACGTTTGCAGCCCTGACGTACAACCCCGAAACTTTCGACGTCCAGACGTACTACATCCAGACAGTCGTCGCTCTGACGTACAACGCCGAAACTTTCGACGTCCAGACGTACTACATTCAGACAGTCGTCGCCCTGACGTACAACGCCGAAACTTTCGACGTCCAGACGTACTACATTCAAACAGTCGTCGCCCTGACGTACAACGCCGAAACTTTCGACGTCCAGACGTACTACATTGAGCCCGTTCGACGCCCAGACGTACAACGCCGAAACTTTCGACGTCCAGACGTACTACATTGAGCCCGTTCGACGCCCAGACGTACAACGCCCTGACGTAGGTACAACATTCAGACGTTTGACATGCAGACTTACTAAGTTCAGCCATGGAAAGGTTCGCTTGTACGCTACGAACTTTTTGCTCCAGCCTGCAATTAAGCTGCCGCTTTATGGCGCTCTGTTTGTTAGAGCTACGCCTCCACTATCCTAAAGGCAAATGGTAAAGGTGAAACAAACTTAACAGTGTCGTAAATAACTTGTGAAACAACCCAAGAATAATTTATTTCTGTATATTACTCGCCTACATTGGCGTAGAAACATGCAACGCTTACATTCTAGCTAACAGCATATATAGGCCAACCTGCATATGCATCTGCCGCCTTCAAGTTGCTGGCCGAAAGTAATTGCTGAAAATGAAAGTCCCTTGCAGCAATACTGCCGTAAGTTAAAAAAGTATTTCAAACAAGAATTTCAGTTATGCAGAGCGACAGCAACCGTAATGTTAGAAGAAAAGCTCCAAGAAGTTGCAGTTACACGGAATATATTTAAATTTCTGTGATTAGAGTGAAACTTCCAAAAGTCATTGGCCCAGTTTCGGCAGGAGTCTGGCTTTCGAGATGATCAGTTCTACAGCTTCTTTGTTTGTCCTGCATACGTAAAACATTTTCTTTAGCTAGGTATCATGCTAAATCGCGATGCTGTACTGTTCAACATGCTACCAATTAGAGTTTTGCTGCATCTTTCTGCTGCTCGCTCCTACTGGTGTCGACAACTGTTGGAGTTTGCGACTGATGAAGCTGCTTATAGTCTAGTTTCTTAAAACTTTTTACGTTTTTGTGGCCTCCATTAGTAGTGAGTAATGCACCGAGCTGCGCATTTTGTGGTCGAGCGCAGCCGTTCCTGGCTGTCGCCTACTTCCAGTTTCCCAGGCCCCGCCCACTTTCGGTTCGCCCCCCCTCCCTGACCCCGCTACACCGGAAGTGCATTGGCCGTTCTAAGCCGGAAGCTCACGCGTGAGGGTAGGGTACGGCTGCAGTCGACCATGAAATGCGCATCTCGGTGCATGACTCACTACTTCCGTTTCGGGAGTTTCCTCTCTTTTGGGAGTCTGTTTGAGAAATTATCTTGACCTCTAATAAAGCAACATAGGAAAACGGGAAGAACTTTCAAAAAAAAAAAAAAATGCAAAATAGTCTCATTTTCAGTAATCTTCTGTGAAAGCAATTTATGTATATCAAAAATTCGTTCAAATAGTAGCAGGTGCGACTCTGCCTAAAAGTAATGAATAGTTTGCAAAGTACAGCGCCTGTCAAACTACTTCAAAACTCGCCATGCTCTACGTATGTGGAAGAGCTCGGGGAAATTACCAGAGCACAAAATAATCTTTGTAAGGAAACTAACTCAATAACCTTTTGATGGAACATGAAACCATTTCATGCATTTTATAAGCTACCTAACTATATTGAAGTCCATTAATCGATGAGAGGTGCTCTCAGTAGCTACATTCGCTTCTCTAAATTGGACGATTTGTAGTCTCGGTGTAATGTGAAAGATATTCATTTTATTGTTCTACATTGAATTAAGTCTTTGAACTGGGGAAGAAGGTTTAACCAGACTGTCTCAGAGCTTTTTTCAACATTGCTACAGTACTCGCTCTTCGTATTTGAAAACAGGCATGCCGGTTTGTTTCTACCCTATATTCTAGAGGGAATGTTTTTCAGGAAAAAGGCATATAAGATTTCTTCCCTTTTCATGATGATGCATATTTGTCTAAATTTTGGCACTTGGAGAAGTAGCACAGATGAATGATATGTGTTTATTCCGCAAAAATCAAATAACTCTAAACCCAAAACAAAACTAACCCATATTTTTTTTTTTTTCGACATTGCTAAAGTGCTGTATCTGCATACGTATATGGGAGCTGGAAGAACTATCCTTGTTTTTTTTTTACTAGAAATACAGTTAGATCAGCAATTGAATTGTCAAATGTATCCTACTCCTTGATATAGGTCCCACGTATTTGGACGGTGTGTTATTGAAAATCAAAATTATTTCTATCTCGAGCTATATCGAGGACTCTCTGTGCTCAAGTATACAACGAAAGGCATCTATCTTCACTCTAAACGAGATTTATTACTTCATGGGGAAGAAATGCATTTGTTCAGAAAAAAGAAACCCTGGGCATCTTACTCTCTCTTAATCGCAGCGACCGGCCTATCACATCTTCCAGCAGACTTAGAAGAGCGCGGATACGACCAATCCATGTGACATACGAACTTCATTCCAACAGTCACGAAGTGTCCCCGCTATCGCCCCGCAATCTCAGTGCGATTAATGAACAAATTCTGGCCGAAATTTCTTGATAATCTTGGAACTGCATCGCACCTGGGGGCCAGTTACCTCCCACGGCGAACTTTTATTCTTAGGACATGTTGTGGTGTGGCGCCTCCCACGCGCCTTAAGTTTGGTCCCCGAACTGTAAACTTTTATCGGATGTCGATTTTATCGCAGCAAGTTTGAGTTTACGGAGCATTTTTACTTGATTTATAATTTCTTCTCAAGCCCTGCCATCGAGTCCATTCATTAAGAGCCTGTCGGTGCTTTATTTATTTGTACGCAGCAAGGCATACGGGAGCCGTAAATTCATTGTCGATAAATTCAGAGCATGGTAAATTTATCTTGTGATAAATTAATCGAATGATAAATACGTCTCTTGGTAAATTCATGCAAGGTTTTACTTTGTATAATCTTGTTGAAAACAGCATTCAATGAAACTTGCTTTAAACTGTATACCTCATTTCACTTGGAAAATTTTAATATTTTATTACCTCCGCCAAGGAGGTTATGTTTTCGTCGTGTTTGTCTGTCTTTCTTTCTGTCTGTCTGTTTCTCTGTCACCAAGATAACTCAAAAAGTTATAAACCGATTTGGATGAAATTTGCAGGGATTATTAGGTATGTTAGGAGGAACAGATGACTAACTTTTGGTGAAGATATGTTCATCCGTTTGTTTGTTTGTCTGCCTCATATTTTTCGACGCTCTAACTCAAAAAGTTATGGATGGATTTTGATCAAATTAACATGAGCTGTTAGGTATATAACAAAGAGTAAATGACCAAATTTTGGTAATGATTCGCTTGTTCGTTCGTTCGTTCGTTTGACACTGTTTTTAATTTTATGCTTGTTAGCACAATAACTCAAAAAATAATGAATGGATCTTTATGAAATTTATAGGAGTTGTTAGCAATGTTAACAGACATAAATGATCAAATTTTGGTGCAGATCGGTTTGTTCGTTTGTATGTTTGACTCATGTTTGTCATAACGGTTGTTAACAGTATAACTCAAAAAGTTATATACGGATCTTCAAGAAAATTGGACAAGCTGTTAATAATATGAAAAGGCACAAATGAGTGGATTTTGGAGTTTATACAAAGAAAATTATGGTTTCAGAGCCAATTTGGATTTTTTGCTACCGTTGCTTCACTTGGCGGAGGTATGCCCTCACAGAGTGCTCTAGTTAAAATATAAGACGTTTACATTTAAGCAGGGCTACAAGTCCAAAAATGCAAGCGGACGTGTATAATTTATCACTAATTATCACAAATTTAGCCAGTAAGCTATAACAATTCATGTTAGTAAAGAAGTAGTAAGACTTCTTTCGTTGGCAAATGAGGAGCTTGGATCCTACCTATATACCTATTGGATCCTACCTATATATGACTCGGAGCTTCTAGTGAAGAAAGAAAAAGAGGACAGAGATCCTCATTGGCAGCAGTGCCTTTAGCTAACGCTAGACCATCGTTCACTGTACAAAAGACAGTGGTCTTCGGCAGTTCTCACTCAGTCATTCGTGTAAAAGAATCATACAAAGTAGAATGGTCTACCGTAGCCGAAACATACAATTGCTACATATATCAGTATAGTGTCTCAAGAGCTATAATAACGGGCTCAAGTTAATTATAACTGTTGCAATCAGTAGTAAAATCATAAACACAAACCGATGACTAAAAAGGATTGAAATTCGTGAGATTGGGTAAAAACAACTAAATATAAGGGCACTGTACACTACTGTTTTTGCTGTAATGAAGGTCATATTTAATAAATCACTTCCAAATGAATGACAAACAGCACAACTATCCAACACAGTGGACATGTGAATGATACAAAGCATTTTCCATATTCCGCAAAGGTACCGTTTCAATCTTTACCAAGCTAATTAGACAATAATAAAAAATGAGATAAAGCTAGCAAATGCTCAAATTACTTCAAGCTACTTAATTTAAGCTACCATAATTTGCAGCTGTTCATTCCTATTTGTTTTAATACATAATGCATACGCCTAATCCAAATGTAGTACGCTTGCCGACGCCTGCAAAACATAAAGAGATGTTCGTTCCGATAAATTTGTCTAACGATGAAGTTAGCCACCGATGAATTTACCTGGCAATGAAGTCAACTCTTTCTTCCATATTGGTGCATATACATTAAACACTTCATGTCATGTTATTCCCACCAGAAAAACAAATTATTTTGAGAAAGGGATAAGATTCGATGAATTGATCTTTCGTTGATTTCACCATTCGATGCAATTACCATTAGATAAATTTACTGCAATGAATTTGCCGTCGTATCAGTTACACACAATAAATTTGCAGTAAACAAGGCATTCAGACCCAATTTTAATTGGGATTATTTTTCCACAGCAATGTCGGATATAGGCCCGAAGACTACCTACGAGTGGTGTGGGGAAGACATCCGGTTATACTGTATAACAGCCGCTTGACACTCGACCTGCTGTCCATTCGTTCCCGGCTCGTGGATCTAAATACTGTAGATATATATATTTTTTAAACCGGGTCTCTCGTTTTGCAGCTTTTTACAAATCAGTATATGTTACTTATTCGGAATATGCTACAGTATTTGCAGCCACGAATTCAATTTTTTCTCGTGTTCGTTGCATTTTGTATCAATAGAGCTGATACCCTTATTCCGGTAAACAAGAAATATCTCTTTTTGCTTATTTGATTATTTATGCATAGTGTGCATAAGGCCGTGTGTATCAAATTAAGTATCAATGTTGTCCAGGCGTCTACATAGAAGAAGTTTATAAGTAACACAATTTGTTCCACCGGGGGCTGCTTGTGACGCACATTCACCCCTTTGGTATTAAACGTCCAGACTTGCCAGTCATTATCAAGTCTTTTATTGTTTTTACTTAATACTTTATTAATAACAGCAATACGAATAATTAAATTATTTAATGCACAAGATATTATTTTTTTCCATAATAAAAATATTACAAAGAAAAGCAATGAGTACAAGTGAATAGTTGTATGATACAGGACTAGATGTGCATTACTTTCTTTGTTAAATTCAAAAGTTCACTCATCTGCCTATGTAAAATAACATTGATTTACACAGAAGTACAGCAGTAATAAGTTATTATTGAAGATTTTTTTCTTACCCTGCAAAGTACGTATATCTGCACTATTTGGTCACGCTTTAGATAACATCATTCTGACGGAAATAGATTTTTACTTATGGCCTTCCAGACTCAAAGACCTGCAACAAAAACTAAATAGAGCTCCGCCTCAATACTCATAAGAAAAAAAAAATCATTACCACGTACCTTACCAGTGGTCAAGCGCAGCCCCGAGTGGGTGGCCTCTCATGTAAACGTTCCAAATTGTTTAAATTCTATGCAAGAAGGTGAAAAGGTCCAAGCGCTAATTTAAATCATCCTGGAATGGGATGGTCGACAGATGGAAAAAATGTGAGCTCGTGAGGCCGCGCTTACGAGTCAT
>LQNS02276866.1:6089679-6100656 GCA_001587735.2 Parhyale hawaiensis
TGCATCAGAGTGCAACACCATCACTGAGCATCACCCTTCGCCCCTCCCACTGTGGCCTGTGACCTGCCACGCCATTGGCTGCATTGAGACTGTACTTGCTGAAAGGTTCAGGAAAAAAAAATTCGCTCCCCGGGCCTCCTCTCCTCGCATGTTTCGTTAACTCTATGTTATGCAAGTGCCTTTGGAATGTCAATATGCCATAATTTTTCATATATTATCTACAAATAGTCGTGATGAGTATCTTTGTTAGCTTTTCGGCTTACTAGCTAGACGAAAGAGAAATGTGCAATATTTACAATATCAGTAGCCATCCTCAAATTAACGAATAAAGTACAGAATCATTGGTGACGGACTGTGAAGAATAATTGCTTCAATAGTTCCAAGTTCACGCGATGTGATCTTCCCACCCCTAAATACTGCAAATTGGGAGCGAATGTGTAAAATGTAGAACTTGAATTTGGAGTGCGACAATTTTAGATCGCAAGAAAGAAGCAGTTTCTCCTCAAGGATGATGAGACTTTACAAAATTAACGCAAGGGAAGGGGCCAAGCTGCTGTGCACCATGGGTAATGATGTTTGTAACGTCACAAAATTAAAGTACGTTAATTAGTTGCTATTTTACAATATTTCTAGATCATTTCATGTGGGACTCCAGAGTGTCCTACATGACCTACGATCTTCATAGTTGTGCAAAAATATGCATCAAAGCATCTACAATTTTTTTTAGCTTTTTGGAGGATAAAATTTGTTATTATTTAGATTGTTTTCTTCGGTACAGGCGTCCGCCCGGTCGAACTGTGACTATAATATGTGGCCCTATGCTGTGCCATCGCGTGCGCGTCGTTAACATGTCCTCCTCTCTTAACCGTAAAAAAAACACCATCATGGGTAAAATTAGGGATTTAACATTCGCCAGTTTCAATAACATCGTTCCGTAAGACAGTTAATGTGCAGGGAATATGGTTAGGCATTGGTTTTGCAAGTTAGTAAACTCGAGTCATACGCGACACTACCGTTATACTGAAGTAACGCGCACAGCGTAGAGTAGGTGTTTTTTTTTTAATTTTGCCGAGCAATTGTACGGCTTCTGCGTATTGTGTATAGACTTGTTTTCATATTACTTCTCCGGAAGGACAGTCATTTGTTTCTCTGGTCCTTTAATGTGTTTCTTACAAATCTTGTTAAAAATTCTTCTATCTCGGCTTTTAATCATTCGCATCTGAACGAACTTTTCTTGTAGGGGTTTGAAATTATAGAGGATAGCAGATCATTGGTAGAAGACGAAACTAATCGAAACTAGAGCACTCTGAGAGCGCATACCTCCTCCAAGCGAGGCAACGGTAGCAAAAAATTCGAATTGGCTCTGAAACAATAATTTTCTTTGTATAAACTCCTAAATCTAATCATTAGTGCCTTTTGATAGTAATAACAGCGTGTGCAATTTTCTTGAAGATCCGTTGGTAACTTTTTGAGTTATACGGCTAACAGACGTTATGACAAACATGAGTCAACATACAAATGAACAAACCGATCTGCACCAAAATTGAATCATTTATGTCTTTTAACATTACTAACAACCCTCATAAATTTCATAAAGATCCATTCATTTCTTTTGAGTTATCGTGCTAACAAGCATAAAATCAAAAATAGTGACAAACGAACGAACGAACGAACTAACGGATCATTACTAAAATTTGTTCATTTACTCTTTGTTATATGCCTAACAACTCATGCTAATTTCATAAAAATCCATCATTAACTTTTTTGAGTTATAGCATTGAGACAAATGAGACAGACAAACACACAAACAAACGGATGGACAAATCTTCACAAAACTTTAATCAACTGTTCCTCCTAACATACCTAACAATCCCTGTAAATTTCGTCTAAATCGGTTCATAACTTTTTGAGTTATTTTGGTGGCAGACAGATAGACAGACAAACACGACGAAAACAAAACTGGAAACTGAAAATTTAGCAACAGTTCAACTAGAAGGGCACTGATTTAATTAGTTAACAACGTGGAAATTGCGTCGGGTTCTAGCCGACACTGAACCTGCAAAGCAAAAATCAGGTTAGATATCGAGCTTGAAAGTTACACATGCAAGTATTATTTCGATGTAAGCAAGGAAAAGAAATGAATGAAGAACAAAGTGCACTTCCAAAATTATGTAGCTAACTAACGTAAGTTCCAGTTTTGTCTTGAAAACCCAAATGATTCTAAAAATCAAATTTCTTTCCTAGACGCTATAATATTTTTTTCTATGCGTGTGTAATACAGCAAGAGGAAACACCTCACCGACTACAAGCTACAACTTATTCATTGCCCTTTACATAATTGGCAATCAATACAAAAATCACACCGGTTACTTAGCCACCGTTATGCTATGTACTTAACTGGCAGAAAAGGTAAAAAAAAATTAGGTGGAGTACTGAGTGCCAGCCATACTGTGTACTGTGTTTGAAAAAAAAGTATATAAATAAAAAAAATCACGCCTGGTACTTATCGGCAGCCATGCTGCGTAGAAGAACTTACAGACAAAGCGAAAATCACGCCTGCCTGGGAGCCTTACCGCTATGGCTTCGCATATCCGATACACGAAAAGCTGTCACGGAAGCCCTACAGTATCCTCCTGGCAACCTGACTTACAGGAAGTTCTTGCGTGACAATCTGGTCGACTTCACGCAATACGAAACCTGATTGTTGTTCCGGACAAGCTTTACTTCACCTGCCCCACTGGAGGAACAGTAACTGCAGGGGTTGGCAACGCTCTTACCATTCATTTCCTCCCATTGATAAAAGGATAATTGGCGAACCTGGGCATTGCCGTCGGAAGTGCTTATCGATAATAGGTAATATTTGACTGAAGTTTACTGGAAGTTCTAGAGGACCAAAAGCTATTTTTCTTCAATAGAAAACTAGAAGCACGTCTTGAATATAAGCCTCTAGATAGAAACACTTCAGCTTCAATACATGGCCGAAGAGTACAATAGTGTGGGGCTTCAAAGCGTGAAGCAGGGAATCAAAAGTATCATTAAAACTAGTTAAGGAATACATGTACTGATGTTAGTCTTTACGCAGGCCTCGTGACTTCTATAGTTACAAGATATAACGCAAGCTTCTACGTAACAATTTATTATTTTTTTTGCAAAATAAACTATCAAATTGTTTTAAATGTACTAATCATAGATCACCTAGCCCAGCAAGTGTTTTCTTGTGAGAACATCTTGTCCAATTAGTCACAAAAACACGCATGCTCTGAATTAGTTTATATTTGAGCCACTAAATCTACACATTTATTACACGCATCCCCTGAAAACAAGAGGATACTTATGGTATTAGTGACATTAGTTGTTACCGCAATCCTCTTGCCAGTCATTAATGTTTTACTAATATTCAATCTTTTATTATCAACATTAAACTGAGTGTAAAGCATTGCCCATCATTGCCACTTGCTATTGAGGCAATACTCCAACAAACAATAATTGCGCTGCTAAACTCAAACACTTACTTCCAGTACCGCACTGAATGAGGCGCTATCGGACCTGCTTGCAAAGGTGCCTGTAATGAGCGGATAGCGGCAGGTACGCAGGTGCGTGCGGCGCTGGGTGTGGTGCAGCACTCCTGGGAAAGACAGTTCGGTCCTGCACTTTACTGCTGGGCCCCAGCACGCAACCTGGGCGCACCCTGACCCTAGCAGAAATCTCGGCCGTCCCATAAGCTAATATCGCAATACATCTTCTAAGAGGGCCAGAAATCCATTGAGGAAGTTTCTATACCAGTAGGACTGAACACCAACAACACTTAATTACTGCAAGATATGCTGCATTTATGTCCTAAAGTGTGATGAGAAGATCTGCGGCTAATATTACACTATGAAACAACTGCTGTCTACTTATACGATATCGAAGGCCCCATACAAAAAAAAAAGATATCAAATAACTCGCCGTTTAAACCAGAGTAAGCAATTGATATTGAGGTTCAACTTCCATGAAGTAAATGACAACTTGATGCATATTAGTGCAAAATATAAAATTTTCAGCGGAATCGGACTGACTGCATCTTCGTTTAATTAGTTACTGAGACTCGGCTGTAGCAACAGCAAGATACGTGATATTGCATGAGGTGCTGCTGGATTTACAAACAAACAAAAAAATTAACAGTAATTTATTGTACCCTAAGCATAAGTTCTTGAGTCACGGTCTTATAACAGAGCGAAAATAACAAATTACTGTATGCTTCAGTTGAGATCTCTAAGGGCAAAAAGGCATCGTAACAACTGATAATAGCCTAGTACTAGGCTTGACTGAAGGCCCCCTCCCCCCCACTGTAGTCCTAGAGGAGATTCTACAACCCACGGCCAAGCACAACGTCATACAATACTCTGACAAGGACATACACTTTGATCTTGCCGGAGGAGCTCAGGGTGCCAACATGCACGACACTGTTACCAATACAGCCCCTCGTTTGGCTCGCATCTCGGATTGGGAGAGCGGGACCAGTACTTGTTGTACCCTAAATGTAAAATTTAGATTTTAGTTCCTATTACCTCGAAGAAATTGCATCAACGTCATAGCTTTTGATATTATTATGAATTGAAAATCTAAGTTTTTTTCAATATTTTGGAAATATCAGTTGACGAGAAGACGTGCAAGGATAAAATAGTTAATTTTATGTATACAGTATATGGATCTTGATAGACATACTGAATGTCACAGTCTGAGAGACACTGTCACTGTTTAAAATCGCGACAGATGAAAATAATGTAGAATATTTCAGCAGATCATCACAATAGCTTGTGTTTCAACAGCTATAATTAGCGTGAATTTTTGTGCAGATAAAGCTACAAAAATATTTATTATTCTGCCCGATAAAATGTACGCCTAATATTTAGACAGATACAACTACTGTTTATTATTTTGGCGGGTAAAATCTAAATAGAGCAATTGAGCAGATGAAGCTATTGCAAAGTTTTTCACGGTTGTTTTAAACAATATTTAAAATTGAGGCAGTTAAAATCAATAATAATAATGATCATCAATAATTAATAACGCTTAGACGGATGAAAACTATAGTTTAATTCCCAGGAGATGAAATAGATATTCAATATTTAAAAGGTAAAAGCATTTATTTGTTATTTCCGTCGACAAAATTATACAAACGTGCTTAACCCATTCCCAACATTGGGCACTTTGCATGTCAGTCAACATGTTCATCAGCACTACCTGTGCTGACACATGTGTATGTCAACTTGTAGGAAACATGTTAAACGACTTATGCAGCTATAATTATGAGCCGAAAACTATGAGAAAGTAAGTGCAGGCCCCTGGGTGGGCGGCCCTATTGCCTGGGTGTGGTGCCCTCTCATGAGAACGTAAAGGGCCACGCTTCCGGATACAACGCGAGACTGACTAAACGAGAACACGTTAACGTCACGGTTTGGCAACGTGTTCCCAAGCAGTCAATTCAAATTGTTGCGCCAAACTTTTAAAAGGGGAAGGAGGTGTTAAAAGTTGAAAGCTTAAGTTTTTTTATCTTTCTTAGAAATAGTTGCAAAAAATATTGATGCAGTATTAACATTTCATTGGTTTTGTTGTATATGTAATTACATACAGGCTAACGTATAGGAAAGTAAATTAGGATTCTGTTTATTTATACCGCTTACACGTAATTATTATCAGGAGTTTTCCCCAGACTGGACTAGGTACTGTAGTCTCTACTTAGCGCTAAGCCAAACTACAGGGGCTTCAGCTAGAATCGTTGCGGACATATACGCCACAAAATACAGTGCCCACGGTAGTAGCTCCAAAATCACTGTCGATAGTAGCTCCAGAAGCGCTGCTCAAGCATAGGCTGCGTTCTTCCCTATACATATTCGCTTTCGCTTGTCTATAGCGAGCTATAGATACATACATAGTTTGGTGCGTCAGGTTCCTTGTGTTGATAATTATACTCAATCAAGGCATGATACTCATTACAGGCATGCTTCGAAATCTAAGATATTGGTTGGTATTCCACTGAAGGTGTCCTCCCTTCAATAATCGTCTAGTGGCGAAGAATTTTTTTTCACTGGTGATTTGGAACTGTAAACTTTTAAATGAAAAGCTTAAGGTTCGATCTCGTTACTTTTGTACTTTCGAAAAAAACAATCCGTTTTAAGAGTTAGTAACTTTACATATAGGTAATAGCATCTAAAGATAACACATTTTAAAAATCCACGGATAATTTGAGCCGGATTTAAACAAAATAATATAAATTTCAATAAAAACCATTAGGTTTTGGTGATGAACTATTCTTTGCCCTCATGCTCATGTGAGCATGTTACAAAGGGAGGGTTACGTACTTTATTGGACGGCTAAACATTAAAGTGTGGTAGTCACTGGCTCTCCACCTTCACCGAAAACTTCCTATTATTCTTCTCAATGTTGCTGTACCTGAGCAACTTCAATTCGGGAAGAATATTTTTATCAATGTGAGCAACCTTGCTCGTTATTGGACAGTAATACTATAATGATAATCAAGCTCGTAGTAATATTCTGCTATTTTATAATTCCTCTGTGTATTGTATTCTTAAATGTTTTCAAAATGTGCATTATACTGTATAATCTGTATGTAATAAACCTATCAAATCTATCATGGGATCTGTTGCACCCTTGTGTCCTTCATGTACGGTATTGTTTCCTTAAATACCGTACAATCTCTAATGCACTAAAATTTCACTGTAATCTCCTTCACAATGCAACTTAACTGTGATAACTTATCATTACTAGATAATAATTCACGTCGTGTTTTTGTGTTTTTATTTATTTATTAATATATTTATATCTTTCCTGTCACCCTCTATTGGAATATGATAGGGAGAAATTCAAGTGCTGAACCAAAAGTAAAGTAGTAAAGGCTTGGCGTGGCCTTTCTACGCTCTATGGAAATAAGATAGCAAGAAATTAAAGTGCTGAGCCAACCCTTAAAACTTTCACGGCTTTGCGGGGCCTTTCAGGTAGGACCCCTTTAAATTCCACGATAATAAACAAATCAGTGCTGTATAATAATTCACGTCGTGTTTTCATTTTCAGGGGATAGAAACCCGGCACAGGAGACAACAAGGTTTTTTTCTGAACTAGTAATTTTCAGCCGTCGTTTGTAATGACGACTCGGGCCATGGCATAATGCATTAAGCTGTTGCACGTCGCCAGGAATGGAGGCAAGCGATTTGACGTTTCTTCGCTGTGGCTTGCATGGAAGCCATTGAAAATTTTTGCTGGGAGTAGTGCCGAAAATTCCATTTATACGAATTTATTTCCTGATAATTGACTGTTTGGTAGTTTAAATAATTTGCAGACGGTGACTCCATCTTATCAAGGTTACTCTAAAGAAGAGCGAGCTCCCAAAACTTGTCTATTCAAATGCCGACGCTTTTATACCCTTTAAGTTGTGCCAATGCGTTTGTAAAACAGAAAAAAAATTAGTTTCAGAATAACTGCTGATGTAAAATCGTTCGGCACTGAAATTTATTGCACTTGAAGTAGAACTAAACAGAAATTGAAGGCAACTGAATTGAAACGAACCAGTGAAGGCCAATTGAAACGAACCAGTGAAGGCCTTATACTCCAAACATATACTGTACAGGCGTACCCTTTGGATCCACAGAAATCTACAACTGCAGCCACACGGCTCTTGTCAGTCGTATGAATGGAGATCACTGCTCAATGACAGAAGAATGAATCACTGCAATGACTAATTCTTATACTCAAGTTCTGTTTGCCATTGAGGATGCGGATGCTGGTTGCGTCACTGTCTTCCGGCAGCTTGGATTGAATCGCTCGGATCCATACCTTGTGTTGTGATTGTAGAGTGCACGCGCGGCCTGGTAATGCTGGTCTTCCGCCGTCTCCAGGTGCTGCTGGCGACGGACGAACTACAAAATAATGCAAGACTCAACCCGTTTATTGGCGGCTTCTGAAACGTAATTCATCGTATATGTTGCTGTTTGCAGGTCGAGGTCACGGGAACAGCAGTGGATCCAGGCGTTCGTTGTACCTGGACAAGGCGCTAGATTTTTGCCATGTAGATGCATTTGGGTTCAATTTGATTGTGGTATAAGTGAGGTTAGCATAGGCCACGCTAGGCTAAACTGGGTTTTCTTAGGTTAAGGTTACATTATGTTAGGTTAGCCTAGTTGGGTATAAGGTTTGGTTCAGTAATGTTAGGTCAGGTTATGATGGATGAGGCTTCTTTTGTCTAACAAATCGGGCGATAAGGCCGTGAAATTGAGGTTGATGGATGAACTATAAAGCTATAAAGTAAAAAAGGCTTAAAATGCGATATACTGTACGCGTGACACAAGCATCGATGAAAGGGATGCGAAGAGTTCACGGTAAATATATGAGAATCAATAGAACCATTAATATGTGATGAGGAATATCACAAGATTATACGAAAAGTTCATGAAACATTATAAGTAAAAATACCCGACAAGAGGGCACGAAACAAAGCTGCAAAAAAAAAAAATTGGTATACTAAGGTATGCTGCAGAGCTGCTCGATTTCAGAGAAAGAAACACTACCTCAGCTGCACCAAAGGGAAAGATGACAATTTGTACGAGGGAGTGTTGTTATTTTTGGGTATTAAATGGTACATAGGAAAATAAAGAGATGAGCGCACCAGGGCCTGCTTCAAAATATAACGACAAAAAAGTTATCAAAACTCTTGAATAGGTCACTGAAGCTGATACCATTCACATTAGGGACGCGGCACCTCTGATTATAAAAAAAACATAAGACTGGTATGTAGCTGCTAAGTAACCACCATTACGACCATCAGCTGTCGCTGCAAGGACGCAGGTAAGGAGCAGGCCGGCAGGTGCGCGCGTTTGAGAGGAAGTTGCGTGCAGGAAATGCTTACCGGCTCGTGGAGGAGCTGGACGTCTTTGCATCCCTAAAACCTATATACTAAATAATTATAGCCGATCTATATATAAGTTTTTTTTAACGTGTTCACTCATCCAATGGTTCGTATGTGTAACTGTTTAGTAGAAAAAGTAGAAAAGTGTATTATTTTCAAAGTTTCATTTCGCTCAAATTTCAGGGGATATCCCTAATTTACCTATAGTGACACTTGCCGAGGACGCTGATTGTACGCGTAACATGGCAATAGCTTTTTGTGGGGGACACACACATTTATGTTTACAAAAACGCGACTAAACATTTGGATGATTGGGTCAATGAACACGTTCGAAAGACTAACTATACACCTTTACACCTTTGTTCATTCTCAAACACTCAAATATATAGAAGCTGTTAAAACAGTCATACTAAAATTGAGAATACGCCCACCTCAAAGTGTTATTTACTTATGGGACGCTGAAGACAATGGCGATCATTTAGTAAAACTAATACATCACGTTCATATATGTCTAACTATAGGTTTAAACAAAATGCGTACTAGGATTTGCATCTAAAATTTTAATTCGGCAGCTTAGCTGGTAAGACAGTCTACATCAAATATTTTGACGAAGTAAACTTATGTATCACAGTCGCAAGTGTCTTAACAATAGAAAAAAACAACACAAGAAGTGCAGACTAATATCTATCATTCACCTAGACAGTACACGTTGTTAAAACTGTCAACATAAAACCTTTGACAGGAGCCTCGATGGTATTTGACCTAGTTTAGCAACATTCATATTACAACTTCCTGAGGATGATTCATGTGTGAATCGAAAGCTTGAATGTATTTATTGTTGAAAAATGAGTTTTATTACATCACTCGTCTTATTCTTCATTATTAAATTCCGCTTCCCCTAAGTAAAATTGGTTTGTAAACTATTACTTCGGAGCTATGGGCAACATGTGCTCTCAGTCTTTAGATATTTTTAAAGGACGCATTTGAAGCTGAACAAAGCAAACTGCGACATCGACTTGATAGAAAAATGCTTTTTTCATCGACTTTAGCCAAAATTTGTTCAGTTCCGCTTATAAAGTCGACAACTTGTGAACTGAACAGAATAGTATGATAATAGGGGTATTTTCATAAAAATAGACACATTATATTCTAAACATAGGAAAAAGGAAAACATCAAATATATGAGGGTAAATTTTGAGGTCACCCTCTAGTTAATATTATTAGCCGTTTGATGGAAGTTTGTGAGTGAAATATGTCTTAACTAGTGGTCCAGGCTGACATTATAATTGACGGTAGAAAATTAGCACCTCAGGAAAACCCTCGCTGTCTTCTGCGCTTATTAGTGTTCAGAAGGCTTCTTTAATGAAAATTCAACATTCTGCCTTAAAAAATTGGATATACATATATTATGAGGAGTAGGTAAGTGACATCTCCCGTAGCAACTCAGAACAATGAACATGTCCTCACACGATCATGCAGGCAGGCTCAGGTCCCTCAGCTGGAGCGCCCTATAGTGCGACCAACGTATCCAAGATACCGTCTTCGGCACCTGAATTTTCTCCTATCTTATTCTCTTAGGGCGTGGCAGGAAAGATATAAATATAGTTGCAAATAAATAAATAAAAACACGACGTGAATTATAAAAATAGTACTGATACTGGCTGTTACCATGAACCATGACTGCCTACCGTTACAACTATGTTTGTATAAACCTTACTTTGATCAACATCCAGTAGTTGATTCTTTCATCCTCGATATACAAACTGTAAATTTAGTTATACTGTTTTCACGTTTGTTTTTTCAATGGTCGAATTTCTGCCTATTTTATGTCAATGCAGTGAGACACAAAATATATACATGCTCAACGATGTTCATTAAAGTGTTTTTATGATACTTAATGTTGTACTTTCGGAGAGAAGAGGTGTAGCTAACTTCACACGATTTCAGCAATTTTTTTATATTAGCAGAGACAATACATGCAGTATAAATTCATGGTAATTATTTCCGATTAAAGTACGAGACGTGTCCTCCCCTGGCACGTACTGGCGGGGGTGTAAACCTGGCGGAAAATCAAA
>LQNS02276866.1:6100756-6136799 GCA_001587735.2 Parhyale hawaiensis
TCCTGGCAACCTGACTTACAGGAAGTTCTTGCGTGACAATCTGGTCGACTTCACGCAATACGAAACCTGATTGTTGTTCCGGACAAGCTTTACTTCACCTGCCCCACTGGAGGAACAGTAACTGCAGGGGCTGGCAACGCTCTTACCATTCATTTCCTCCCATTGATAAGAGGATAATTGGCGAACCTGGGCATTGCCGTCGGAAGTTCTTATCGATAATAGGTAATATTTGATTGAAGTCCACTGGAAGTTCTAGAGGACCAAAAGCTATTTTTCTTCGAAAGAAAACTAGAAACACGTCTTGAATATAAATAAACTTCTAAATATAAACACTTCAGCTTCAATACATGGGCGAAGAGTACAATAGTGTGGGGCTTCAAAGTCTGAAGCAGGGAATCAAAAGTTTCATTAAAACTAGTTTAGGAATACATGTACTGATGATAGTTTTTACGCAGGCCTCGTGACTTGTATAGTTACAAGATATAACGCAAGCCTTTACATAACAATTATTTTTCTTTTGCAAAATAAACTATCAAATTGTTTTAAATGTACTAATCATAGATCACCTAGCACAGCAATTGGTTTCTTGTGAGAACATCTTGTCCAATTAGTCACGAAAACACGCATGCTGTGAATTAGTTTATATTTGAGCCACTAAGTTTACACATTTATTACCCGCATCCCCTGAAAACAAGAGGATACTTAGAGTATTAGTGACATTAGTTGTTACCGCAATCCTCTTGCCAGTCATTAATGTTTTACTCATATCCAATCTTTTATTATCAACATTAAACTGAGTGTGAAGCATTGCCCATCATTGCCACTTGCTGTTGAGGCAATTCTACAACAAACAATAATTGCGCTACTAAACTCAAACACTTACTACCTGCACTGCACTGAATGAGACTCTATCGGACCTGTTTGCAAAGGTGCCTGTAATGAGCGGATAGCGCAGGTACGGCAGGTGCGTGCGACGCTGGGTGTGGTGCCGCACTCCTGGGAAAGACAGTTCGGTCCTGCACTTTACTGCTGGGCCCCAGCACGCAACCTGGGCGCACCCTGACCCTAGCAGAAATCTCGGCCGTCCCATAAGCTAATGTCGCAATACATCTTCTAAGAGGGCCAGAAATCCATTGGGGAAGTTTCTATACCGGTAGGACTGAACACCAACCACATTTAATTACTACAAAATATGCTCCATTTATGTCCTAAGGTGTGATAAGAAGAGCTGCGGCTAATAATACATTACGAAACAACTGCAGTCTACGCGATATCGAAGGCCACATACCAAGAAAATGATACCAAAATAACTCGCAATTACCTTACTAAACAATTAGTGTTGAAGTCCAACTTCCGCGACTTATATGACAACTTGATACAAATTAAAAATTAAAGCAAAATACAAATTTTCAGCGTAATCGGACTGACTGTTTCTTCGTTTAATTAGTTACTGCGACTCGGCTGTAGCAACAGTAAGATGCGTGATATTGAGGTACTGCTGGATATACAAACAAGCAAAAAAATTAATAGTATTTATTGTACCCTAGTCATAAGTTCTTGAGTCAAGGTCTTATAACAAAGCGAAAATAACAAATTAATGTATGCTTCAGTTGAGATCCTAGGGGCAAATAGGCATCGTAACAACTGATTATAGCGTAGTACTAGGCTTGACTGAAGGCCCTGCCCCCACGAGAAAATCATTTACTGTAGTCCTAGATGAGCTTCCTCAACCCACGGCAAAGCACAACGTCATACAACAACACTCTGACATGGACATACACTTTTATCTTGCCGGAGGAGCTGAGGGTACCAACATGCATGACACTGGTACCAATACAGCCCCTCGTTTGAATCGCATCATCGGATTGGGAAAGTGGGACCAGTACTTGTTGTACCCTAGATGTACCCTAGATGTAAAACTTTAATTTTAGTTCCTATTACCACGAATAAATTGCATCAACGTCATCACCTTTGAGATTAATCTGAACTGAAAATCTAAGTTTTTTCCAATATCTTGGAAATATCAGATGACTGGAAGAAATGCAAGAAGAAATAAGTTAATTCTATGTATACAGTATATGGATCTTGATAGACATACTGAATGTCACAGTCTGAGAGACAATGTCACTGTTTAAAATCGCGGCAGATGAAAATAATGTAGAATATTTCAGCAGATTATTACAATAGCCTGTGTTTCAACAGCTGCAATTAACGTAAATATTTCTCCAGCTAAAGCTACAAATATATTTATTATTCTGCCCGACAAGATGCACGCTTAATATTTAGACAGATACAACTACTGTTTATTATTTTGGCAGGTAATGTCTAAATAGAGCAATTCAGCAGATGAAGCTATTGCAAAGTTTTTCACGGTTGTTTTAAACAATACTTAAAATTGAGACAGTTAAAATCAATAATAATAATGATCATCAATAACTAATAACGCTTAGGCGGATGAAAACTATAGTTTAATTTCCAGGAGATGAAACAGATATTCAATATTTAAAAGGTAAAAGCATATATTTGTTATTTCCGTCGACAAAATTATACAAGCGAGCTTAACCCATTCCCAACATTTGGCACTTTGCATGTCAGTCAACATGTTCATCAGCAATACCTATGCTGACACATGTGTATGTCAACTTGTAGGAAACATGTTAAACGACTTATGCAGCTATAATTATGAGCCGAGAACTATGAGAAAGAAAGTGCAGGCCCCTGGGTGGGCGGCTCTACAGCCTGGGTGTGGTGCCCTCTCATGAGAACGTAAAGGGCTACGCTTCCGGATACAACGAGAGACTGACTAAACGAGAACGCGTTAACTGCACAGTTTGGCAACGTGTTCCCAAGCAGTAAATTAAAATTGTTGCGCCAAACTTTTAAAAGGGGAAGGGGGTGTTATAAGTTGAAAGCTTAAGTTTTTTTTTTCTTAGAAAAAGTTGCGAAAAAATATATTTATTTATATATAGGCTAACGCATAGGAAAGAAAATGAGGATTCTGCTGATGTATAACAGCTTACTCGTAATTGTCAGGAGTTTTCCCCAGACTGGACTAGGTACTGTTGTCTCTACTTAACGCCTAAGCCAAACTACAGGGGCTTCAGCTAGAATCGTTGCGGACATATACACCACGAAATACAGTGCCCACGGTAGTAGCTCCAAAAGCGCTGCTCAAGCGTAGGCTGCGTTCTTGCCTATACATATTCGCTTTCGCTTGTCTGTAGCGAGCTATAGAAATATACATAATTTGGTGCGTCTGGCCCTTGTGTTGATAAGTATACTCAATCAAGGCATGATACTCATTACAGGCATGCTTCGAAATCTAAGATATTGGTTGGTATTCCACTGAGGGGGTCCGTCCTTCAATAATCGTCTAGTGGCGAAGAATTTTTTTTTCACTCGTGATTTGGTACTGTAAACTTTTAAATGAAAAGCTTAAGGTTCGATCTCGTTACTTTCGTACTTTCGAGAAAAACAATGCGTTTTAAGAGTTATTAACTTTACATATAGGTAATAGCAGCTGAAGACAACGCATTTTAAAAACCCACGGATAATTTGAGCCGGATTTAAACAAAATAATATAAATTTCAATAAAAAACCGTTAGGTTTTGGTGATGAACTATTCTTTGCCCTCATGCTCATGTGAACATGTTACATAGGGAGGGTTACGTACTTTATTGGACGCTAAACTTTAAAGTGTGGTAGCCACTGGCCCTCCACCTTCACCGAAAACTTCCTATCATTCTTCTCAATGTTGCTGTACATGAGCAACTTCAATTCGTGCAGAATATTTTCATCAATGTGAGCAACTCTGCACCTTATTGGGCAGTAATACTACTATAATGATAACCAAGCTCGTAGTAATATTCTGCTACTCTATAACTCCTCTGTGTATTGTATTTTTAAATGTCTTCAAAATAGGCATAATACTGTATAATCTGTGTGTAATAAACCTATCAAATCTATCATGGGATCTGTTGCACCCTTGTGCCCTTCATGTACGGTATTGATTGTTTCCTTAAATACCGTACAATCTCTAATGCACTAAAATTTCACTGTAATCTCCTTCACAATGCAACTTAACTGTGATAACCTATAAATACTAGATAATAATTCGCGTTGTGTTTTTGTTTTTTATTTATTTATGAATATATTTATATCTTTCCTGTCACTCTCTATGGGAATATGATAAGAAATTCAAGTGCTCAACCAATAGTGAAGTAGTAAAGGCTTGGCGTGGCCTATTTACGCTCTATGGAAATAAGATAGGAAGAAATTAAAGTGCTGAGCCAACCCTTAAAACTTTCACGGCTTGTCGGGGCCTTTCAGGTAGGACCCCTGGAAATTCCACGATAATAAACAAATCGGTACTGTATAATAATTCACGTCGTGGTTTGATTTTCAGGGGATAGAAACCAGGCACAGGAGACAACAGGGTTTTTTTCTTAAGTAGTAATTTTCTGCCGTCCTTAGTAATGACGACTCGGGCCATGGCATAGGTAATGCACTGAACTGTTGCTCGTCGTCAGGAATCTAGGACAGGCATTTCTCGTTTCTTCGCTGGGGCTTGCATGGAAGCCATTAATAATTTTGCTGGGAGTAGTGCCGAAAAATCCATTTATGTGAATTTACTTCCAGATGATTGACTGCTTGGTAGTTCAACGAAGTTGCAGACGGTGACGCCATCTTATAATCAAGGTTACTCGAAAGAAGAGCGAGCTACCAAAACTTGTCTATTCAAATACCGATGCTTTTAAGCCCCATAAGTTGTGCCAACGCGTTTGTAAAAGAAAAAAAATTAGTTTGAGAGTAACTATACTGACGTAAAACCAGTAGGCACTGAAATTTAATGTACTTGAAGCAAAACGAAATAGAAATTGACGGGAACTGAATTGAAATGAACCAGTCAAGGCCTTATACTTCAAACATATACTGTACAAGCGTACCATTGGGATCCACAGAAATCTACAACTGCAGCCACACGGCTCTTGTCAGTCGTATGAATGGAGATCACTGCTCAATGACAGAAGAATGAATCACTGCAATGACTAATTCTTATAGTCAAGTTCTGTTTGCCATTGAGGATGCGGATGCTGGTTGCGTCACTGTCTTCCGGCAGCTTGGATTGAATCGCTCGGATCCATACCTTGTGTTGTGATTGTAGAGTGCACGCGCTGCCTGATAATGCTGGTCTTCCGCCGTCTCCAGGTGCTGCTGGCGACGGACGAACTGCAATATAATGCAAGACTCAACCCGTTTGGTGGCGACTTCTGAAACGTAATTCGTCTTATTTTTTGCTGTTTGCAGGTCAAGGTCACGGGAATAGCAGTGGATCCAGGCGTTCGTTGCACCTGGACAAGGCGCTGGATTTTTGCCATGTAGATATATTTGGGTTCAATTTGAATGTGGTGTAAGTGAGGTTAGCGTTAGCCACGTTAGGTTAAACTGGGTTTTCTTACGTTAAGGTTACATTATGTTAGGTTAGCCTAGTTGGGTATAAGGTTTGGTTCAGTAATGTTAGGTCAGGTTATGATGGACGAGGCTTCTTTTGTCTAACAAATCGGGCGATAAGGCCGTGAAACTGAGGTTGATGGATGAACTAAATCTATAAAGTAAAAAAGGCTTAAAACTCGATATACTGTACACGTGACACAAGCATCGATGAAAGGGATGCGAAGAGTTAACGGTAAATATATGAGGATCAATAGGACCATTAATACGTGATGAGGAATATCACAAGATTATACGAGAAGTTCATGAAACAATTATAAGTAAAAATGCCGGACAAGAGGGCACAAAACAAAGCTACAAAAAAAAAAATTGGTATACTAAGGTATGCTGCAGAGCTGCTTGATTTCAGAAAAAGAAACACTGTTTCAGCTGCGCCAAAGTGTAAAATGACAATTTGTAGGAGGGAGTATTGTGAATTTTGGGTATTAAATGATACAGGGGAAAATAAAGAGATGAGTACAACAAAGGCCTGCTCTAAAATTCGTAATAAAGCACAGCACGCGTGAGACAGTTGCACTTTTAGGAGCGAATGAAGAGTTATTATTATATGCATACAAAGGTTAAAACTACAAAAAGTAAATAAAATACAAGGCTGATGTGAAAAGTTTGGGGCCATAAAAAATAAGACATAAGCAAAGTTAGAAATGCGACAATTAAATCTCTGAATAGTGGGCAAATTAAGCTAGGGAAGGATAAATTAGGACTGTCGCGAGGACCCACTGTCTGCAGCTTACTACAACCTCTCACCATAACAGCCCGATAAGCACTCACTGAGACTCAAAAACATTGTACGTGATTTATATAGCTCTGCTACAGGCTGTAGCAAAAGCTTCAGCTGACCCGGAAACCATAGTTGTGTTAATGGCAGCCGCTGCAAGCAGTACAGGAACATTCAGCATTTAGCAAGACTGAAGAAAACGTCCATGAAAAAATACAAGAAGAGGTAGACACGCGGAAGTTATACATCCACTGAGATTGTCCGGGAACGAACAAGTTGATACTGAAACGAAAGAAATCTAGTTGTGCATGTGCAATCAGGCAACCGTTGTAAGCAATATAATTATAATTACTCTTATTCTTCGCAGGGGCAAAAACGAGTACCTTGGACAAACGGGTGTGGGTTCATTCGGAAACGTGATCCAGCAGTAATTTTTACCCGAAGTACATTTATTATTCAATTCGCCCGTGAACGTCTACTGAAAGTCATTGCACCTGTGCCTGTGGTTGTCGTAGTTGAAGTTTTGTTAAGTGTTAAAACATTATTTATAAATGTACATCTATCTAGTTAATTTCATCCTACGATAAGACTATAAGGAGATTTACAATGAGTGAGATTCTTTAAATTGACTCATTAAGCATGGAAACTCTCTGGCTGCAGGAGTACATATTCACGCGTTCGTAGAATTTATATCCTACAGGTACGAACTCAATCTACATATAAAGAGCAAAAAATAAATAAATAAATAAATCACTTTTATTAAGAACACAATGGGTTCACAAAATACGCTTACAAACAAAGTAGCCAAAGTTCAACCTAGTGATTAGGCCCAGTCACAAATATTGGTAATAAAGTTATCAAAACTCTTGAATAGGTCACTGAAACTGATACCATTCACATTAAGGACGCGGCACCTTTGATTATAAGAAAATCATAAAACTTGTATGTGGGGTCTGCTAAGTAACTACCATTACGACCATCAGCTGTCGCTGCAAGGACGCAGGTAAGGAGCAGGCCGGCAGGTGCGCGCGTTTGAGAGGAAGTTACTTGCAGGAAATGCTTACCTGCTCGTGGTGGAGCTGGACCTCTTTGCATCCCTAAAACCTTTATACTTAGTAATTATGGCCGATCTAAAGTGCCTAGACATAAGTATTTGCACAACTCTATTTTTTATGTATTTTTAAAAATTCAGGGTCTGCTTTAGGAGATTAATATAGGAAGTTTATATAACGTACATGTAATAGAATATTTAAACAGAACAGTCAAATGTGCACTTATAACAAGAAAATTTAACACAAGTATAAGTAATGAGGGACACAAGTATTTGACCAAAATAAATATGATGTTGAATCTTTAATATTTAATAGTGTAATTTGAATAAATTAGTTTGAAATTTATTCTAGAACGTTTACGAGATGTCTCGAAACAAATGCAATGTAAACAAACCACAGCCGGCGCGATCATTACCTCTCTAGACCTCGTTGAAGTCGCACAGACTCTCTCTACAACGCCCAAAGTTATTCTTTAGGGACTTCGATGAGCATTTGCCTATTAAGTTGAAGCATCACTCCCTAAATGAATATCTCATTATCGTCTTGCACAGTTACAAGGAAAAAGTTGCCAACCTCGTTATCAGGCGTTCCATCTAGTGACTGGGGCGGTCTCCCACCTGCCATAAGCTGAAGCTCCGCGTAAGATCATGGGTCGTCCTTGGCGCTCCATGCTACGTAAGGTGACTAATAACCTCATGACAACTCGTGCTGGCCTTCAGAGTGAACTGGCCTCTCAGGGACTGCATGTCAGCAAGAAAACTATTGTTAATGACTTGAACCGTACTGGCATTCATTCTTACACTCCTCGCAAAACTCCTCTTCTTACAGCAAAACATGTCAAGAGCCGCTTAATATTTGCCAAAGATCACCTGGACAAAGGAAATGAGTTTTGGGAAGGGGTTATATGTTCTGACGAAACTAAAATAGAACTTTTTGGCTGAAACGAAGCTCGGCATGTATGGAGGAAACGTGGTACTGCCTATGACTCCAAGAACACCATCCCCACCGTGAAGCATGGAGGGGGCACCATCATGGTGTGGGGTTGCTTTACAGCCCATGGTGTTGGGGATCTCCATATCATTGATGGCAAGATGACTAGTATCATGTACAGGGCGATGTTAGAGATGGAGATGCTTCCAAGTACCAAAAAATTCTACGGGCGGCGCAGGTGAACCTTACAACAAGACAACGACCCCAAGCATACTGCGAATTTAACGAAAGAATGGTTTCAAATGAAGAAAATAAATTTTTTCCTTGGCCTAGCCAATCGCCGGACCTTAATCCAATAGAAAATTTGTGGCATCTTTTTAAATCTGGTGTCCACAAACGGTGTTCCAAAAACCTTACTGAATTAAAGGTTATCTGCATGAAAGAATGGCAAAAAAATACCATCAAGTGAATGTGAAAAGTTAATTTCCAGCTATAACAATCGTCTCCATGCTGTTTTTGCCAATAAAGGTCACACCACCAAGTACTATTGTCATAATTTTTTTTTGTCAAATACTTTTGTCCCTCATTAATTTTGCTTGTGTTAAATTTTCTTGTTATAAATGCACCTTTGACTGTGTTTAAATATTCTATTATATATATGTTACATAAACCTCCTGTATTGAATATCCTAAAGCAGTCCATAAATTTTTTAAAATACATAAAAAATAGAGTTATGCAAATTGAGAATACGCCCATCTAAAAGTGTTATTCCCTTATGGGACGCTGAAGACAATATGGCGGTTATTTAGTAAAATTAATACATCACGTTCATATATGTCTAACTATAGGCTTAAACAAAATGTGTACTAGGATTTGCATCTAACATTTTCATTGGCAGGGTAGTTTGTAAGACACTCTACATTAAATCTTTTGACGAACTAAACTTATGCATCACAGTCGCAAGTGTCTCAACAATAGAAAAAGAAAACAACACAGGAAGTGCAGACTAAGATCTATCATTCACCTAGACAGTACACGTTGCTAAAATTGTCAACATAAAACCTTTGACAGGAGCCTCGATGGGATTTGACCTAGTTTAGCAACATTCATCTTACAAACATGCATCATCACCAGGTAATCAATACATTTTCCAAACTACGGGACTGTTATATCAGCACGACATTGGGCTTCATTTACGTGAAGCAGTTCACACGACGGCACAATGTAGCCTGTCATTCTCTCAGTAACTTAAACTGCCACTAAGGTCAGAGAAGATAGCAGGCAGAACCCAGGGTATCAGATACCATAACTAGAGCACTCTGAGAGGGCATACCTCTGCCAAGCGAGACAACGGTAGCAAAAAATTTAAATTGGCTGTGAAATCATAATTTTCTTTGTATAAACTTCAAAATCTGATAGTAATAACAGCTTGTGCAATTTTCTTGAAGATCCGTTTATAACTTTCTGAGTTATACTACTAACAAACGCTGTGACAAACATGAGTCAAACATAGAAACGAATTAACCGATCTGAACCAAAATTTAATCATTTATGTCTTTTAACAGTTCTAACAACCTCTATAAATGTCATAAAGATCCATTCATTATTTTTTCGAGTTATTGTGCTAACAAGCATAAAATTAAAAACAATGACAAACGAACGAACGAATTAACGGATCATTACCAAAATATGATCATTTACTTTTTTTCATACACCTAACAACTCATGTTAATTTCCTAAAAAAATCCATTCATAACTTTTTGAGTTATGGCATTGAGAAAAATGAGGGAGACAAACAAACAAACAAACACACAAACGGATGGACATTTCTTCACCAAAAGTTAATCATCTGTTCCTCCTAACATACCGAACAATCCCTGTTAATTTCGTCCAAATTGGTTCATATCTTTTTGAGTTATCTTGTGACAGACAGACAAGGGAATAGACAGACAGACAAATACGACGAAAACCTAACCCCCTTGGCGGAGGTAATTACCATAATTAGAATAACATCATAATAAACGTATAATACAACAAAATAGTATGATAATAGGGGTGTTTTTATAAAAATAGTCTCATGATATTCTAAACGTAGGAAAAAGAAACGCATCAATTATACAAGGGTAAATTTTGAGGACACCCTCTAGTTAATATAATTAACCGTTTGATGGAAGTTTGTGAGTCAAATATGTTTTAATTGTTACCATGAACCACCAGTGCCTACCGTTACAACTATGTTTGTATAAACCTTACATTGATCAACATCCAGCAGTTGATTCTTCGATATAGATTTAGTTATACTGTAATACTGCTCTATAGTGAAAATGAGTTACACAGATGATATATTAGAGTAACTTTCTATACATGATCTAAGCTGAAAGTTTCATGATTTACATATCGTGTTGGACACAAAATGTAATTTGTAGTACAACATGACTTTTCCTAGCATATTTAGGCGTGTAATAAATATAATTCACGCTAATAGATAACTTGCGTAAATATACTAAGTTGAACAATAAAAGACAAGTATGCGACTTAGCACTGGTTACTGGCACTAGATGATTATACTAGCTTTTGCATACTGCAACTTTGTCAGTACTTAGCCATACAAACAAACCTAACCACCATAAGGGCATGGATACACACGTTAGTCAAAACAACGAGTTTCATCGTCCGCACGTCTGAATGCGTCGCTGTGTCCATTTAATTTGTTCATATGTGCAATTAATTCTTAGTTAAGATTCCCTCCAAGTTTGAAGAGATGCCCGATACGTAACTAACGGCGCTTCCTGGGGAAACTGAAATGCTGGTTAGCATTTTAATACCTTTTTTAGTAAACGTAAAATTGTGTTTACGAGGGCTTAGCAAAATGTTCGGTCGGTTAGCTGAGGAAACTCGTTCCTTTGACTCGAGTGCGTACCAACCATAACGCAACTTACAACTCGCTTCATCCAACTGGACAAAATTTATCAAGCAAATGCAATTGAAAATGACTTAAATTTAACTTTAAAGGCTAAGTTCAACACAGAAGACGTTGTGTTCACGTTTGTTTATTCGATGGTCGAATTTCTGCCTATTTTATGTCAGTGCCGTGAGACACAAAATATATACATGCTCAATGATGTTGATTACAGTGTTTTTATGATACTTAATGTTGTACTTTTGGAGAGAAGAGATGTAGCTAACTTTGCACGCTTCCGGCAACTTTTTGATACAAGCAGAGACAATACATACAGTAGTATATTCATGGTAATTATTCCCGATTAAAGTACGTGACGTGCCACGGCCTGGCACGTACTGGCGGGGGGGGGGGGAAACCTGGCGGAAAATCAAAGGCAGGAGCGTCAGCGGAAACTTGTTGCGTGGGGCTGCGTTTTAGGGTTTCCTGTAATGATACAGTCGTTCCCACGGTACCCAGTGGGCATGGTTCTGCTCATGGTACCGCTCAGTCTACGACTCATGATACGGCAATTGTTACTAAGCATGGTGCTAGTCGTGGTATCGTGGAGTGTATGGCTCACGATGCGGCGGTACGGGTCATGGTATAGCTCGAGGTTAGGCTCGATGTACGGCTCACTGAGCGTCTCATGGTACGACTGATGGCGTTGCTCATGGTAAAGTTGAGAGTAGGGGTCGCCGTATGGTTCACGGTAGTGTTCTTGGTGCGACTCTAAGTACAATTCATGTTGCTAGCACTGTCAGTGTAAGTCACTAAGTAGAATGTTTTTATATTCATGATAGTTAGTGTATGCTGCCCTAGAAATTTCGCCTTATGCATAAATGTACCAGTACAAAGTTTTCCTTCCCTGACATTATAGGAAAAATCATTCACGCACTTCTAGAATATTTTTTCAATTTTAGTACATAATTTTCAGCCTCTATTCTCTAAATTAAAACATTCATTTCACAAGCCAAGTTTTCATCGAAAATTCACTTCAATCCATCCTATCTCCATCTCCATTTCTCTACCTCAATCTGTATTTCTGCAAGTCTTCTCTCTCAATCTGTTTACAGAAATATTTCTTTCCGCTCTGTATTACTGAGAAATGCCTCTCTCAAACTGTTATTTCGAAATATCTTTCTTCCAATGAATTTTACAGAAATATATTTCTGTCGCTCTGTATACTACAGAACTATCCCTCGTTAAATGCATTAGAGAAATATCCCTCGCTTATTCTGTGTCACAAATATATCTCTCTTCCAATCTGTATGAAAAACTCCAAAAAATATACAAAAGCTCATACATAAGCTCTGAAGAACTACGCAGACTCTACATTCTTTTTCATACTTCACTAAAGAGCTGGAAATAGACTTCCATTGGAAGTCATCATATCACAGGCACCCAACGTGTTCAAAACTCGGCTAAACCAGTACTGGTAGCAGCACCCTCCTCAGTTTCGAACCATACCTCCATAACTCACTGTGGTTCCAACTGCTAACTTTTTGCGGCCACCCTATTACCAATATCCTTTATAACCTATTCAACGTAACGTGTGAGACTCTCAAACTCTAACCGTGGCCAGATCACCACTACATTCCCGTCTTCAGTTTAGAACCAATACTTTACGGTAGTCTCAGGTTAAACCACTATACCACCCATTGCCACATCACCACCACACTCACGTCTCGAGCGACCCTGCACAGCGAGACGCTCGCCGTGTACCGCCACTATTGAGTCAACACATTTCTGTTCAGATAACTCCTTAATTTCTGTGTAAAGCAAACGAGACTCGGTAGAAATACGTGCCTGCTGTTGCGCCAAATATTGATCCTGAATTGCGCCTGCAGCGCAGACACATTTCCTGTTCGTGCCTCCAGCCTTGATTTAACTGCCGTTGTTTCTCTCTTTTTCTGCCTAGTAAAAGCAAGAGCAATCAGCAGGGGTATACCAGATGCGTGGTGGTGGGAAATACATGTACGGTATGCAGTAGGCTTACAGTATTGCACGACGCCTAGTAAAAGCAAGAGATTGCAGCGGGGGTATGCTAAATGCATGGTGATTTGAAATAATTTGAACATCGCGTTCGAAACTTTGTTTCATACCTTGTGAACGTAAGCACAATCTCGGCGATGCCTCTGATGCCCGGTAGTACGAAACATATGGATCCAATTTATAGCATTATGCCTAGTAAATGTCAGCACAACTACGCAGGTAGCCAGTGATTTGGTAAGAATAAATTATTAAAATACCGTTTTTTTTAGAGAAAAAGGCGTTAACAAGCAAGGCAGGCGCACCACATGCTCTATAAAAAGTAGGAAATACGTAACTCAACTTTACAGCGTATTTCAATGCCTGGTTGACGTTAAAACGATCACGTAAATAGATACATGATGTTTGGGACTTGTAAATTTTTGTACTAGGCTTACAATAAATCGTTAGGCTTTCTAAAAGCATGTGCAATTACTGGGGCAATTTCCAGTAATTAGAGGCAATTATCATTGTAATATTTATCTAGATGAGTGAAATTCATCATAGATCTAGGCATAAAGGGATTTGCAGAGCAAGATACATTTCATAAGTTTAGTGTACATTTATGATCAATAAAAACTTGAGAATCAAGAAAGTTGCAGTTATTGCAAGTAATTAAAAATTATTGCCATAAATTCAATATCTTGACAAGTCTATCAGATGAATGGTGTGGACTATATATATAAAAGGAAGATATTGAGTATTTTTCTTCACTTCATTTCTGCAAGCAATGACATTCACAGCAGTATACCAGTCGCATGGCGGTACCTTATAACGATACTACGTTTACTTTGATGCTAAATGACACGGTCAACATACAACTTAAGTACATAGAAGATATCTTTAAGATGCTAAAGCTCCATTAACGGTTCATTGGAAACATCTTGCGATGGCCGATAATCACAACTGCAATATCCCGAATACTTTTCCAGTTATAATTAAGAAGATTTATTTACAAGTACAAAATTTACAAGAGTAGTCAGAAACTGAAGGCACCAGCCTCTATCCAGGAACCTCATGAAGCGCAATTAAGAAGCTTCTCTCAATATGTACACAAGAAAGATGTGTAAACAAAGCAAGTGTTGACAGGTGTTCTTTCTTTGTACAGGACACACGATACAGAAGCTCGATTTCAAATTGCCGAGCCCGAGTCAAAGAGAAGATCGTGCTGAGGCCGAGACGGAACACCTGCTGACGGGGAGACACCTGTGTACCTGAGGGAGGTGGGTGGGGGTCAGTGTTTACCTGACTCTAGTCATTGCAGAATTGGATCGGGGAAGATGTTCCGTCTATTTCGCCTGCTCTTAACGATGACATTACGGATTTGGGAGTTATATTTTATCTATTAAAATAAAATGAATATGAATTAAATCTTTGAGCTTCAACTGGGCTTCGTGGTAAAGACAGAAATATAAGAAATAATCACTTTATAGGGCAGCAGAAGTTGATTTCTTTACTTGTTCTCGATAATGGTGCCATAAATTTATAAAATTCAAATTTTTAACAAACGGCACTGAAAAGTCTTATCGATGTTAGCTGTCCAGGATCATGACCTTTCAAAATTGTAAAATACATGATAAATATTTTACGTTTAGAATATTATCGAAATAGATGAACTTATCACCTGCTTTCTGCAACTACTCAGTACTTCTTTCAGCTATTTACGATCCATATTTTCACTGTGAAATGCAAATAATACCTATCTAGTTTATCTGCTCTTAATAATGACCCTATAGATATACAAATTATGTTAAGAAAAGTGAAGCAAAATCAGATCTAAGGCAACCTGTTAGAGATGATCCATTCAGTTTCATGATATGCGACACTTCATTAGTCAAATATGATGCAAATTAGTCACAAGCTTATAATAATGACCTAATAGATTTCATATAGACTTTAGTCATAAAATATAATACAGATATTTCTTCTATTCTATCTGCCAAGGATGGGGATTCATTAGATTTGCGTGATAAACTCCATATAACAAAATAGTAATCCTACCTTCCACAGTTTCCTTGTGGATTGTTAGCGTAGAATACCACGATTTACCTAAATCGTAATTAAATGGTGTGTTGATCAGTCGGTTGATTTAACCTGTACAAATAACTGTAGATTTTCTCGTTAATCTCTAAAGCTGCCAGCAGCATATCACCCTATTTATAAAAAATTACTTTAGCTGCGCTAAATAAGGACGTTTTAAGTATTCTTATCTATATTTACGACAAAAAAGGAAGTCACTGGAGTATGTTAAGAAAAAGAAACACAGAAATATCCTGGAGATGAATTATATACAGGCAGTTGGAGTGCTTTTGCTAATTAAACTAATTAAAAAAATAGTGCATGATTCTGCACTAAACGCCATGGAAAACTAGAGCACTCTCAGAGCGCATACCTCATCCAAGTAAGGCAATGGTAATGAAAAATTCAAATCGGCTCTGAAACCATAATTTCTTTCGTATCAACTCTAAAATCTAATCATTTGTGCCATTTGATAGTAATAACAGCTTGTGCAATTTTCTTGAACATCCGTTGATAACTTTTTGAGTTATGCTGCTAACAAACATTATGCGAACATAAGTCAAACATACAAACGAACCAGCCGATCTGCACCAAAATTTACTCATTTATGGCTTTTAATACTCCTAACAACTCCTGTAAACTTAATAAAGATCTATTCAAAATTATTGAGTTATTGTGCTAACAAGAGTATAAAATCAAACACAGCGACAAACACACGAACGCACCAACTGATCAGAACCAAAATTTAATCATCTACGTATTTTACTATTACTAACAACTCCTATGAATTTCATAAAGATCCATTCAAAACTTTTTGAGTTATGCTGTTAACAAAGATTATGACAAACATAAGTCTACAATATAAACGAAACAACCGATCTGCACCAAAATTGAATCATTAATGTTTTTCAATATTACTAACAACCCCTGTAAGTTATAAATATCTATTCAAAGCTGTTGAGTTATTGCGCTAACAAGCTCAAAATTAAACACAGCGACAAACACACGAACGAACAGATCATTACAAAAATTTGGTCATTTACTCTTTTTGATATGCTTAAGAACTCATCTATATATCGTAAAAAAAACCCGTCCATAACTTTTTGAGTTATGGCAGTGACAAAAATGAGGCAGACAAACAAACGGACTTGCGGATCTTCACTAAAAGTTAATCATCTGTTCCTCCTAATATATCTAACAATACCTACAAATTTCGTCAAGATCCGTCGGTAACTTTTTGAGTTATCTTAGTGACAGAGAGAATAACAGACAAACAGAAAGACAGAGAGACAAACCCGTAGAAACATAACCTCCTTGCCGGAGGTAATAACAAATTCGACCCTGTACTCAAAAACAATTTCGTTCTGTCTTTGGAAAAGCAGCAAAAAAGTACATAGAAGTATTGCTTTACACTTCTCAGTTCTAATTATAACAGCGAAGCAAGCTGAGCTTGAAGTCGTTGTTACGACGTCTCCTCTTCGGAAATACAAAATATTAACTTCAGCTGAGAATCCGAGGCGTTTCATCCCAATGCAGCACTAGGACAGTGTACTCCAATGCACATTTATTTAAAACTTTTTCCATAAGCACTGTAGCAGCAGAATAAATACAGCTGGATATCACTGTACATTTGATGTACTTTGTACTTTTTGCGCATGTGTACTAAAACAGCTGAAATAATAAATTCAGCAGGACATTACCACATATTCACATAACTTTGCCATATATACAACAGCCAAATAAATGCAGCTTGAAATCACTGTACCCTAATTTAGTTTCTTTCCATGCACCATAGCAGCCAAATAAATGCAACCAGATATCACTGTACCTTTATTTAACCTTCTTTGCATGTACTATATAGCAGTCAAATAAATGCAACCAGATATCACTGTACCTTTATTTAACCTTCTTTGCATGTACTATATAGCAGCTAAATAAATGCAACCAGATATCACTGTACCTTTATTTAACCTTTTTTGCATGTACTATATAGCAGTCAAATAAATGCAACCAGATATCACTGTACCTTTATTTAACTTTCTGTGCATGTACTATATAGCAGCTAAATGCATGCAAGTGGATATATCATTGTAGCATCATCGCGGTGGAGATCTCAGTCCCCGCAGCGTCTCCTTTAATAATCATTGTAATGGAGATAAGCCACCGGTGGAGTGTGTTTGCAGAGCTGCCGGACGAATAGCTCCTAGCAGGTGGCTAAATAGAGAAGAACCAATTCCCAGCAGGCAATAGGTGGCATGCCTCACCTGTCTTTTGGCTGGACAGGTGCAAGTTGCTAAACTCTTCAAGCCAGTAATCTTTTCCTATCTGGTGAAGATTTATTTCATGATGCAATGCCTAAACTAAGCTGTATTGAAATAAGATTTGGACACAAACCTATGATAATTTACATACAGAAAGATTTTATGTCTTGGAAAACAAAAACAGCAAGGAAAAATATATATCCAGCCACTGTCATCGATCACACGTTTTTCTCTAAATTGTCGTAACTACTCGCAAGGAATATACGCAGTTTGTTCTAACACTTCGAAACTGGTTTGGGGAAAACTTCAATGAAGGTCAGGAAATAGAAATGACAATTTCATAAGTTTTATATCCAATAATTCTTAATATACTTGTTGAGGACAGCAGGGAAAAATTGGTTATGCTTTTTCCATCACAACGCTGACATTTAACAAGCAAACCGTACGCCATTGTGCCCGATGCTAGAACTACGTAAATAGTACTTTAGAATGATATGCAATACATTAACTAATATCATCATCATTTTCACCTTCCTCAAGAAACATTTGTGTGTAGGTGTGTTATATACCTATTTTCTATCCAAATCGTAGTTCAAGACAGATTTTTTGAGGCGTTATATAAAACAAATGTTCACCAGCCTGTGCTAACTCGCTACATGGGTAGTTTTATCGTAGGAAGACGGTAGAATAAAGAACTGTTGCACGGAAATAACATTACTGGTAGAAAACGAGCTAAATGCCGTTTATGATATATAGAAGTTATCGTTGACATTATCTAATCTCGTTAGCCTAGAGGGTAAACACTACAAGGTCGGAAGTACAAGGGTTGCAAATATGCTTTGAAACGAGTTTAATTTGAAATTTTATTAAGAAAAACTTCTTCGCTCACCAAGCTCAGAATAATTACATAAATTACAATTACATAAATTTACAGAAAGTATCACGAATATACTAGGAATACATGATTAAATTTTGGTGATGATCCATCCGTAGCTCCGTTTGTGTCTTTGTTTGTCTCTCTGTCTTTTTGTTGGTCAGTGACATAACTCCAAGCGGTAATGTAGGATCTCCGTATATTTACAGCAACTGTTAGGGATCTTGCAAGAAACAGATTTCAATTCTGATGATGATTTGAAGAAATCCTGTAAACTGGGCCATTGATATTTTCGTTAGTGTTGCGCAGTTTGGTGAGGGTCTGTGCCCTCGGCTGTTTTCTAACTATAGGGTAATTACCCAATTACCGAACTAACCCTATTTCGATAGGTTTGTGTAATAAACCTATCAAACCTATCAAATAATGGCTGTTTTTTTCGGAAATAGGGTTAGTTCGGCAATTGGGTAATTGCCCTTAGTTAGTGGAAGTTAGAGGATGAAACATTAGATTGGTGAATTTAAAACATCGTCAAACTGATACGGTTTTGCTGATCTGCTAATATTCTTCCTATGTAGTCGGATGTGTATTTTGAATTGCAATATATATATATATATACTATAAATAACAATAATAGGAAAACTGATAGAAAATAGAAATTAGAAATGAACTGAGGCAGAAAGAGACAAACGAATTGAAAACAGGATGAAGCACGACGTTAAAGTAGGACAAAATAAACCGAAATAATTGCACAATAAAGGCAAATAAAGGCGAAACAATGAAAATATAAACATCATTTCAAACAGAAAACATAAAAAAATCACTAAAATTGTCATAAAATTTGTTGAGACCCCTAAGGGTTGCAGTGAATTATGTGCTGAGAAATATTCTTAATGTCAAGAGGAACGCAAATAATGTGCCGGAAATGTCCGTAAAAGAAATGTTCGTTAAACTGGAACTCTTGCAACTAGATGAAATGTATGAGTACTTTCTTTTGAAGTTCTTAGGAAGTGCAAGGTTTGATAATGTACCAGTTTTGTTAGACTCTTTGGTGATTTGGTGCCCAAGTACGACCATAATACGCGTAACCAGAGGCTCAACCTTCCTAACACTAAACTTGAAGTGCAAAAAAGATTCACAATCTCTCAAAGCATACGTTGCTTCAATTCAATGCCAGACGACGTTTAAATTCAACCAATGTCACAACAGAGTTTCAAGAAAATGTTCAAAGTTTACGAACTTAGAAAATATTGTGATGATTCATTCAGACTGAAACTCACATGTAGTTTAATAACTAGAATTGAGTGACTTGTTTTGTTAGTTTTACATTTTTTCTCGGTTGTTGTTAATTAATTTTTCGTTTGTTTTCCACAGTTGCTGCAGAGGCTGCTTAGTTATTGTAGAACTATGTTTTAGATAGTTTTTTATCAGCTTTTACAAACGAACTCAGTAATATAATACATATTGTAGCAGTTTTATCCTTCTTAGGTGCGGCAATTTCGATTATATGACATTACATATCTTGTTAAGACATTGTTGACTTGTAGACGAATTTTTTCTATTGACATATCTAGCTAATTTTAGGCCACTTCTTAGTAAATTGATAGAACTGATAGATTTTGTGACTCTAAATGTACTGTTTGCCCCACGAGTAATATTACTTTTAGATGGGCATGTTTTCATACGCATGACCTACTGATAACCCATGAGATAATGTGTAAGTAAATACCGTGGAATGAAAGCAATAACGATTAAAGCGTTAAAAGTACGCATTTGGAATTGAAGAAATTACTTGCTGAATCAACAGTTTTTGCAGTTTTCACCTTGAGGTCAACGTATACCTGACTGCCTGCAAGAGATTGTGCTGATAGTTCCATCAATCCCTGTTGAAAGCTTTGGGTAGAAGGACATAGAAATATAGACATATACCGAACGGAACATCAGCACTTTTTACTTCGATCGCTCGACCTCATGCAATGGTTCGTGCTGCAGATATATGCATCCCCGCGAAGGCTCAGGGCAGTGTACGGCTGCAGTCGACGACAGAGTGTATGAGCCAATGGCTTTATTGACGGAAGGCTTATATGACAAAAAAAAAATTATAAGGAAAACCAAGATTATCATGTAGTTACACAAAGGGGAAACAAAAGTATTAAAGTATAGTTGCAGCAGCTTCATCCCGCGATGCCTTTAAGCTCCACTTATATACTGTAGCTTAGCTCTGTCGTGAGAGATGGCTGTTCAGTAGGTACAGGATTTCGAAAGCTGTTTTTTTTTAATTTTTTTCCTTACATATTGATGGATTTTGCTTTTGAGCGAATGAATGGCATAAGGAATTTTGAATTGGCGGTCTTGAGTACTGACTAGCACCAAAGCCACGCCAGTGAGAACTAACAAAAAAGCAAAAGTTAACCCCCCCCTCTCGAGTACGAGATATGAGAAAAAATAGTGGGAAATAAAGGGGAATTCAACGAGTCGCGTATTCCGATTCCGACAGGGAAATTTTTTGTACTGACCCGTGCTGTATATAGGTGTTTGCTAGGCCCTAGAGAACTGAGTGCACAACTGCAGTCTATCACAAATTATCAGAACTAGAGGGAAGGCTCATGTGACGACTGCGACCCTCCAACCGCCCCTATTTGGGGTAAGGGGTAAAACAGTAGCAGCCCCTCAGCTGAGCCCGAACGCCTTTAAGTGCAAACGACGCAAGAGTTCACTTGCTTGGCGGAGATGCGACCCAGGGTGCTGGAGCATGAAGGAAAGCACTATCGCGTCCTACTCCTGATGGCGCTACGCAACAAAACTTGTACTTTGCAAACAGAACTGAGGTAAAATAAGGAAACAACCACATATTCATCTGGACAAAAGCAGTAGAGAGTGAGAGAACGATAAAAAACATGCAGCGGAACAATAATTACAAAATAATTTTTTCGATGATGATATAAGTATAAGAGATGGGAAAAAAAAGTAAATAATCAAGCTATAGAGACGGACGAATAGAGAGCAACAGTGGCAACATTACTCCGTATGCGAGAGTAAAGGGAGTAACAAATACCTATATAATTGTACAATAAAGACGAGGAATAAGGAACGATGAAAACAATGTAGAGGAGTGACAGTGATAACAATTGGCATATAACATTTCTGACATAAAATAAACCTAAACAATAGAACAACATTGCAAGAAGAAAGGAAAATAATAACAATTACAACGGTGCAGAGGAACGACAATGACAACAATAACAGCGCAGGTCGCCAGCAGGAGAGGTTGCGGTGGTGGTGGTGGTGATGTTGATGGTGGTGGCCCACGCATCACCAGTCAAGCAGCACAACCTCTGTGGGAGGGAGGGGTCCCGGCACGAGCTGGGGACCCCCTACACCCCTGTTGGAGGGGGGGGCTGTTGTGATGTATTGCATCTGCACGAGCTGCTGTGTTCCAGGTGTTAGGAAAAAAGAAATATCGGTTAGTTTTCTACACGAGTCAAGGTATTAAGTTTTTAATGGTATGGAAGTTTACTTCAATCTAACTAGCGATAATTATTCACTTTTCTACCCTTTTACCAACTGAGCGTAATCTTCGATTATATATGTAGTTTATAAAGGAAACACAACTTAATCTAAGATTGAACAATTAGTTTCTCTTCCACTTACGCTTTAAGACTAACATACAGTTGACTGTTGAGGTCTTAATGTTATTAGAATTTCAGCTTAATCTACAGTCATTCGTAAGTTTTTATAATATGAAAATTTGAACAGCTAATTATCGAGATTTTCAAGTTTTAAACTTTTCATAGCCATAGGGTTGTTACAGGAAGTTTGCAACAACATGGCTTTTAATCCACTACTATTGACTTGTGGCAGTTATTTTTGATATTCATTAAGTACTTTGATTTAAGCCAAGACTGTTATTGACACGGTCCTTGCCTATCTGAATCGTGGATTATTACCTAAAAATACAAAATTGAAAATATTGCTGAGTCTTGTTTGGAGAAATTGAGTCCTGTAGTACACATTAGTAATGGGGCGAATATCCGCATCCACGGATGTCCAAAAATCACCAATCACTAGTACACATTCACAGATCAAGTCTGGAATGGAATAGGTACAGTAGGGCGTCATGAGAGATTTGCCTTCTGTAGAGTTTACATACAAAGTGGCTTGTTAGCATTTAATCGAGCTATTTTAATGGGAGTCTAACAGTCTCTCATTTTACTTTGTATGAATTAGTATAGTTTGATCATACACATGTATGAAGGTTATCGTAACTTCTATCTTTAAGATCTGCAAAATCATAAGCCGAAAGTATTAGGAAGCAACCAATGGCGATGCGCATTGCTGAACAGTTTAACAAAATCGTCCTTAAAAAGTATAATAGTTGTATTGAAAAACAGTGCAACCCGGTCGTGAAAATTGTTAAGAAAATATTTTCATAGAGATTCTTGCAAGTTTTACGCCTCTCCATGGCCGCAATTCTTCTATGAACAATCCACTGTCTCATTGACCAGCCTGCTGACCCTAAATTTGCAAATATTTAAATAGGTTGGCAATGCCAATTATCAAACCTTTGGCTAAAATATTGCCGTCATCTTTCTCGTGCTGCTTATATTTCTGTGGAGATAGATTCTGAATATTCGAGGAGACATAATAGCGACAACTCAATCTCCTCCAAGGAACGAATGCGTGTGTTATATTCGTAATCGCTGCATGTGAGCGTGGCTTAGGCGTGACGGAAAGTAACAGATATACAGAAAATTGTATAATAAAAATAGATGCATATTCATACTTTTATTTATCTGTTTATCTATTTGTTTATATATCTATCCATTCATTATACGTCACTCTAGCAGCACTTGCATAGACTGCTCTTATATGTATATGGCCAGTTTATCCGCAACTTCGAAACGGTTCTAAATTTTGGTAACAGTGAAAAACAGTGGGATGTTTCACCTCCTCATGCTGGTGCTACACCCAACGATCGCAAGCACAACTTACAAGCGGGCGGTCAGCTTGCACGTAGTCCAGATTTCACAGTAAATTAGGTAGCCAAGATACCCCCGGATAGTACTTATATTTTAATGATATTATGTGAGCTGAAAGTCCGCCCAGAAGTTGAGCGTGCGATTATACAGTGTGACCCCGGCATAAAAAACATAACCCTGTGCTCCCGACAGCAGCTATAGCTTTCGCACATTTCGCAAGGTTGTGGAGCACCAGGAGAACGGTAGCATGGATACCGGCATGCAATCTCCAGAGTTATCGCAAGTGTTGCGTGAAGGCAGAGCGATCGTTCAGAATTTATGGCCTTAACTTCGTCCTGATTTCGTAAAATTACCATAATGGATCGTGTATGCGCTGATGTTGATGGCATAGCTATTGCTCATAGTGTATATGGTGACATAGATATAGACGGATAAATACCTTCTTGGTGTTGTTATTGGTGAGGAGATGATATTAGTTTGGTAGTCTCAAGGTTGTCTTGATAGTTGTGAAGGATGATATGAACAACTGAAGGACGATACAGCTAGAAATATGTGAACCAACTTTTCCAAATACCGATGAAAACATCGAAAGAAAGATATTGGAAAGAATCCAAAAGAGAGTAAGAAAATTGACATCTCGACTAAGTAACAAGTTATACATGGGTCCAGGGGCGGCTCGTGCTCTCTGTTAGGGGACCCGTCGTATTTTTTTATTTGAAATTATTAGGTGGAAAAGCTATTACCTATTCTGAATTTAAGGTTACTCACATTCAAGACTTGAATTCAGCATAGAAAATAGTTTTTCCTCCTAATGGCTTCAAAAAAAAAAAAAAATACGACGGGCTCCACCTAACACTTAGCTCGAGCCGCCCCTGATTGCGGGAGCTTGTCTTCGTCTCGCTCGAACAAAGACGACTCGAAAAACTGCACACAATCAGTAGTTTTCCCAAAGTTCAAGTGCTCAGTTAGAAAGTCTACTCTCGGAAGTTTTCTAAACAGATACAATAAACACGTTTAAAAATTATCTAGACAAATACGGAAAGTAGCACCCTCTGAAACTGCGAACTCCTCCAAGACTCATCAAATCCTAACACTTAGAACTTGCTTAGTACCGTTATATATTTTGCTCATCAATGCTAATGTCTCAGAACCACCGCGGATCTGCTGCAACTAATCTTAGTTTTACAATTACAATCTTGGCTGAATTTTCTCCTTATTAGAGACATGCGATTTTTTTATTTTAACTAAACGACAATGCCTTAAAGAGGGCCGGAGCATACGTCTCGGCCCTTTTCTGGGAATGGGCTCGATCGGTCCGTTTATTACCCGCTATTAAATCTTAATAAACTCTTCCATTCTAATTATTTGCGGTTTCTTTATCCTCTCTAAAACAAAGTATAATAAAATTATTTTCAATGTATTGGGAACATAGAAACAAAATACATACGTGTAGGAAAATACAGACCCCGCCTCAGTGTTCCCATTCCGTCAATAATGACGGCAAAAGATCTTTGAAAACACGTCTTCATCGATCGTTTTATACATAGTCGAAATTCTCTTAAGAACGGATATGACGACGTCGTATCAACTAGAAATGTGACTTTATGACAAGACATGACGCTTGTTAATTCAGCTACTCCGTTCTACTTGAATAACTAAGCCACTTTTAAATACAGATACGACAAGTTTCTCCTGGCATATGTGCTGACGAGAGCACTGAAAGCAACATTACACTGTATATGACAGTTTTTTCACTCTAGTCATTACGAAATAATTTAACTGCCTTAACAAGCTCTTGAGAAATAGCTAAACGTGTCCCAAAACTCGGACTCAATACTTTCCTTCCAAGTAAATTACGCAGAAGTAATGCTGAGAGACGGTTAGAAACTGCACACAAGTAACTGAATTTTATTTAACCATGTCATTTCCTTTGGGCCAAACTTTTGGGACACCCTGCGTAGAAACGCGTACTAGGGTTAAGTAAGTCCTAAATGTGCAGCGCACAGGCGGCCCATAAACAACAGCTCGCAGCTAGCACGCGCACATCCCCCATCAGCAGCCAGCGAAGCATACGAGAGTGTCTCTCTGCGTAATATTTTACATGGAATACGCAAGAATATTATATTGAGCAATGGTTGGAAGCCTGTGCCAGTTTCCGCGCCAAATAGGTGACTAAAGGCGGATACACACGGACGACAGGATTTCTCAATGAGTGCTTACAAAAAGTGTACCAATAAAAAATAATGGAGTATACATAGAGAAAAGTGCACTGACAAGCAGGAGATCCTATAAGAGAGGAATACTTATACAAATACCTACAAAAAAGAAAAGAAAAAACACATAAAAGCAAAAATCCACACCCAATTACCTTATATGTCAAATGACTTCGGCGTAAAAATTTCTCTGCACTTTATACCAAGAAATTGTTTCCAGCAGCAGTTGATATTTTGCTTACAAAACAGGTAGAATCCAAATAGCCACTATAGCATCAGCAGGAGCTTCACTAACGTGATACCTTCTGCGTGCAGAAACCAACTTCTGGAGATTGTGTAGCGGTGACGAAATGGATACATAATATTGCAGCTGCGGCAGCAGTGTTTAAGCGTTGGCTGAGATGTCAAAACTTAGTCTGAAATGTCAAAACGTCGGCTAAGATGTCAAACCGTCGGCTGAAATGTCAAAACGTTGGCTGAAATATCAAAATGTCGGCTGAAATGTCAAAACGTTGGCTGAAGTGCTAAAACGTCGTAAGAAATGTCAAAACGTCGGCTGGAATGTCTAACCGTCGCCTGAAAACTCGAAACGGCGGCTGAACTGTCAAAACTTTGGCAAAAATGTCAAAACGTTTGCTGAAATATCAAAGCACGTCGACTAAAATCAAACATTAGAGTCCTCTCGAGTACACACATGCAGTTGGGCTATGCTCTATCATCCGGACAAACGCATCTCACCTGTGGCACAGTAAAACCTCCCATTAAAACAGTCAGTTAGGTACTGAGCGCTTAATTAGCAGCATCAGATACGCAGACCGTGACACACAAGCACAGAACAGGAAATGCAGTGTTTCCAATACAGTCACGCTTTCGTTTATGCTACAAGTAGTGCCGTAATAGCAGAAGAAGGGGGTAGAAAAAATTGATATATCCTTACCTAACCATCTTTTCACAATAGTTAGTTAATGTATTTTGAGTTTCAATTATCTATGGGCAACATTTTACTACTTTTACTTTACCGTATCTTGCTCAAACTGCATTGCTTCTCAAGTTTTTCGCTTATGCACTGGTGCCGGAAGGGCACTAATCTTCCTCACAGCCGAGGAGGATAGCTAGGGGGGTCTAGTCGTTGCTACCTTCCTTCGATGGCGCCATGGTTCTTGATGACCCGAGGTCGACTGCAGCCGTACTTACTCCTCGAGGCCAATTAGCCTATACCCGCAGCACACGCCAGCGCATGTGAATTTCCCAGCTTAGGGTGAGATCAAGTTGACTTTAACTTTACCATCATAGAAAAAAGAGGTTTGTTGTTAATGGTTTATAATTTAGTGTTTCTGAAGCAGACTCGTGCCATTTTTATTAGAGAGCACATATAACTGGGCAGAACTTGCAACAATTCGGCCTACAAAACACCCAACCGACAGTTTTATTGCATATGACTGAATTAGTTACATAGGTATGACTGGTAGGACAGACTTACAATGGTTTAGTACCAATCCACCTAGCTATGGTAGCAGTTTGAGTATCGATACTGGAATTTGATATAAACATCTAGTTTCTTCCTGCTGACTTTACAAATTTCACAACGGCTTGTCATACTCCACCTCACTCTTACAGAAGAACGTAACGATTATCGTAGTCATTCATAATGAACCCTCAAAAATTTTAAAGCTGTCACAACAAGATCTCAGAAGGTCCATCTAAAACAACATCAGAATCAGGGAATTTTTAAACTCGTATACAGTGTATATTGTCAATGTACATACAGTACAAAGCCAACTGGTTAAGCATACAAAGATAAGCTCAAAGGAAAACACCCACCCAGTATGATATTAAAATGCTTATTCAGTATTAATAATTCTCAACGATAACTAGATAATCTCTCCGCTGATTATTATACATTCCTCGTTGTGTAGTCGAAAATTGATATGCTGTCAGTACCCGTATATACGTGATCAATTCTCAATTCACACAGGCAAGTGGACTAACTCCCATTGGTTTATTATAAAATACACGAACGCATAACCATGATATCAGTATCCGCATATGATCAATTTTTAAATCATGATAATAGGTAAGTGGTTTATTTCCCCACGGTTTAATTTAAAAATTCGTAATATGAGTCTCCGTGGAGAATCAACCTCGACTCTTACATCTTACTGGACAATTTCCCATGGGTTTCGTATGATAAAAAAAACGTACACAACTAAAGAGTGATACAAGTAATCGCTTAAGCCTCTACTACTACAGCTAACTGGACAAGCTGCCGATGGTTTAATATAAAAAGCCCCCACCCAGAAGCACTGTATAAGTATGACACATGGCCTCGTAACGCCAAATTCTATGCTGGGGGACTGAGATGAATCTTAGTTTCGTCATTGACGCAATGACGCCGCAAATTTTTCAAGTCTCAGCCCTGATCAATGGAGCTATGCCGGCTTACGTAAAGCAGAGCATGTCGAGGACCACTCACTCTCTCTCCAAAAGTATTCGAACTTGTGGAGGTCGAAGGTTTGTATTGTTCGGTGCAGGTAAACAGGGGAAGGTTGCCTACGTCGGAGACCACAGAACATTTCCTGTCTTGGACAATGTATAAGCAATGTCACCATTGATGACAGAATTGGAAAATACTAGCAGTGCCTCCAATGTAGATTAAATGGTAATGGCGTGATCTCAAGGATATTTTCTGTTTGGATAATAAACAAATAGTGATTTGCAAATACTCTAAGCGATTGAAAAAGTTTAATATTATCTTTGGGCGCGAATACCTTGTCGAAATCGTACAACATTTAAACTACTACAAACACTGAAAAGCTAATGAGGAATTCCCAGATCATTTTGTGCTTTACTGAATGCTATAATTAGGCTGCTGCTAATGTCTAAATTAGAGGGGTACGAAATCGCAGTAGTATCGCCAGTCCTGTGGGGTTGTTGTTAATTAAACTTAATTATGAAAATTATTGAAAATTTATCGCCATCTTTCCAGAGCTGCGCCCGTGAGACAGAGCGTTCTGGTTAAACTCAGACAAATTTTGCATGAGTACAACAGCATATACAGTCATTTCTCGTCTAGGGGTTTTTCCTTAGAAATTACCTAACTACCTTGTATAATTTAACTTAAATTCGTTCGTTATTTTCTCCCAATGCCTGATAAAACGGAGGGGCCACAGGGACGTCTAGTTGATTGCACTCTCTGTTTTCCGAACAACATACACAATTAGAATTATAGTGGAGTAAAAGTTTTAAGCGTTGATGAATATTCCTATTGCCAAAAGGATATCTAGGCATTACCTGCCGGTATTTACTTTGAATCCCCTGCGGTATTGTCACCGCAGGAGCATTTGACGGGGGGGGGGGTGGCAATTGAGCAGGTGAGATATATTGGGGTGACAATTGTACAAAAGACCCCGTACTCTTTATCTGACCAGATTAATTTATTCTAGCAATCGGGAGGGCTGGGCGCCCCCAAGTGACGTTAATTCTTTCTATTTTCACGCGTCCTGAAGCCGACCTTCTTCTGGAAAACACGCAGCTTTTGGAAGGCGAACGGCGGCTCTTCAGTCGTTTATTTGAGGCTGGACAACTTAGACAACAGCGTGCACCCCCTTTTTTCTCAACTGTTTCCAATATTGCGACCCTGCGAAAAAGTAATTACAGAATTATTGTAATGGCTGGAAATGCGGCTGGACTGCTGATAATAAAACCTACATATTTTGAAGATATGAACGTAAAGTTGCCTCGATGGTAAGCCCCAAATAGAAAACCCGCAAGCACTGGTTCCTGCTCAGGGAGTGTACGGCTGCAATCGATCACACGTCATCTGAGCTATGACGTCAGAAACCTTCCGTTTATGCTGGGCCTCTCTAGTTACCCCGTTTCTGGTTAGGCCAGGGCTCTCTAATCCACTATGAAAGTGAGAACTGCTGACGCTACATTGCCAAGCATCAGGGTTTCATACCTAGCTTGCGTATAGAAAGATTGACTCGTGACAGCGAGCAACGTAGCACTCAGGCAGTGGGGGGGGGGGGGGGGTTAAGAATACTGGGCTCCAAAAACGGGCTCTAGGCCGAGGTAAGATAAAAAGCAAGAGCTGCTGCTACAGGGCNGGGGGGGGGGGGGGGGGGGGGGGTGTTAAGAATACTGGGCTCCAAAAACGGGCTCTAGGCCGAGGTAAGATAAAAAGCAAGAGCTGCTGCTACAGGGCTGCCAATCCATGAAGTAATATGTAGGTGCTTCAGCACTCACGTAGTTTTAACGTAATTCTAGTGCGCCTGTATTGAAAGCCCCGCCATACCTCGTCCACCGTATTCTCCTGATATCGCCCCATATGATTATTCCTATCGTCCTCTTTCCCCGCAGATAAATGGAATAGGCGAGTGAAATTTAATGCTAATACTGCAATATCGGCTCATACACACGTGAGTTTAACCATGATAATAGTCAAATTTCTAATAAACCATATCACTTGGTAAATGCATTTTATTAAGTATGAGTAAGCCAAGCTGCTCTACTCTGTGCATGGGACCGAGAACCATATCAGAATTGACCAATCCACATTTTTTTTACTCTGTTGCGGTATAGTTAAAGATTACATTTTGGAGTTAGTGCGTTTCATAAACTTATTTATTTTCTACTAACTGTATCTATTCTTTTATTTCAAGGCTGATCGGGGATATCTCATTTTGCAATGTGTTTAACTCAACTCCACAGAGTTGCTCCACGCTCTATAAGTATAGTAGGTAGATTTTCGCACTGGTTGACTATATATTGTGTTGTAAAAATTTAATGTGTGGTACGTAGTTATCAGGGTATAGAGCACGAAAAATTAAATTCTTGCCCTACGGGTCCAAAAAAAAACTGTATAAATTCAGTTTCGTGTCTGGCATAAGTGCTTTTGGGAATACTGAATACATTACATTCTCGCAAACGCCCTTGTGGGTGCTTGCATATATATATATATATTTATATATATATATATATACATGTTTCTATGTATATTTATCTTTCATGCTTCGTTACTGAGTTTACAAATGGAGGGAAAAGTCTCCTTCAAAATTCTTCACAGAAGACAACGTCCTCCTCTGAATATTCAAACAGAGGAGAGCGTCCTCCTCTGAAATTTTCAACAGAGGTAAACGTCTTCTTCATATTGAAACAGAAGAAAATCACCTCTCCTTGTATGCAGATATTGGTAGTACTACATGCATTTCTGCATCTCAAAAACTTTGCAACTGTGTATCCTGTATTATTCATGCAAGTAATGAAACATTCACAAACTTTTTGAGATTTTAGAAAGGCATGTACTGCAGTTTACCGCAATATACGTAACGCGTCCAGACCACCATATGAACTTTTCAGTTCATTTTCACGTGTACTGTAAATAAGTATTCTTGGCAGTCCATACACTGTAGTTCCTCTGACGGGAAGAAAAAAAAAGTTCCGTTACAGACCAGGAGAGACTTGTGCAGACAACGTCTTGTGATGTTAGTGAGGGCGCTGATGCGAGTCTGCCATGGTCTGATGCACAGTGTGGTGCGCGGTGTGATGCTTTGTATGGTGCACAGTGAGGAGCACGGTGTGATGTACTGTGTGACGCACAGTCTGATGCTCGGTGTGATGAACAGTGAGATGCTCGGAGTGATGCACTGTGTGGTGCACAGTGAGGTGCTCGGTATGGTGCACTGTGTGGTGCACGGTGTGGTGCATTGTGTTGTGCACTGTCTGGTGCACCGTGACGCATGGTGTGATGCGCAGTTTGAATATTATTATACTGTGTGATGCACTGTGTGATGGAAAGCAAGCTGTACATTATGACATACAGCGTTACGCACCCTCAATAGATTCACATTCACTTTTGAGTAAAGGTTTGATGCTTATAAGACCCGAAATCATATTCATTACTATGTACATTCAGTACTGATCATATCTTGGTTGACATACCGTTAGTAAGTTGTAGTTGAATTCGATGATTCTCTCCGAATATTCCGTTAATTTGGCTCTGTAGGGTATTTCATATTAGGTAGGCTATGTAGAAAAAGACATATAGTATGTAAATTCACTATATTGAGCTTATTCGTAGTAGGTGCTATCAAGATACCGTTACTTGGGTTTACAGCAAAATTTGCATAGTAAGCAACAGTTTTAATATTGTAATTAAATAACAATGGTAGGTGGGGATACTGTCATACGTAATTTTCCACTAAATAGCTAAATAGGTTATGACTGTAAAAACCATATCAGAATTTTTGGCACACTCAGAAGTTTATTAAAGCTTCTAGCTTCTGGGACGGTCAAGAATTCAATTAGAAAAGATGACAGGATAATATCCTGGGATATCGACATAGTGCCACAGATTTTTTCTTTTAAGAAGAAACAATGACCTGCTTTCGAATATATTCGTGCGCTCGATAGTCGCAAATGCCTTAGCTTTATTTATTTATTTTTTTTTGAGAAGCTGTCAATTTAAAAAAAAAATATTGTCCTGGCTTCGAATTAGTAGCTGCTTTCGATATCTACTGATAACAAATTGGTAGCTACAGATACCGTCCTAATTTCCTCAAAGAAACAGTTCGTGACTTCGAATAAGAAGTTGTTTCTGATATTTTCGAATGAATTATTGGAACATGGAGAGACCCCTAGCTGAGGTTTTCTGAAAAAGAGAAACAAACTCGAAGCACTGGATAAGTAGCTGTTTCAGATGGGAATACCGGGATTGTATCATCAGAAACCTCTATGGTTTTATAAGGGAGAAGTATGGTCGTGACTTCAAGTATATAGCTGAGTCTGACATTTACTAATAAAATCATAGCGTCAGAAGATACCGTAAGTAGCGAAAGGGCTAAAGATTCATAACCCGTGACCACTCAGCACCCCCCATTGAAGGTGTAAGGCAACAATGGCGTCTGAACTACACAATTGGCGCTAAGTCTGAGCGGGAAAACAATGGATCAGATCTTGGAGCATGACATTGGCAATTTCGAGCGAGTCTCTTGCCTGTTTACACGCCACGGCTTCTCTGTTATGACATTAACAGTGCAGTCAGCCCTTAATTCTTTTGTCAATAGAGTGATTGAAGCAGCCTAAGGAAAATGACGCATAGGAGATTTGTGCTCCGTTTGTTTTATGAAGTCAAGACTGGTAATCTTGGGCAATGGGAGACGCGGTGTGGATGTGGGGATGGTAGGTGAACTGGGTAGTTACTAAGCGGGGGGGGGGGATTATGGAAGGTGACGAGACAGTGTAGGATTGTGAGACTGGAAAGACAACGAGGAGCTTTCCAAGCTGTGGAAATAGGTAAATCTTGACACGAAGACGGAAAGAGAACAAGATTTACTATAACCTGGAGAAATATAAAACTGATGAGGCAGCGTATTCGTGAGAATAAAAAGAAAATAAGGAACTATATAAGCTGGGAAAAGGCAAATTAATACACAGAAACGGAAGGAGAACCAAATTTAATTTCTTGGAGGAGTGTGAAACCTGTTGGAAGAGTGTAGGTCTGTGGGCATGAGCAAGCGTATCAGGATGGAAAAACTCTATGGAGTATCGAAGCTGGAGAAACGTAAAAAAGTAAATTACAAGACAATGGATATGCGGTTTCTTTGGACGATATAAAATTATATCGAAGGTAAAGGATACAAAAGACCTGGGGCATGGGGTAGAAATGTAAGAAAATAATTCTAGTTGATACAGTAAAGTATTTTGATATAGAAAAAATGAGGTAAGCTGGAAAGTAGAACTTAGAAAAGTAGTGATGTACCAAAATTGAGAGAATGACGAGAAATTTGTGAAAATGTTATACCGTAGCTTAGAAGAAAGGCATAAATATCTAGAAATTAGAAGAAAGGCAACCTTGTGAAAAAAAATTAAGAAAATGAAAGAAATGAAATGAAAAGAAAGAAGTTCGAAAATTTTTATATAGCCCAACGGTAACACGAGCAAATAGTGAAGCTAAAAGAGAGGAAGGACAATTATTCAGACATTGGAAAAGTCAGGAAATTTATGTCATTACATAAACGAAGTACAAATTGAAATTAAAAGAAATTAAAAAGTCAAAGGAGAAAGCCGGTGTTGGAAGACCAGGGCATCTTTGTTGCAGTGAGAGACCCAAGACAGGAAGGTTTTATTGCTGAATGGCATTGTAGTGCTGATTATAAAGCTCGCCTGCATGTTATTATTCGCCTAATTGTTTGCTTGTTCCTGGTGAACAAAGAATCATTACTATGTTAATTTGCTATCTATTCCAGGCGCAACTGTCTGACTCAACGCCAAAGTTGAGATCAGTCGCTAATTAACAAGAGAAACTTCGTATTATGCGAAGGAAAGACTAGCAATCTAAAGATACTGTTTAAGATAATCTTAAACGCCATCTAAAGATTTTTTCTGTCGCTGCTTGCCCAAGGTTTTTGATCTATGATTTTCCCTTTGACAATGTCGAACTTTGTTATATACTTTTCTATTTTATTCATTAGTTTCAACTAGATAAATGCCTATTAATATAATTTACTAGAAATTATTTAACGACTTTTTATTTACTTACTGTACTATATTTCTCTTATATTTTTGTCTACCTGTTTTATTTATTTACTGATGCAATCATTGTACATTTGCTTATATAATCGTATAGTTATTTCTTATTTTTCATACAATATATATTTATTTTCGTCTTTACTGATAGCTAACACTTCGACAATTTAGCCACGGTTTACTCTCAGCGAACTACCTGCCATGACTGTACAGCAGTGTGAATAAATATATTGCGCTTACTTACATTCAAATGCATCTTGGATTCTGCGTTTGAAATGATTTTGTTTATAGAATTATGTGCACTGGATAAACCTAGAAGAACGGCATATCACCGCTTCCAGTTTTCTTTCTCTTCGTTTTCTTACCTCTAGTTTTCTTTCTCTTCGTTTTCTTACCTCTAGTTTTCTTTCTCTTCGTTTTCTTACCTCTAGTTTTCTTTCTCTTCGTTTTCTTACTTCTAGTTTTCTCTCTATTCGTTCTCTTACTTCTAGTTTTCTTACTCTAAAACGACTCCACGTTAGAGCTGCACCAGATGCAACGAATCCGCAAAATCAGATAAAGGTCATTTTAGAGTCACCCTGTTTTTTGAATCAAAGCTATTCGGCAATTACTGCATAAAAAGGCAACAAAACTCATTACCAAAAGCCGAAGCTAATTTCTCCAATTGTGTCTACTTGGTGCTGCCTTTCTGTCACAAAACATGTGTGTCCTTACGATGCATATATATATAGCCATGTATACATACACCAATTATGTATGAACTTTCAGTTAAAGCTTTTAGTTGAATATTTTTTATGAATATGCAGTTCATTAGTTCATTACGCTGAATTGCACATTTTCTTGATGCAATTGTATGTATTCAATTTGATTTGTAGAAAAATTGATGCTCCTGCAATCTGTTCATATGTCTCTTCTGGTTCTACGACTATGACAGCTACTATTGAAGATTTCGGCGCCCATATCCAACCTCAACCCATTATGGAGAGGCTAGAAACACTTTCATAGGAATAGTCTTATGGAAATAACCTAACATGATGGCTGGCCCTGTTTACAATTAACGCAGCTCTCTAGAAAACGCACAAAACTCAAAATGCTCCCTGTTCTAGAACAAAAGTTTCAGCAACCCTAACTACATTAATTCTTATGTATCATCAACCTTAAGCTAGCACGCTCAATAATGAGAGAGATGTTAATTGAAACTTTAACCGCGACACTCACTACACAGTCTACTCTCTGCGGCGGCTGCAGAGACTGTAAAGAAAGTCTCTCTCATTATTTAATTTTGTTTTCGGAAAATAAGAATTTTCAAGTTGCTGCAGCGGCGCCAACTGTAGCGCAATTGAAAGGCTTGCATAGAATAAAGAATGTTTAGCGTTTCCGGCTCTCCTGGGAAGAGGTCTTAATGACAAAACTGGTAACAGCAGTTTTTGCCTTAAGCAATGCATCGCTTCTGTACTTATTCCACAACTTTAACGTTAAGTATGAAGAGAAAGACAATGGGTGGTGATAAAATGCTTTATTGTGGGCATTTGCTTGAGATCACGAAATCGAAAAATTACGGGTTATTTTCAAACATTACCCGAAGTCGCTCGATCCTATGGAAATCGTTAATAGCCCGTGAAGTTCAGATGATGTGTAAATGTTTTCGAATACACGTGTCATTATTAATGAATGGATTTGAAAAAATAAAATGATATCTACATGCGTTAACAATATTGTAGGAATAAAATACAATTAGGACAGTTATTCCAATTTATCAAGTTTTTATGAGAAGTTTATAAATAACCTAACCTGGTTAAGAGTTGGAAATCCGCAAGCGTAAAGGTAAAGTCAACTTTGACTCTACCTACCACTGCGAATTTCCCACGCACTGGTTTATGCTGCAGACATGGGCCAACTGGCATCAGAGAAGTAATTACAGCTGCAGCCGACCACGGGTCGCTAAGAACTATGGTACCGAAACGGAAGGTCCAAAGACCCGAGCCTCCCCCCCC
>LQNS02276866.1:6149355-6166249 GCA_001587735.2 Parhyale hawaiensis
GTGATCCCCTCTTGGTTGCAGCGCTATGTTCTGCAGAGCGGTGTTATTTGGAGGCTGTGCTCCAAAGCATGTGATCCCCTCTTGGTTGCAGCGCTATGTTCTGCAGAGCGGTGTTATTTGGAGGCTGTGCTCCAAAACATGTGATCCCCTCTTGGTTGCAGCGCTATGTTCTGCAGAGCGGTGTTATTTGGAGGCTGTGCTCCAAAGTATGTGATCCCCTCTTGGTTGCGGCGCTATGTTCTGCAGAGCGGTGTTATTTGGAGGCTGTGCTCCAAAGCAAGTGATCCCCTCTTGGTTGCAGCGCTATGCTCCGCAGAGTTGCGTTATTTGGCGTTTGTAGTCGAAAACAAGCTATCCGCTCTAGGTTCAGAAGTAGGGTATGCAAAGTCGTGTTATTTGGAGGCTGTATTCGAAAGCAGGCGGTCCCGTATTGGTTGCAGAGCTTTGATGTACAGAGTGGTCTTATTTTGAGGCTACACTCAGAGGTGAGGGATCCCTTCTTGATATAAACTTTTGTTCTGCCGAGTCGTGTTATTTGCAGGCTGTGCTTGACAGCCGCTGATGTCCGCTTGCTTCTAAAATATTATTCTGCAAGGTATTAGAGGATGTATTCAGAGTTGGCTCCCTCCTCTTGTTTGCAGAGTCATACTCTAATCAAAATTGCTATTTAGAGGCTACACTCGCTACTACGAAATCTCTTTTGGGTTTTATATAGCTAGGTACCCCTCTTGGTTTCGGAGCCGTGTTCTAATGAGTAGCGATATACGAAGGCGGTAATACATAGAAGTCATTCCAATCTTTGATCCAAAGTTGCGGTTGTTGGCAATCTCATACTTCCGAGTAGCGACATTACGGTTCCAACATAAAGAGTACGGCAGGTGATGGTCAATAAGTCAACGCTCCCGACCAAACGCGAGCACTGCCTGGCCTTCAGTAGTAACTCTTGCTCTACATACAAGGCTGCATCTCGGATCGCATGAGTTATACGAAGACCTTCATAGCGAGCACAAGATTGTCTCGCATGTCCTTGCCTGTTTCTCCGCAGTCACGCCATGTTTGCAATTGGCCTCCGTTGCTCCCACGCACCTTGAAATACTAAACATCGAATTGTTAGCGCGATTCTTTCCAAGACATTGATATCTTCTCGGCACTTTCGGGAATGCCGAATAACAAAACTAATTCAATTCCGCTTCTACATCGACTTCGTGCGTGTCCTCGTTAAAGAGCAGTAACTCACCAGCTGAACTCTAACCTGTCATACGGCTTTACTTTAGCTAAACAAAAGTATATGCTAATGCTCTGTGCTGGGCCCCGTGTCGGCGTGACCGCCGTTGACAAAGTTCTATGCTTCGTACGAGCCGAGTATCCAAGTCTTCACTTCAGGACGAGGGACATGCACTCTAATTCTAACCAAACCAACAACGCCTGCCAATGTCGCTTACACGGACAACTAACGGCGCTTTGACACTCAGTTTCTCTAGACCCCCACGGCTTCGGACGAAAATAAACTACTGGAAATATCGCCGTCGATAATCAATGAGGAAGAGGAAATCATGAAAACTTGTACTTACATTGGCGTAAAAAATAATTCCACGGTTCTTATCTATTATGTGGAAGGCAATTGAACTCCAGCTCACAAGACCTGCCATTGTTTAGTTAAACAAACCTGGATTATTTATGAGTGTTGCAGCATGGCTACAGCATCAGCTTTCTCATTCATGGACAAGGTTGGTCTTAGGCATGGAGGTGATGTTGTGCCGGCAGAGAGTATGTGTCGGTAAACATTCCTTTCGGTGATTTTAAAGTAGGGCTCGTCTCTGTACGAGTGTTTGCATTGAATGCCCAGGCGTGTTAACATGAGGCACTTGGTTCTTTTCGGAGGGTTTGGTAAGTACAAGCATCCGGGTTATGGCAGTGATTTGGGCCCACCGTGGGTGTGCTTTTATTGAGTATTTTTTGCGGCTGCTTTAAATAAAGAACATGGAACCGTACGGCTGGTACACGCGTCATGCAAGTGGAGCCAAGTCGATTGCTGCTTACCTCGAGTTCTTCCCGTGTTTGCCGACTACCTAAATCAGTTTTCTTGGGTGCTGCTGGATCAAAATTTTACCCATCCGTAATTAGCGTAAGTTATTATTTTTTTTTTTTGCTTTTGTTGGCCACCTAAATTTCTTGCGGAGTTGACGAACTTTCATTTCTACCAATTTGGCTCATCATATCCATTAATATACTCATTGTTTTTCCAAGCTTCTTCCAATGTTTTTTGGTCAGTAAAATTAACAAAATACCCTAACGTCTCTAGTGGCTGGCGAAGATTAGTGCAACAACTTCTGTTGGTTGGCATATTTTTCACCGAGCTTATTAGTAAGCGAAACATCTCGCCATGCTCACCGGGCAGTCCATTAAGTGTTGTTGCTGCTTAGTCAAATTATTTTCTGCTTGGGCTCCTTAGCCAAATAAGAGCTGTCACATATTTGCAGTTAGCTATTTTTGTAGAATTATATCAACAGAGCGTAATCTCAGTATAGCCTTGTTGAGGAAGAAAGCATCTTAGAAGTCATAACAACTGCAGTCAATGCTTATTTCACAAGTGCGACAACCCCTGGATGCTTCACACTAAACTACCTACAGGTTTGGCTAAGATATCTACATTCAAATTTAATTTTGCATAAGTTTTGATGCTGTATCTATGCATTTCATTCCAGATGTATACGATACCATGAATTTAGCGTATATGTGAACGAGAGAAAATTTTTGAAGAAGCGTCGGGAGTACATTGATAAACGTACGGGACAAGAGTAATGTAACAAGTTTTCACTCTATAAAATTAGGCTATAAGGTCGAGTGTAACTGATCAAAAAACTCTTCAATCATTTTTATTGCTGCGAGAAAGCAAGGTTTTAGTTTGTCCTTATAGGATAAACGAGTCACGTTAAGCTGTAATTTATTTTCTTAGTTATTTTCTTTAGCCACTTCCTGAGCGTAGAACCGTATCTGGTGCTAGCAGTAGTTCTATTTCCTTGTAGTAGTTTTGACCGTGCGGCCGAGGGTTTATGCGTATCGTTTTTTTTTTTTTTTGCCTGCTATGTAATGCCCTGAAAAAACAGTTGGGTTCGAGTCACACACTGAGATCGAACCACTTCACTTTTCTGTAATTTTTCCAGCTTTTGAAGACGTTTGAAGCCTCTGAAAAATATCAATTCCAAAATTAAGGGTGATCTGAAGTTAATGAGTTCCAGATAAGTTAAAACTAATCAGGATATACAATCAGAGTCTTCTTGTGAGAATCGAAAACGCCTAAACGTAGGCGCAATGTACAAGATATGACGTAATTTGTTTACGGTTACCCCTGCGTGTCAACAGAGCAATATTTCACAGTGCCAATTATGAGCCAGAAAAAGTAGCAGCGGCCCGTTACCGTCCCTCACTAACGATGGACCCGCCCATTGAAAATGATTCTAGAAACCTTTTTACAAGAGCAACTCGAGGATAGTGGGAAAAGCACCCTAGTTAGTCACCTCATGCAGATAAAAAGCTGCTGCAGTTAGTCACCTCTTGTAAAAAAAAATACTTTACTAGGTCTCCTCCTGCCGAAAAAAAATCTCCTTTAGAGTAAATCACCACCAGCCCTGTCTATAAATTTATTACCTAATAAGTGAAAAGTTTGAGACGAAGCTGTTGTGGACGTACTCTTTCAAACTATTCTTATCGTAGTTTAAATGGCAGAAACTATTACCACATTTACCGAAATTTTGTGACCTACGATTGATAGTGCAGAAAGATTATCGATGGCGGTCTCTGGGCATCTGTAAGTATTAGCATAAACTTATCAGTTTATTCACCCTTGTGGAAGTTGATAGGCCAAAAATAAGTTGATGCTATAAATGTTATTGAAATAGCAATTTCAGACGTCCGATGTTCTTCCAGTAGATTGTACTTGGCTGATCGACATATATTGCGCTGAAAGCTTCAGCTTGTGAGTGATACACGTTTTCAGGGACAAGATTTGATTACAGTAATTTTCCGGTATGATCAAGTCAATGTGCACAGCAAAAACATATCAGTCCTTGACGGAATATACTGGAGAAATTATTCTGTAGAGACGAAATAATTTCAATCGTGGAACCGAACCCGTCAATAGGAAAAGTAATAATGAATTAATTATTAAAGTAGAGTTCATTGATAAAAGAAAAATCTGAAAGTGCGAATGAAAGGACACTATCTATTTCCGATGAAGCACCGTAATTAGGTATTGAACTTGAACCATTCATCGATATGCAGTCAATTTAACGCGTGTAGTTTCGTATTTCAAAGATTTTTCAGCAATTAAAATCAACAATAACGTGAGCAGAGACTAAATGAAAATGTTTACAGTAAAATTGCTTAACGACTGGCACACTGAACCCAATAAAAGTAAATCGACTGTCCTTTTTGGTGAGAAATAGTTCTAGCCATAAATACGTAGTCACATTATTAATAAGCGAGAGACAATAGTCTACAGTCCACTGAAGAGAAGAGAAAGTTACTTCGTATTGTGACAGCCTGTGACTCTACTTATGTGCCCCCTCCTCTGATATACATTTAATTCAAAATTTATTAATTTAAACGCAAAAAAAAAAAAAAATAGCTAACTCTCTCATTTTGTAAGAAAGATTTTTCGCTATGATGTTGTTATTGTAAAAAACATGAGACTAAAATGGCGGTATGTGTCCAAGCTGTATACTTAAGGCACCGATACCATTTGAGATAGTTTTCAAAATTTTAGGAATTATACCATGAAGTTTTTGTGTTTCTTTTTAATCAAAACCTACCTCTCTCGGCAGCAATCTCACTAACCTCCGAAGGCTGTTCTTGCCCAGCCAACTATGCACTGCAAGTCGATAAGTTCTCGTGTCCTAATTTAAAAGAGTTAAAACTCCCAATGAAAAATTGCTCCTTACATGTTCCACCACACATCTACTACATTGCGATGCTATAAGACTTTGTTAGTCAGAGTTGCTGCGGATGCTCCAGGCTGAATACAAATTTATGCTGGTGAAGTTCTAGAAATTTTCTGGGCTTGTTGTGTCCGTGGAAAACAAGAAGCCAGAGAAGAAGAATACTTTTGAAATCTGTTTTCAGTTGTCAACAGCAACTGAGGTGATTTTTTTTTCTTTTTTGACTATGCCGACCAAACGCGAGTGATGTTCGTATAATTATTTCCAAGAAAATATTAATTTTCCTCTTCGTAGATTTTCTTCGCAACATGTTCGCCACGAGGGACTAAATATTAGGTTGCACTGCTCCTCGACTAGCCTAGTAAAATATAACAGAAAGTTACCAAGGAATATCAGTTTTGCTGCTGCTAATTTCCTTGTCAGAATGCCTTCTAAAAAATACTAAGTAAGCCAAGACTCCCAGAAAAAAAATGGAAAAGATACGATCAAAACTGGATGTTAGCTTATTCCTGCAAAAAATAATAAATAAATAAAAATAATAAAAAAGTTACGACAACTCTCGTATACTTCTATTATACATGTGCTCGCTGTTCATATTATGAATACAAATATCCCAAGTGCTTAATCTAATGGCGTGCATTTTGTAAAAAAAATGCAATAGTACAGTTCTATTGTCGTTTACAATCGAACGAATTGGTAATGTAGTAATAAGGCCTAATATACATCAATACATCCAATCGTACAGCAAGTTTCTGCGTTGGGTATGGAAGCAATTTCCATCAATTTATATAACATTACATGGAAAGGTCAATTAACTATCTACGAATTTTGCTGTGACTGAAAAGGATGTCAATATTTCTCCTACTGGACCAGTTAGTTGATGAACAATATTGTGACAGCTAGAATATCCTGACGTTCTCGCTTCTGTTAAAATATATATTTTTTAAATATCGCAAAAGATTAGGAAGTAAATCTTTTTCCATTATCATCCTTCGTTCATCTCCACTGTACTTTCATCCGTTAACGTACCAACTCCGGTAGTAGTACCTTTCCATGCACTGTACTCTGCACCCGTCAACGTACTCACCACAGCAGTAATGAACGAGGTCGTTTCACACCAGTCTTTTTTACTCTGCGCATCCCACGTTACTGCGCGAGCAGTGACGTCATTAAGAGCCAATAGCAGCTCTTAAATTGGCCACGTGACCTATAGCAAGGAGTGTGCCTCCAATCAAGGCAGCCGCTTGTCATGTACCAAAGTGACGCCAAATTGGGATGGAAAGTGAATGTTTCGTGTTGCTTTAGCTAGAGGGCAATTTCTCTTTAGAAAATGAACTACCTTCTACCGTGTTACAAACTTAGATACTTCTTGACATAGTTTCTAGCTAAAAAATAATATGCTTCCCTAAGATACTTCGTGTTATTGTTCGTGTTGCAGCGGAGAATGTTATTAATATAGCATGCTGGATCGAAGAAAAGGCGAGGACGTATTGGCGGCAGAGAAGTGACCACCGTGTGTCCATACGTTCGGTGAACATTTCAGTTTAGTGTGGGTCTGGTCAATGCTCGGTAGCTTGTATTTGCATGATCCTGTGCTATCCTGCGAGTTGTGGGTTTCCGCGAACGCTGTAGCTTTTGAAAAATTAAGATGTAGTGACATGCTCTATATATTTAATTAGCTAAACAATACCAACGGGTCCAGTACAGTGCAGTGTTTAATTAAATGTGAGGTTATAAAGCGAGAAACCTTACAGCCCCAGTCGTAATGGCAACAGCATTTAAATGCCCTTTCAGGTAAGAAACATTCACTATCTCCAACTAATTAAGGATCATTATCAACACTTTCACTTTTCATCGATTCTATGCCGAAATCACCATGTTTTGTCAGTTTCTCCAGCTCACACAATACTGTTCCTCTCAGAAACCATATATTGGTTTTTTGCCTTCCGGTTAAAGTCAAGAAGTTTTCCTCACCTGCTCGTAGAACGGTGCACCTCATATGGCAACACCGTATGAATATATTCGAAACTTTCACCGTCCTTGCCTGCAAAAATGCTGCACATCCGCCAGCCGAATTATTTAGGGGCCTTCATCAAGCCCAACTGCACCCTGGAGATCATTTAGCTTCGTTAGAGACCACTGCAGTCTCAGACGCAAGTCTTCCTCCCGACGGAAAAAGCCTATTGCACGAGCTTCATATTGGCATCATAACCGACAGGCGTGCCTAAATCAGAGCGTCGACATGCGCATGAGCGTGATTTATATTTTAGGTATGACGAGTGAAGTCATATTGGTGAGTAGGGTAGAGATGAAAACCTAGTTTTTTCATTAAGTCATGTCCAGCTATTCGCTACAGTTGGTAGTTCAATGAGACACTGTCAACATTGATTTATAGTAGGGTTAGTGATCAAAATCATACTATGTCTCATTAGATTATGTTTTGCTATGTAGCAGTCGACATTGATGGGTAATCTACTGATCAAAATTATATTGTGCCCTATTAGGATTTGTTTACTATTTAGCTCCAACATTTGCTGATGAGAAGGATAACGATAAAAATGATCTCCTTTTTTTATTAAATCACGTTTGGCTCTTTTTCTAGAGACCCAACGAACCGCATTCTCAAACATGTCTTAGAATGACCAGCTGAGCACGAACGTAGGTACATGTTGGCTGAAGTTTTGAGTTTTTTCTCTATACGTTAATGATTTAATCTCAGTCATAGATGATAGAGATGGACATATAGGGCACAGTTTAATTTATTAAGTTTTTCAACACCCCCCTCCCCCAAAAAATACAACAGTTCTACACTTTTTCACGATGCATGAACTTTTCATTAAGTCTCACAAATGGCAGAATCGCCGTGCACGCACTCGTGAGAACTGTTGCCTCTTGGACCCAGACAGGGACACCAGAGGCGACAATGTATCATGAATCACGGGGTAACAGCTCCAGTCTGCACGCTCCCAACTCTACTATGCATATGTTGGTGATATCAATTCCTGTTATTCTCATGCAAATTCTGACGATTGCAGCGACAGGGCATGAAAATCAATGATGCGGCAAACAAGCCGTTTTATTTCGATGAAAAATTACAGATTTTAGATGGCTCCGCACAGCCTAAGACAACAAATATATTTCGTGGAAAAGTGCACGACTCTAGAGACTCTCTACAGCTTAAAACAAAATTTTTATTTCATTGAAAAGCTATAGAATTTTATCAGGCTCTCTATTGCCAAAACCAAAACTGTTTTGTAGAAAAATTACTGGATTCTCATTGTCTGCAGAGAACAGAAAACCCCTGCATTTCAAATAAAAGTTGCCAAATTATTGCTTTTTTTTCAAACAGCCTCTAAACAATCGTTATGTGCTGTAAAACTGCAGGATAATAAATAGCAGAGTGTTCACAACCAAAACAGGCATGCTTGTTTTTTGTTGAAAAATCAAAGTATTTTGGTAAGCTATGAGATTCTAATCCAAACCATTGTGTTTGTTAGAAAATTACTGTGTATTAGTCCGCTGTTAAAAGTTTAGAAAGTAATTTTGTTTTGTCGAAAAATCGTTGGATTTTAACTGGCTCTGCACAGTCTTCAAAAGCCTTCAAATGTGTTGGCTGACCTACAATTCAATTTCATGAAAAGGTCCCGACGACCTAGCAAGTTTTGATCCGCTGAAGAGAATTGAATTCAGGACTAACATTTTTGTAAAAAAAAAAATACATTCATTTTGGCTGTACTAACCAAGGTCCCATAACGAATACAATAAAAGAAATCTTTAACCAGTTGGCTACTTAAGAGACGCAATCAAAATTTTTCGAACAAGAAGAAAACGCGGTAAATTTGAGAGTATATAATTCAAAACAATGCATATTAATAATGGAAAGTATCTATATATCCATAGATACAGCGGTACTTAGAATAATATCAATGGTGAGAGGTCATAGAAGCATTGCTATTGAGCGACATTATAATAAATTTCAATAGATTAGTGAAATTCATAACTAATTTGTTCAGTAATAATGGCGTAATGTGTATGATACTAGCTTTAAGCTTTCCAATTCTTTTTAACATTATTACACCCTACCCCTCTAATGTTCACTCGAAACAATGAAATATCTCTCATCAATAGTTTAAAACAACAATTTATTACTCCAAGAAAAGGATAATGCCTGAGTAAAGTGAACATTCTCTATACGGGGCTCAGGAAAAATGAAATCGATGTTTAAGGTCCTAACAAGGTCAAACTGCTAGATTAAATATCGAAATATCTCATCATTGACAAGTTTCCAACTGTTCATTTGACAGACCGCTTCAATGAATTCTAAATAACTATTTCTGCTAATAGAATCTGAGCTGTCGTAGTTCGATATGATATAATTATTACATAGCTCTGGTTAAACGATTGGCCCATTTTAGACAGTGTCCATAATATCAAAGTCACCCATATAGTCTGAACAATCAACAATATCATACATCCTGGTAATAATACTGATAATAAGAATAGTAATAATTATAATGGACCTTACTGTTACACCTAATTCTGTCAAGAACTCAAGAGCACTAATTTTTGTCAAAACTAGCTATGGATATCCAAACATCGTCCCGTGTACTTCCACAACAGCCAACTTCCTCATCAATGAAGAAAGAATAATTATTCCGTGCAGGGTACGTTGCTAATGTACTGATATTTAACCCAGCAGCAGTTCCAAGTACTTCAATTACCATCAAAAGTCCCCAAGACGAATGCTTTCTATTACACCAGTGAAGTACATCTGCAGTCCGTACAGTGAAGCCATCGCTCATAAATCATCAGTGTATAAATGCATGCAAATCAATGCGACCACCTCAGTGTAATATAAGCTATGGCGGCGCTGCCCACTGCAAGCTATAATTTAACGAGCCCAAGCCTACGTTGCTTTATGCCATGTTCATTCGGGGCCAAACCTGGACTTTGTTTGTTCTTAGCTTTTTTTGCGTCTAGAGTAAACGACAGTTTTTGTTTTGCTTTAGCAATCGTTGGATGCAAGCCCGAATTTCAGTAGTCTTGGTTAATTTTTTTTTTTAATAGAACCAATATTTATTTTATTTATTTATTTTTGTGAATTTTCACCGAGCGTAATAAGCTCTTCATTTTGCAGTAAACAGAACCTCTTAGTGCCCACCGGAGTCATTTGAAATTACAATCCTCGCTGAAACCAACAGTCCGCAGCATAACAACACCTCCCACGACATGTCGATGACCGACACTGAGCGAAGGCCTCTAAACACTATCCTAACTGAGACTCGAAGACACAGTGTGGACACGCGGTACTGTTGCCCATGCATCCTCGCTTGTAAAGCGAGCTGTTTAAACGTGCTCTAATTCCTGCGAAAATTATGTTATTTATTATTATCTACGGTAGAATTATCATTTGTTATCTCAATATTACAATTTTAAGTGTTCTTAAGCGTACACAGCGATCCAAGGGAAGAAAAATACAGTTGACATGTAATATATCAATAAGACGACGAGCCTTCAATTGCTAGAGATGGTAAAATTGAGCAAGTTGAGAAAAAGCTACGAAATAGAATAGAGAGTAAACTTATTTCTTTCGCCCTGTAAATTCCGAAAAAAACTAGGCTTTCTTGTTAATACTTAACAACATTCAATGTCACGCTAAGTTTCGCAGGAGCTTTATTCATTAATAATAAGTACTAAACTGTGCGTTTGTATTTTGAGTGCAATTAGTGGATGACGTGTATGTACTAGTTTTGCTCCGTTGTGATATTAATTAAGTGAGAATATGGTTAGTACTAGTTTTTAATATGAATTAGTGAGGGCAAATATTGTAGTTTAGTTGCTATACCTAAGTGAAAGCGAGGATGACTAGAGAACAGTACCGTGTGTGTCCGCAATGTCTGTTCGGGGCTCAGTCAAGATATTGTGTCCTTAGGCACCTTGGCTTAGTGTCTTTCATGCTCTTGTTATGTGAGGTTATGCTACGCTGCAGGCTCTGGGTTGCCTCGTGGACTGAAGCTTCTAGGTTACATTAATATTCATTCAGTGCACGTAATGTAAATACTAGTTTCTGTTTGACATATTTTGTTCATAAGTTGCACCTGCTGACTCTTACTAGCATCGAGATGCTTCTATCAAGATCGTAAGAAAGCAATATGTTGCCTTCAGTATCTTATTTAATTGTGACAAAATAAAATTATGTTGCACCAAACTCTTACATTTAGTGCAAGACTAGATTTTGAACTTCTGACTGCCCTAAGCTTGTCTCTTGAATACAATCATTGTATACTGTTTCATTAATTTTTTTTTTAATTACTTTCCTAGCAAATTTTTTATTGGGGATTTTATACACCCGTGGTAGCAGCGACCTTGCGTGCTGAACTGATGTGCTAAAGGTGCCGTGATCAAGCGCCGAGCAATCTTTGTGGCGTCTGAGTCTGCATAGCTGCTTGATAAGCACAGCTACGGTGGGGGCACTAACCTTGACCAGAAATGAGAGAGAGAGTCGTTGATCCTTCTGTCGGTGCCATAGTTCTTAACGACCTTTTGTCGACTGCAGCCGTACATACTTTTCGGAGGCTAGTTGGCCTATATTTAGAGCACGAACTATTGCGTGGGGGTTTCCCAGTGGAGGGTGCGGCCAAATTGACTTTACCCATTGTACCTTTCCTCAATAGATTTACCAGCAATGGATTGTCCTGAGATACAATGTCAAGTTGTCCACATAATGATTGTTACGTACTGACGGGGTTTCAAGGTACTGTAATTACAACATTAGGCCACCGTAGCTGCCAAGTACTCCATTTGACACTTGGTTCATATTACTTTGGGCCAGTGTGGCTGTCATGTAGTAAAATGTTAGTGGTTTTGTCACGGTGGCCCAACGTGCATTCCACACAACGACTAGCTTGTGCCTCTTCCAATTGTCACATTAGCACCACGTGTTAACCACGTGCAGCTCGGCTAAAAACGACGTGGTTACCACATTGGTTCAAGTTACGAAAAATATTTGGTGTCAATGAGGTTCAGAAGCAGCATCCCCACAAGAGCTCCATGTGAACCCCATTTAGTCTTGTTTGTTGGGACGTACTCTTTTTTTTTTAAGTTTAGGTTCCTCTCTTCTATTAGTTACTTTCATAGCAGATTAAAAAACGCCTTCTGTTCGGTTATGTATAGTTTACATATATATTATTACAGTGATGTTCATTTACCATTTCCTAGGTATTTTTGCTTGTATAGTTTTTTCTTTGCCCTATTCTAAGATCGCTCTGTGAAATTATTCCTTCAAGTTAGTTTCTTAGCGGTTATTGTTAAATTACTTTTCCCAGTCGCTATGCAAATAGCTTTTGTTAGATTACACAGTCTTCATGAAGGTCTGATTAGTTTTCGATAATTATTTTTCAATCAGTTTTCAAGTAGCATAACTTTTGCTGAGGCATTCTTCTTCATATATCAATGTCTTCATATATCAATGTCTCAGCATATATTTTATGTCATTATGTAACTCTTTAATGACTTTAGAAGTACGTTTCTCATAACATGAAACTCTCTATCACTTTAGGAGCAGAACTATCTGGTTTAATTTCCCAATTACTGCCCAGCACTTATCAGATTTAACGGTTTTCCCCGAGAATTTCAACCCCGATCATCAGTTTCCAAGAAGTGGAATTTTTGCTCGGAAAGCGATGGCATCGAGTGCAAACTGCTAAAGATTTCTGATGGCTGAATATAAATAGGGGCTATGAAGTCCAAATTTTAGCACGGCTAAATCAGTGTAAACACGGGCACAGGACCCATGATACGGGTAACAAAGTGTAGATAATAGCAGGTATCGTATGCAAGCGGCGACATCATGGCGGGTTCTCCCGACACTTTTACCTATGAACTTGTGAACACTGCACACACCTCCGTCTCCTATCTACCTGGTATCTGATTGAGTGAGGGTAGGAGTTCTTGACAAAAAATATGATATTTTTATGATGAAGAGCTCCTTATAATCATCTTAAAAGGTTACTTATTTAACTGCGAACTTGTGAACACGGTACACATTTAAATCTTATTTACCCGGTATCTCAGAAAGCAATGTTGAGGGTTTTTGATAGAAATGTTACTAATATTAGTAGTTCCTTCAAAGGAAATTCGAGCGTTTAAGGATGATATATGTTTGGAAAATTCTAGAAGGAATTACTGTCAATATTAATGGGCAGATCCTTGCCAGGTACTCAGACCGTATTGGTCGCACTAGTAAAGTGCAAATTCCGACCAGGAATGGTGGCAATGCAATTGCCACGAAGCATTCCAAAAGCTTATTATTATTAAGTCACACCAGGCTGGCGACGTAGGAACGGAGAAACTCCATGAGGTTAACAAACCCCCACGCAACCAGCCCAGCGGGTGGAGAAAACGAAAGAATAAAAAAAAGAAGATCCGAGATCACAGAATAGCTCTGTGTACAGATCGTTTAAAGCTGCCAATACCAGCACCAGCAAAGACAGAGCCATCAAGACCATTCCAAACATCCACACACGATGGAAAAAACGAACGAGAATACTGGCCCGTACGCATCGTAACGGTTCCACTGTCCGAAGTGCTCGGTTGTTTACCAAAATGTATCGTCACATTCGAAATGTCACAGGCAATGAAGTAATGCAGCCCCAAAATTTACTGGACGCATNGAAAAAACGAACGAGAATACTGGCCCGTACGCATCGTAACGGTTCCACTGTCCGAAGTGCTCGGTTGTTTACCAAAATGTATCGTCACATTCGAAATGTCACAGGCAATGAAGTAATGCAGCCCCAAAATTTACTGGACGCATACTTACTGAAATTGGCAGACAAACCAGCTGTAAGCGGTTACGTGCGATGTGGGGTGACACGTCTTCCTGCTGGTCACGGAATACAGCATCGCCTCTCCAAAAGGGAGGGAGGCAGCATGAAGAACGCCATCTGGACCTCGTCCGAAGGTATAAGGTAAGCTAAAGCATATCTATCTGCAACATTTTTAGTTACTAGCTTGAGCACACTGCATACCCATAAGTCTCATTTTTCTCTAGTATCAATTAGAGCAATGTTGATGTATCTCCATCAGAGGTATACTTGTTTTTATTAAAACAGTTCCCAATGAACAGTATCAAAACTATGATTCGTAAAATTTTGCACTACGAATTTGTGAATACTATGTACATACACGAAAACCTCTCCATTGTTTATAGTGGAATATTTGTGAACATTTCTGTTGAATACATTATTAGGACTATTATATTCAACCATTAATCCCTACTCACCAGTTACCGGTATATCATATTAGTGGAAGCATTCCTGCTTGCGAGCCTGCTACTCCGCCTTCACCAGAGCATTGTAGCCAGCCACTGTATATGTAACAGACTTTCTAATGCTTCAGTGAAAGAAGTAAATGTGCTAAATTTGTTATTGTAACTATTGTTATGACTACAAACTGAGCACAGTACTGTGCATAGCACTTACTGCTAGTAGCGCGAACTACATTAGTACGCATGTTGCGTTCAGTACTATTTACAGTATGAATACGGTACATACTGCACATATTTACTAGGACTACTAATACTACTTATAATAGTATCACTAAGCACAGTACTGCACATAGGGCTGGTGCTGTACATACTGCACAGACCACTGAACGCTGTACTGCACGCAAGGCTGGTGCAGTACGTACTGCCCAAATCACTGGACGCAGTACTACACGCAAGTCTGATGCAGTACATAGTTCACATATCATTGGACGCAGTACTACACGCAGTCTGGTGCAGTAGATACTGCCCAAATCACTGGACGCAGTACTCCAAGTAAGGCTGGTGCAGTACACACTGCCCAAATCACTGGACGTAGTACTGCAAGCATGCCTGGTGCAGTACATACTGCCCAAATCACTGGACGCAGTACTGCAAGCAAGGCTGGTGCAGTACATACTGCCCAAATCACTGGACGCAGTACTGCAAGCAAGGCTGGTGCAGTACATACTACCCAAACCACTGGACGCAGTACTGCAAGCAAGACTGATGCAGTACATACTGCACATATCACCACCATCACTGAGCACATATCTCGCAATTAACTAATATCGGAATCGCTTAGTCTCGATGCAGCAGGAGATGTTGCCCCCAAGGTTGTTCTCCACCTCTGATTTATGGAGTTCTATTAAGGTGAGCCTTGCAAACCTTCCTAGACATATAGGCCCTATCAGTCCCCGTCACCATTTAGAAGCAATTAGTTATCTTTTTAATTACTCTATCTATTCATCTGAACAGATAATTGACGAGCTTCGATTAAGGAGAAGGATTTCATCAGATAAATTTTTGATTGCATCTTTCAAAGCTGTTTTGGGAGAAGTTTGGACTGCCTCCAAGCAAAAATCGACCAGGTTGAATAAGATGTACGTTTATTGAGTTCAACTCGGGTCAGGGATTACATCGATCTTTGTTGCTGCTTTAAGATTCCAATTTCAAGTTATTAAGCGGCAGTCCCCAAGACGTCATACGCAAAAGAAATAAATTCTTCTTTGTTCGGTAGGAAATTAAGCAAAACTTTGCCTACTACATGTCGACTCTTGCTAAAATTTATATTAACGGCATCTTCTTATATCTACACATATTTTTCATTTATACAGATGTTTGTGTATGGATGCTGGTGTTGTTTGTGACCCACTTGATTTATAGAAAGAATATATGTGTCTATAAATTAAGCTCGGCACGTATTCTAGCTGAGCCAAACCTATTATAATGTAGTCTAACCTATACTAGAATGACCTAGCCTATCCTAATAGATACTCTCTAGTGGTGCACACACACTATAGATAGCTGGACCAAGGTATCTTTATAAATCGATCTATTTTGCTTATTAAGAGAGGGCGACTGAAGCATTTGGTATAACTGAAAATTTTTCTTTGTTCTGAGTTAACTTATCCATGGTGCATTGCTTAACGCTTTACTTACTGAATATTGTCGCTTTCTTGAGCAAAATTAATTCCTCCGACTTAAGACTAAACTTAAAGCATGGAAACCAAACAAAAATTCATAACCAATATATGACTCGAGGGCACAACTCTACCGCTTAATGACACCAAACAGCACTTCATGTACGAAATTTATCCTGTAGGTTTATCATCTTTGGAAAAAAAATGGAAATTCAACACAAGAAGTCTGTCGTAGGTCCCAGTCATGAAGTACACTATATCTTTCGGCCCCGTCCTAACAAACTGGTCGTACTGCTCACTGATGAAACTTTGGTAAAATATTTTCAACCGAACTTTGGGAAGTAAAAGAAAAAATGGTTCATTGAGTCGAAAGAAATACATTTAGTAAAAATCATATTCATAGGCCTTTGCTGAAAGGAAGAGTTAACGTTTATCAATTTTTGGGCATTATGGTACATCAAAGTACAATATTTCTTGTAGTGTATCATCACGAATAAATTTCTTCGTGTTCTAGGTCATTATGTCAAATATGAATGTATATGCATTGAAATATCAACATTCAGTGGAAGGAACTATTTTATGAAAATGCATAACCATCAAGTATTGCCAAGCCTGTTGTTGAACTTATGCAGTGAATCTTGCCAAGAACTCCCCACATAAGTCTTAGATACAGGCCGAGATGATGAAACAAAGCTGTTATACATTGGCAATACCTATCGCATAGTTCCGACTTACACAGCAAATATAGGCTACAACTCCCCTTATAGGTCTAGGGGAAGTCATAAAACCAGAACGGAATACATAGGTAGACAAACTTGCCGTGTAGGCAGTACCTCCAAGGAATACCTTGAGTTACCTTGAGAGTCTTCGGAAGAAGTCCAGGTGACGATTCTCACATCACCTCACGTGTGTGGAGTCACTCTGCTGGGTGTCTTCTGTGGTGCCGCAGTTTGAAACCAAAGAGAGAGCCAGCAGCGAATTATCTCCACAGTGCACGTAACCGCTGACCG
>LQNS02276866.1:6233874-6247694 GCA_001587735.2 Parhyale hawaiensis
CTCTGGGACCAACACAAGAAGATCAGCGGTCTCACGGGCCATGGGAACCGCAGGGACAATTTTTATGCTTCTGTGGCGAGATGCAAACCCCCACAGAGATATCTTTCCAGCTCTGATGAAGAAAACTCTACTATCGTTTGGAAAGTTGTGTAACCTGTGACGAGAACAACGTTCTGTATACTATCATTGTCGATAGGCTTATTAACCTCTAATGAGACTTAAGCCTCCCATACTTAGGCTGCACCAACTCGCTGCAATGACACTTTATCTCTTAAAAATTACAGTACATGGGTAGAAAAAGTATACTTGCACTGAATGGCCTCATGTGGTAATACAACTAATGGCCTCACTTGGTAACACCACTGATGGCCTCACTTGGTGCTGTCATGAATGGGCTCTTGCTGTGACACCACAGACGGCCTCACTTGGTTACATCACGATTGGCCTCATTTGGTAGAACCACGAATGGCCTCACTTGGTGACACTAAGCTTGACCTCACAGTAAAAAATGCATAGTATATCAATAACATTTTCCGAATACTCAACCATATAAGGGAAGCTCTTTCGATAGCCATTAGTATGTATCCATGTAATAATTCTACTTGTTCCTCCGTTAGTACGGCCGTGACGCTTTCATCAGTATGAAATAGGAGAAACTTTAGGCATCTCTGAGGTATCCTTGATATGACCTAGAAAGGGATCAATAGGAAAAGGAGTGAAGTGCAAATTATAAGCTGCTTGTACTCGCAGGTCAAAGGTAGAAGAATCGCTTCCTGACTTTGAACATTTTTTTTACCCTTCGTATGTAATTGAGGAAGAGTGCTTTTGCTCAGTGGAATTTCCATGCGTTTCTTCAGTATTGGATGGAAGAACATTAAGATGATACCGGTCTGAGATATCACTGAAAAAACAAAGCTTTTGCTATGAGAAATTTCTATAGGTTCCAGCTAGTAAAAATTACATCCGAGAATAGGAAACAAGAGTGTATTCCATTGGCCTAAAAATTTGGGACTTCGAGGCTTGACTTGTGTGGAATTCCAGACATTAACGTTGGTTTCATCCTTTCAAATCGCGTTACAAGCGCTAGAAGACAATTATGTTTCAGCCCCCTGAAAATTTCCCTACGGGTTAAAGCCAAGGCAACCGTCTCAAGTCCAGGCATGTCAAGGCAACCGTCTCAAGTCCAGGCATGTCAAGGCAACCTTCACAAGTCCAGGCATGTCAAGGCAACCGTCTCAAGTACAGGCATGTCAAGGCAACCTTCACAAGTCCAGGCATGTCAAGGCAACCGTCTCAAGTCCAGGCATGTCAAGGCAACCTTCACAAGTCCAGGCATGTCAAGGCAACCGTCTCAAGTCCAGGCATGTCAAGGCAACCTTCACAAGTCCATGCATGTCAAGGCAACCGTCTCAAGTCCAGGCATGTTAAGGCAACCGTCTCAAGTCCAGGCATGTCAAGGCAACCGTCTCAAGTCCAGGCATGTCAAGGCAACCGTCTCAAGTCCAGGCATGTCAAGGCAACCGTCTCAAGTCCAGGCATGTCAAGGCAACCGTCTCAAGTCCAGGCATGTCGAGCCCCTAAGTTTTCATTCCGTTGACCAATTGAACGAGTCCTTGGAGGCTCTGCTTCTTTGGCACTAGGATTCCGTCTCCTTCTGTATCCCTGTGGAATAAAGAGCTCTTGCAGCGGGGTGAGTATTGCTCTATGACCGGAACAGCCAAGGTCTCCTAAAGTACAGACTTAGGTTCGTGCTACCTCAGGGTGCTGCACTTCTAATTTCTCGGGTACTTCATTCATATGAAAAATTACATGATTTTTATTTTTTTTTTTTTTGTCTCGATATTGGGCCGATCAGGTACATTCCCTGGACAATTTGTTACACGCAGCCTGAAATTTTCGGAACCTGCTCTGCATATTTTTGATGTGTCAGGATAGAAAACTTCATTTCAAGTGCTTGAATGCTGGAGATTATGATAATTTGAGTTTTCTTTCCAGATAAACCCGAAACTTGTGGAGTAGCCACCAAACATACTCGTAACAGGTTGGGTCTAATAATTTGTCCAGTAACGACAGGTCGGACCAACTTCGGTACGTACAGACCCTGGCCTGCACTCTGGGAAGCTTTGAAACGGCCTGTTGAAAACGAGAGCGAACGGTCCACTTGACGGGGAAAAGAAAACATCAATATTATTTAGTAGGAATATCTCTAATTGATTCACGGCAATTACGAAATTATGATGAGCCCTCTGGAAAGATGAAATCTAATTATGCACTAAAGTAAACACAAAATGGACGTACATAAACATTTATAGGTTACAATAGCCGTACAACATAGACCATATAATCTTGTACGTTGTATGAACCTAGTTTAGTGTTCTAGGGTAAAAGATTCATTTTCATAGGAATAACACAATATGAAAGTGGATCCTGCTATCCACCTCGCCGGTAACGGAACAATTAACGTCACCTATAGTACTTTATGCCATCTGAGAGCATCTTTACTATCCCAAAGGCCCTAGCCAATGCCAAAGCTACTGAGGTACGCAAACTTTATGGGAGGTCAGTTGCGCGCATTTTCCACCGTAACTTGACGATTAATATCTTAAGTAGCATCAGAAATTAAGCGATCCAAAACCCATAAAATTTCTTGTTGCAGAGCTGCCTCATTAAAAAGAAAAATCTGACTACCGTGTAAGAGGAGATTCCTTGCTTTAGCCAAGCTTGTCTGAGAACTACAGGTGTGGCTGTATAGTGTACAGTGTACATGTGGGAACATACCCACCATGGGTCTCTTGCACGTGAAGGCCAAATATACTCAACCCTAATCGTGCTAGGCTGTTGCTTTGTACAAGGGTTCTCTCCTACTATATCCCTAGAGGAAAAGACTTTGTAGCGAAGCAACACAGCCTAAGACAGATATATAGGGTTAATGTATCAGTTGTAACCGAAGGACAGAACTCCTTAGCGAACTACTTGCAACTGAACGTCAGAAATTTTCAATAGATCAGCCATTTGCAACCTAATCCTAGAATATTTTGATTGTAAAGTTTAAACAATAAGACTGCTATAATAGAGATTCATGAGTTAATATGTGTTGGTCGGTGGAAACGTAGGGTACGCGAAAGGAAATTCACTTTATCACCGTCCCCCTCCTCCCCCAACACATCAAGAAAGAGATAGGTGCCATCGATTGGCAAGGTAAAGTCTCTTTATGCAAAGCCCAATGGGCTCAACTTTCCCGGAACTTCAGATAGGAGCACTGACCTCGTCCCGCTAGACAGAGTTTCAGGCGCCCGTCCTCTAATTGTAGAAAATTAGGCCCTGCTCCGAACACTGAAGTTTTCAGAAGTCTTTAGTTGCTGCTAACGCTTAGAATAAGATGAAAAAGTAGCAAATGCCGCGCTCCATTTTTTTTTTAAATTCAGCCAAGTCAACGTTAGCAGTAACATTTTAAAGTGATATTTAGGGGCACTTTCGATTGGGAGTCTAGATTGTGCCTTGAATGTACGACTTCTTCGAAACATCAGGTAGCTCGGCTGGCTTCGACCATTAAACTGAATTCCAGGCAATGATTGAATTGAATTCCAGGCAATAGCCATGAGACCATCAGAAAGTCAATAATGCTTTGTAAATGGAATTTTAGTGGGCTCAAGATAATCGCGTTGCTACAAACCCTTGCGACACAGTTCACAGGTACAAAACCGAAGCTTCTGTCTGAGGTTGCAAGCAAGTCGAGCCTCGAGAGCTTATTTTCGGCAACAATCGAACATGCCCCGAGATGGTAGCCGATGGCGTCTGAATAATAATAATAAACTTTATTTAGTACTCGTAGGAACTTGACAAGAAACTCATTGAAACGTTACTTGGTGCTATCTGAAGTTTGCTAAACTATCGGCGTGTTCAAACATGATCCTACGACTCCACGCGTGACGCGTGTGTGAGCTAGCCAATCACACATCTGCAGCACCATCACATTATCACCACCACGAGGTTGGTCTTATCACCACTACCTCAAAATATTAACTCCTAAGGCGTGTTGCAATCAGGCCTTCGGTGTCACCTGTGCTACACCGACCTCCAATGCGACACAGGTTGGGTAACACTGAGTGACACCGACGACAACTTTCCTAAGTTTTTGGGTTATGAGCTGGGTAACACTGCCTTTATTTACAAACATTGAGTATGATTCTCGATAATTAGTGTTACAAAATGTACGACTGTCATATATTGCTTGAATTCTAGCATTTGAAGCAATTTTGTGTAGTTTTCTCAACTTTTAATCCGAAAATACAGTTAAAATAAGGCTCCGACAAAATGTATATGTTTAAGCTTACCGAAAATTCCGCAACATATTGTTGGGACGCTGAGATCGCACTTTGCGTTCACTGCTACACGGGTAACACTGTAAGGGTAACTCCGGCGTCTGATTGCAACATGCCCCTGAGATTAGTCGATTGAAATGAACTATCGCCCTTCGAACCAACGGCTGATATTCTATGATATTTCGAGCTATAGAAAAATTAGTGACTTTGAGCTTGTTCGATTGGACGCCAAAACTAAGCCTTAGAAGGTTGACTTATCTGAAACTTGAAACTGAAGCTTTGGCCTAATTGGATCGTGTTACAGGTGTTTAAAGCCACGCAATTACGTTGAGCCTGCTGAAAACTCTAGTTTACACAATAAGATTGTATTTTTGGAAGTCTCAACCTATTGAAGGTCAATGTCTGAAATTCAGTTAACCTGTAAACGGCTTCCATCGACTTATGTCGATCTCCCGTTTTGTTTCTTGATGACTTCAGACCGCACTAGTAGTTGGAAGGGACATTTATTAATCCCCAATAACTAACGAACTAGTATTCAAAGTTTGTGAAGAAAAGACCTAAACGAGCTCAAAAATGAACTTTTCATTTTTAGAGTTTAAAGCAATAAACCAGTCCGCCAGGTAACTGTCCGTTAACAGGTCAAGTGGGTGGAAACCAACGCATCTGCGTGAAGTTTCGAACAAGTCACGCCTCCAAGGTTATTTCTGGCAGCCAATCGAGGATGCCCTAAACTAGCGTAGATTGACGACTGTATACCAACAAACTATTTTTAACCGGTATTATATAGATTCAGTGTTTTACCACCTTAGACGCAGAGAAGCGATTCAAGAGTGGAGCTCAATAGAGAAGTGTACAACGCTCATCATCGGTAGTAATATTAATTTTTTTCTCGACATTCCTGCTGAAAAAGCTCGGTTGGCTCAGTGCGCTACTACTGGCGGGAAGAAGGTGCAAAGAAGATAAAGAGATACTCGAGTGAACGTTCCCCTTCGAGGCTTTCCACAGGAGAGAGAGTAGAGAAGTTCCGCAGATTAGGTCGGCTATCTCGATCGACAGCCCACCTCGTGGAACAGAAAAGGAAGGTTAGAGAACCTACCTTACCTAACAAACTAACCTTCTCGGCAAGAACTGCGGCCAGCTGCAACATTCCCTGAAGAGAGGGTACTCAGGACATCCCTTGGGTTCGTGAGGCCCATATACTGTACATTGTTGTAGGGAAAGGGCCCGCCAGAATATACCCCCGAGAGCTTTTTAACTGGTATTTGCTCAGTGTAGAGTAGCATGGAAATAGTTCTTACGCAATTTCGCAGTGTTCATTAGGCTATTAAGCTTTTTTTGTGTCGCTTACGGATTTAACGATACATATATTCATGGCCGTGTTTGAAATGATCAGACTTTTCAATGCATGTAAAAGAAAACGACCAGTAAAGTGAAAAGTTGCACTGCCACAAAATTCCACATCGGATTACGTTGCCCCGAACAAGAGGCTTCGGTTTGCACATTTCTATGTCGCTGTTATTATGCCTGTAGTGAGTAGTTCGAGCCTCCGCGGTATCGCCACAAAGGCATGACACACGCTAGTCAAAAAAACGAGTATCATCAACTCTTTATCGGAAAGTTATGTTGAACTCTTATAAACACAGCTTTGAGATTGGGAAGAAAAGGTGTGAAAATGTTTACTGTCAGTTCAGTTTACTCCGCAAGTGCCGTTAGTTAACTTTCGGACGTATCATTAGGTCTGGAAGAATTTATAATTCAAATGCTTTGTGTGTGCTATTTAAATGGACACATCACCATATTCGGACGAAAAGATGGCGATACTCGTTCTTTTGACTAGCGTGTGGCATCGGCAGAAGGCGATCTCAATGACCAGGGAAGCAAGGACATGTAGCTCGTCAAAGAAAGGTGGAACCCATCTACTAGGGTGTTCTCACACAGGAGTAACTGGCACGAGTGCAGCCAATCGGGAAAGAAGAGGAAGAACAGAGGAAAGTAACATTAGTAGCAGGAATACGGAAGTGGTAGGAAGCAAAGTGAGCACATAGGAAACTCGTCCCGAAGGCCTAATTAAGGTCAACACAACCGACAGCATGCATCTGCTTAGGGCGCTGCTTCTTACAACGTAGCATGGGCGAATCTAGCTAACCTGATCCCATGACCCCACATATGACCCGCGAGAGGACTATACCACTGAAAAGAATACATGAAAAGCGTGACATTTCTCAGAGAAACGTGACAGCCAACGCGGAAAGTTGAGTGACTTTGTAGCTTTTACGATATGTGTGCACCCCTCTCTAGTGGGCACATAAGACGCGCCTATGCTTATCATCTTTCCCCGTCTCCCCTTCTCTTCAGACGACGACGAAATTGATTTAGAATTAAGCTTTTCCAGTAAAGCCTCCGTCCTTCAACACACGCAGCGATTCAATGAGGAGAACAAGAAGAAACAAGAAAGGGTACCTAGCACGTTACCCACAACTGAGTTCAAACTGATGGCAAGATAAAACTTGGGAGCTCTAATAGTAGGAAAATGATTATATCGTAGGACTCTGGAAACCGAAAGAAATTTACTACCCACGAAACGAAATACGTTCCGATCAAAAGCCTGGGTGAGATTAAGGTTACGTTCGATTGAGCGCCAAAATTAAGCCCTCGAGGATTGACTTGTTCGAACCTTGAGGCGGGTGAGCTGGCTTCGATCTGCTAAATAGAGTTTCAGACGATGACCCTAAATCAGGTACCTACCTTTGAAACTTTCTAAAACTCAGTCTTGCTCAGAAAACTGGATTGTCAGCAGACTCAACGTAATCTGGTTGGTTTTAACAGTTGAACAGAATCCAAGTCGCGAAGTCAAAGCTTCTGTCTGAAACTTTGGACAAGTCAAGTCTCGAATACTTTGCAATACCGTATGGAGTTTCACTCCGGGTGCTATTCAGCCGCGTCTTAATCATCTTATTTAAAAATAACTCGTGCGAGTAGATATATATATATATATATTAGGCAAACTGCTCTATCAGCATTTTGTTTACCCAAGGCCAAAAACCCAGTTTGGAATCATTTTACCAACTCTATAGCAGTCATTTCTCCGACCTTTTCATTCCACAATAATCAGAGCGCTGTATCCCACGAGGCCGCCAGCCCACTCCCTTGGTGTCCGAAGCTGAGTAAAGTCCAACACAAGCGTCCCGTAATTGGCCCTTAGCAAGAAGCTGTCTCACTTTATCAATTAAACGCCACAAATGCTCATAAAGATCCGATTACCTGCCGGTCAGGTGGTCACGCTTAATTAATTAGCTCAGTTTACCAAACCAAGCATCCTTAATATAGCCGTCTGCACGGCTTTTTTTGTTCTGTCGGTTATTCGTGCGAAAGACCGAAAGTTATTAGACTGAGCCGGTAAGGTTATCATCGTATTTAGTGCTCTGCCTTCTTACTGGAGACGTTGTTGCGGCAATAGTTTTTATTTTTGTCGGAAGATAAATGACCGAATCACGCCACCAAGTACCAAAAGTATTACCTTTTGCTAATCCAACAGTTGGATATTGAAGATAAATTGCCTCTTTCGGCGTAGTCAAAAGTTTAGTTTAAAAACCACTATGCTGAAAAGGCTTGGAAGAGGCTTTTTGCGGTCAAAGCTTAGAGCTGTATACCATATTTTAAAAACCTTTCGTGTCGCACTGGTTCTTTCAGTTTGTTTCAAGTTTCAAAGTTTCCATTCTAGCAGGAAAAACCGTTGGCTCAGTGCGCTACTACTGGCGGGAAAATGGCGCAAAGAATAGAAAAAGTCACTCGAATGGACGTCTCCAGTAGAGACCTTCCACACGAGAGCGAGTGGAGAAGTCCCACGAACTAGGTCGGCTGTCTCGACCGACAGCCCACCTCAGAACAGAAAGAGAAGTATAGAGAACCTACCTAACAAACGAACCTTCTCAGTAGGGACCGCGGCCAGCTGCAACAACCCCTGCGGAGAACGGACTCGGGACAGCCCTTGGGTTCGTGAGGCTCATTCCTATATTATGGCAGGGAAAGGGACCATGGTAATGTTACACCTCCTGAAGCTGCAAATTTAAAAGATCAGTTCAATGCAAATATTCCTTCGCTAGTGTGGCAAGTCCCTGCTGACGTTTGTAGAGGAATATGACCATACCTATTCAGTCTGTGCCCTGGGCTCCTAGAGCTGTTTCTCCCGCAGGAATACTATGGGAGGAGGAAACCTTGCAGCCTAGCAGCCCAGCCCGAGTTTGAGCGTTATTCTCTGGCATCCCGATTACAACCTCGCAAGACGTTATAGGATACTATAGTGAAATTCTCACAAAGTTCGATCTTTCCGTCCGTTAGTAAACCAGTAGTGCCGTTACTTAGCTTTAGTTCATTATTTCTATCAGTATGACAAGCACACTTCATACCACTGGGATCCCCCTAAATGCTTGTAGTTAAGGTAAAAATAAACTTGACAGCACGCCTTACTTAGAAGAACACAAGTTCTGATATCTGGCTGCAGGTATAGACCAACTGACCCCAAAGAGAAGTACGGCTGCAGTCTGACAACTTTTATGCACGACCTATATGCCCCGACCCTCCTTATTTCGGGCACCCACGGTAGCAGTGGACCTTTCGTGCAGTTCATTTGTGCTCAGTGGTCCGGGAACTATCCCACACCCTGGTCAGAGAGGCATGGCGCTCGGCGCGCCGAATCTGCCACATAAGCCAGTGCGTGTAGGTTTCCAGTGGAGGGTGCAGTGAAAACTGGAGTAACCTTTAAGCCTACATTACTTTACATTTCCGGAACAGCAGACAGGAACTTTGGCTTCGTCACTTAGAATCGTGCGTGTTAGAAGTAAGCGTAGTACGTTAATCTAGCTGAAAGTCCCATTTCAATGAGTGCGATGGAGTTCTTGAAAGTCTCGCAATTCACCGAAAAATTGGCAATGACAAGCTAATAGATAGGTCGAAGCCACCGCACCGGCCTGAAGTCTCGGACAAGTTGAGCCTCGAATTCTAAGGGCCGAAACACACCATGAGCAGTTCAGCGAGAAACTGGTTGGCAGTTTTTGAGAAGCAGGGAATGCATTGGAGCGCGCCCACCGAACAGCGGCCTGCTCAACTGCCGCTGTTCGGTGTGCGCGCTCCAATGCATTCCGTGCTTCTCAAAAAGTACCAGCCTGCCTGCCAGCTTCTCGCTGAACTGCTCTTTGTTTGCTTCGACCCTTATTTTCGCCGGCCATTCAAACGCATCAAGCAAGCCATAGAACGCCAGACGGCAGTTAGATTCGACTGGATTAATGCGAACGATGGGGGGAGTAAATCCAGGAGCTAAAACAAAAAAAAATTAAAAAAAGAAACAAAGACATAGGTGGGGAGAAAGTAGCAAGAGCCTAGTGTAAGCTAACTCAACTAATGGGATCTCTTTGGGAGGCAACTCTCCAAAACCTACCATTGGTGAACTCAAAACCTACAATTGGTTAACATTACGAACAACCCTAAACACTACGGCTTCTGAAGTTCTACTAGAGAGCTAAACTTTGACCCACGTAGGATCAGTGTGCTTGGAAACGCAGCAAAAGCTCAAGAGTTTTCCAACACACGCAGTCAGCAACGGCATGTGCCATCACCCGGACCAACAAACTAGGAACCTACAAAAACGCCAGGGTGTTCCCAGTACAGTATAGCTTCTGCTACAGCGGACTGTAGTGACAAGAGTCGCAGGGGCGCGGATACCAAAGGAAGTGGCAACAGGACGATGCCCACAGCTCAGAATAAGGTTTCTTCTTGCATAATTCTTTGCGATGCAAATGCGGCGTATTTGATAAAAAGTTAAATTTCCGAAAAGTGACGTTTAGCCCTTTAGGGCTACATTTTCAACACGAATAACTTTTGAATAATAGATAACCGCCCTAAGGATAAGTTTTTGTTGGTCCGTTGACGCTTTCACTCGTAGCAGGGCGTACATGTGCCAAATCTCACATGGTGCTATTCTTACAGGTCAGGTTATTTCACGAGAAAAGGTCAACTGATCACGACAAGCGTGTATAGACAAATACCCATTATTTCAATCTCCATAACCATATTTCTGTTGACACTTCACCGTCTTTTTTTTTTGTGAACCGCTACGCCAATGAGAATTTTTAGTTTAATGTTGGGGAAGCTAAAAGCTGGCTCCTTATTTTACCGTTCTTTACCTGGCAATGCATCTTTGTAACCCAAGTTTTTCTCCCATAGGAATAATAGAGCTTACTGTGTATACCATGTACGTCCCAAATCGAGTCATTCCATAGAAAAAAAAAGCTTCAAAGGATTAAACTGCACATAGAGCACACTTGAGAAACTAAGTTAGGATACTAAGAAGACGTTCTACGTTCTACGTTCTAGCATTTATTATCGTTTCTAGAAACTAGACCATCATCTGACTTGAGTGTCCGTAATTCCAGCTGGTGTAAATAACTTTAAAAGATGGCGAGCTCGAAACAGTTAAAATTTTTATCTAACTTAAAATAACAAGTGTAGTTGAAATAGTCTTTTAAACAATAACAATATTCAGTCTTGCTAAAATATCTTCCAGCATCCGAGGAAGTCACATTAACGGGCTATTAAATAACATCCAGGAAATCCTTAGCAAATCTGTAGCTTATTAACATGCAGAATGCATAACTCGAGGGTTGTCATAAGCCAAGTATATTATAAAGAGACCACTTTATCGAAAGTTTGTAGTTCTAAAGAAGTCTTGAAGGTTTTATATTTACCAGTTTCCAGGCCATCTCTATAAAAGAGAAGATACAAATCTATTTAGGAAAATTTCGAAACTGTCACAGTTCATAGCCTAAGGCTGAACCTCATGGAAATTTGCTCTCGTTTCCTTACACCACTCACTGATCGGTGTCTTAGGAATATTTCTGGTAGAGGAGAATAGCGAGGGCAATCACAGCAGCCGCTATACCCAACACGAGTACAGTAATGGCTACATTATATCTAAATCTTCTTTTTTTCCACGCCAGCCAAGCTTGATGTTGCTCGTTCCTACGGTTCTGTCTCCGTCTTTGCCGTTCTTCTTCAGTAGAAGCATTTAAATCCACTGCGCCTTCCAGTAGATTTTCCAAAGATTCAGGTTCTGGATCACAGGGACGCTCGGGGCTGGCGGAAGCCTTCTGTTTGGAGGGCCTCCTATTGGTGGAGGCAAGTCTTCTGCTGGGCAATTCGGGGGGAGAAGAAGCTGCTGCAGCACGCGCTTGTCTCTGTGCATCTAAATTCACATAGTCGTGGTCGATCAAACTCACGTAAGATGGCGTCTTTTGTCCTGGACCTACTTCTATGTACTCCTCGTCAACTTCCAAATGCGCGGATGTCAATGTACCGTTAGCAGTCATATCTAAATACATCCTGAAATTTAATCAAACCTCTTTCCGTTAAAACTATGCGGTGATTAACCACAATAACTTAAAATTAAGATAAAATCTGTAAGTGGAAAGTAGTTAATGCAAGTGTACGTTCCAAGTATCAACGGCACAAGTTTTTCAACATTAGTAAAGATACCAATAACCCTGTTGTAGCTAACCCACTAAAATACTGGGACGATATTTCATCTAATTTTCTCTTACTGCTTTGGCATCTTAGGATGTCAAGTTACCAGTAATTTAAGCCTTTTCACTACGACGGCGGTCTAACAGAAAGACACGAGGGCCATTCATTACTGAAGTGTATATAGATTATTATATTAGTTGAAGCCTTCCCAGGGGCAATTAGGGTTATCCACGCAAGGAAGAGCATGATTATTATAAGAGATGTTTAAGCCTTCAACACGTATGGTGATTCACGAGAACCAGAGGGAGGGACGTGCATGTCGACAGAAATTTCGAGCCCCCGCACGAAGGTGGACGAACGCACATGGGAACAGCAATTCGGGAAATGAGACGAACGGATGAAAGCAAGATCAGTAAGAGTATGAAACCATCAAGGAAACAAATGGCTACGAAAGACAGTTTTCGAAGGCCTAACTTATGGCTAAGGTGACATACAAAATCTTCCTGGGATTGCTGCTACGCATGTATGATGGGCGAAGCCAACTCCTTATGGTTCATCCCATGCCTTAGGGCAGTGTTTCCCAAAGTTCAGATTTGTACGGACCTCCTGTGAAATCGCCCTGAAGCGCACGGACCCCTGCGATTAAAGTGGCATCAACTTTGTATATTACGTACTGAATGAGTATTTTAGAAGTCTATGATTTCCAGGCTATTGCTTATCAGTTACTACAGAACGGCAGAGACATAACGTACGTCAAACTGATGAATACTCTTGTCACAGTCACGGGACATCTCAGCTGAGCCCATTATTCAGATAAGGCCAGTTTTTACCTCAACTCTCTCGAATTTATTTGACTCGCCCTAACTGACTATTTGCATTAAATGATTGTTAACAGATTCAGTTCTCACCGTTTTCGAAAAAGAAAAGTTAACGTTTTGTGACCGAGCATAAGCATGTAAGGGTAACTATGCCATTGCTAAAATTTTTCAATTTCAATAAATTTATGCAAAATAGCACAAGCTATTCTAACTTCTATATTTCCTCTCATAACTTTAAAAAATTGTGTAATTTTTATTATCTATGGGATAAAATCAATGTAATATTGCCACAGCAGCTTTTAAGCGTCATGAACCAGTAGAGGGTCCGTGCGTGAACCACAAGGGGTCCGCAACTTCCTTTGCGCCCCAATTTGAAACGCTGCCTTAGGAGAATACTGTATGTAGATAGAAAAGAAGAACTCGTGCACAAGTGCGTTTCCACACTGGATCAATGCACGAGGGCACAGCAAGTAAAAAAAAAGGAACAATTACCTGCATGATTTCGACATCGAAGAAAAACTTAACACGACGAACCTGTACTGAAACCCTATTGACTATAGTAACCTATGAGGTCAGACTCTCTGGTAGACCTGCTCCCGTAACTCTAGGTAGGGCGATCCAAACCAACCTAATCCCATGGTTTGTGTCCGATCCCATTTCTCCAGGGGTTTTCATGATTAGAAATGCAAGCAAGATCTCCAAATTGGAGCCTTAATTACACTAATGGCAATTTCATCAGATTCATGCCAGCCTCTCTACATTGCTTATTTTTACTATCTAGTGTTATTCTTAAATAGAAGAGTATTTGTACCGCGATAATGTTAGCCTAGTACAGATGAGGTGAAACTTTTCCAAGCACATTGCGGAGTGTCTATATAGGGAAAGGGAACTCGCTTTTGCTATTAATAGTGAACCTTTATAGGACATTCTTTTGTTGAATCAAGGCAATTGGGTTAAGAAAATCTGAAAGTAACTAAGCAGACTTCGCAGGATTAGTCCGGAAGTTGAAATTCAACAAGCTTGTATGAAAACTGGCAAGAATTTCTGGAAGACAAAGTATGCAGGAAGTTGCTAATGCTAGGAAAACTAATGCAACCTACTCTACTTTCCTTTGGGCGGGAGGGTGGGCGGTAAGTCTGGCCAGGTGGACGAATTGAAGTCCTCT
>LQNS02276866.1:6255463-6289687 GCA_001587735.2 Parhyale hawaiensis
TGTGATCGAGATGGGTCTATAATCAGAGGTACGGGATGAAACAGAGCCCTTCGGAACAGGCGTCACATGGGCAACACGCCAGCACTCCGGAAAAGAGCCCAGCCGCAACATTCGACAGAATACCGAAGCAAGCGGGGCTGCGAGCACACCAGTCACCCTCCGAAGAAAGAAAGGAAACATACCCGATGGATCAGTGCCCCCATATGGGTCCAGGTCAAGAATACAGGAAAGAAAGGTTTAGTAGGCAACCTTTGAGAACTACAAGACTTAAACTTGCTCCATAAAATGGAGTTTTCTGTCCGCTCAAAGAGATCGCGTGGCGTTTAGCAAATCAGAACTACAGAGCCAAAGTTCCTGTCTGAAGTGTCGAGCTAGTCAAGCCTCGTCGGCCTAATTCTGGGGCTCAACTATCACTATAGTACGTTAAGGACCCCTTCAACTGGGCCTTCAAAGTCTATCTAATCTTAACAGACTTGACTTGTCCGAGACTCCAAACAGGTCTGCTTGCGTTGACCACGTACCCTTAGTACCGCATGGTTTGCAGGTCAAAGTAATTTCCTAAGTTTTGTAAAAAACTGTTGACAGTATTGATAGTCACGGACCGTCCATCTTCTTGTGTAATTTTACTCAGTTTTTGTCAGAGGCGGCGTAAAAGTGTTAAGTCACACAACATGCGCATTATATAACAAATTGCAAATATATATTTATATAAATAAGAATGAATAATTTAGGGTGCGGCGCTCCTGATCAGCTGGGGACCGTGTGGTTTTTCAATTTTCTGCTTAACAAAAATGAAATGTATGCGTTACGTGTTTCCAGGGCCGCCCCTTTCTATCTTGAGTTAATTAACATCGCAATGTGCACTGTAATTCTAACTACGCTGTGTCTTTCGACTTAATTTCTGCACTTCTTGTCATCAATGCCAGTTTCTTTCTCACTTTTGGGAATATATTGTTAGCTGGTCCAGATCTTCTAAATATCACGCTTCACTTTTCCGCAGTGTTATTACATAATAATATTAAACAAGTTTTTATTAAATAATGCGCGACATGTTGCCCTAGCCTAGTGTTTTCTCCAAACTGTAACAATAATATGTAGGCATTGTGCCAGTTACTCTCAACAAACTAGATGATAACTCTTTTGTTAGTGCTTAGCATTTTTCCAAGTTAGCTCAAGTGCCCTCTCCACTCTGGTTGTTGCAGCTAGCCGCAGCCCCTGCTGAGAAAGCTAGTTTTATGAAGTTAGGTAGGTTCTCTACATTTCCCTTTCTGTTCAGTGAGGTGGGCCGTCGACAGAGAGCTGACCTAGTCCGCGGGACACTTCCACTTTCTCTCGCTGCTTTTTCTGCTCTTTACGCTTCATCTCCCGCCAGTAGTAGCGCACTTGGCCAATTGCGATTTATCGGCAGGAATGCAGAGGTAAAACATTTTTATACCGATACGACATAATAAACAGAGTTTCACTGCTCGGATCACGTCGTATGATGCGGGTGCGGTGGTAATATCAGGAATGTAGTAATTCCTCAGTTAGCGTTGGACACAGCATCCATATGAGAATATAACTTATTTCTCTCTTTCCTTCTCAGAGAGCCCTAGTTCAAACTGTAATACGTTCATTTTACTTTATTTCTACACTTCTTGATGCGTATCATATTTTAAGGGATGCGAAATGTCGCGCCTTTAAAAAGGCACAATCCATTTCAAACTGTAGCATGTCTAGTTTTAAATCAATTTTTTGGTCGCAGGCAGACAAAAAACGGTAAACAAAATCGCAATCAAGAATTTCACGGAGGCTTGTAACCCCATAAACAACGCGCACCCACCTCAAAGTATCAAAGTGTAATATGTCTATTTTAAGTTTTGTATTTTCTTCCATCATACATAGGATGAAAGTGCATTAAACACCAATATCTGTCTCAAATTGTGCTACTTCTTTAGTGTCTCTACTTCAAACCTTCAGAGAGTATTTGTCTATTTCAAGTTTTGAACTTTTTCTTCAAAATGTATTGAATAAAAAAGTATTAAAGATGGGCGCCTGTCAATAGTTGTGCTACTTCTTTAGTTTCTAACTGGTTAACACTAACTACCTACGTGGGTAAATCCCAAAGTCTAGAGTAAATCTTGCCCTATGTATGAGTTTTAAGATTGTTACTTGTAAAAAATGAATATCTCAGGGTGCAGCGCCCTGTTTTTTGGGCTCGGCATCCATACGAGAAAATACATGGTTTTTATCACCCTCGAACAAAGTAGAGAGGTGATAACGTTTGCGTCGAAGATTTAAGTTTATATTTTTGTGTATGTATCACCCGCGAATGAAGTGAGAGAGATGATGTTTTCGTTGAAAATTCAAGTATAAATATATACATTGGTCTGGCTATCGCCGTCTCTGGCCATAAAAAAATGACGGCGATGAAATTTGCTCTCCACCTAAACTCCCATAAATGGGTAGCAGTTGAGGTATGTTCATAATTTTTTGCAGGGAGTTGAGAGTTGCCTTCAATGTGACCCAGGGCAAAAAACTAAGATTAGCTGACCATTAAAAATCACGGCGATGAAATTTGCTTTCCACCAAAAAAAGATAGAATTAAGGAGTTGAGCTATGTTCATCATTTTTTACAGAGTCTGGTGGGCTGTCCTTGATATGGCTCATGATAAAATAAAGAAAACTAGGATTCGCCGGCCATCAAAAATGATATCAAATTTGCTCCCACCGCTGGTGATGGTCTTACGCCACGAGGCGTTCTAGTATTATATATATATATATTTGTATATACGTCTGTCCACCCAATAACTGAGCAAAGGAGTAGAGCAATGTTCAGAATTTTTTGCAGGGTGTTTGGTGGGCTGCCCTCGACGAGACTTGTCAGAAAACTAGGATTAGCTGGCCAGAAAATAATGACGGCGGAGGAGTTTGCTCCCACCACGGGTGATTGTCTTACGCCACGAGCCGTTCGTTTTTTTTTTCATCCCTGCAACTTGCCGAGGTATTAGAATCCAGGTTCTAAATTCTGAGCTATCTCAAGGCTAATAAGTTTGCGTGTAACGCTCGAATCACAAGTGGCGAAACCTACATTCATCTCTATGTTTCTAGAGAAGCCAAACCCCGGTTTACTAACAAAAAGCACCATCAGCTGGCACTGCAAAATAGGTAAACTCGTGTAAATCAGGTTAGAAAATCTGATAGGAGTGTTGGCTTCACCTCTGGATAGTGTTGCACAGGTTGCCCTCAATAAAATGAAGTTTGAGACTGTAAAAATTAGATTCGAGCAGGTAAAATTTTCCGTAAATTTGCAAGTAACCATATCGGGCTTAGCGCTTGAAATTGGACGAAGCTAATGCTTAATGATATCCCCTCAAGGGGGAGAGGTTGGGCCAAAGGGTTAGCAGCGGTGTTGTGACTTTCCCTATATGCAAACGTCATTAAAAATTCCATATATGCACAGGATGCACATTTAATGCACTTGCATAAAATATGCAAGAGCATATTATACTTTCATAAAATATGCACGTGCATATTATATGCATTATGGTAAGTATGCAATGTTAAAAAAAAGCATATAATATGCATATAGTTTTTCCGTGCATATGCAGCATATTATAATACATGAAAGTCAGGGTCACAGCCCTAGTTATAGTTTCACTCATCCTACGTGATGGGGAGCAGCGACCCCAGGGGATCCTGTAGGCAGTGTCTGGTACCTCAACCATTGGCCAGGTCTCTAGGACATCAGTTTTCAGTCATCATCTATTTAACTTTTGTTTCCTTCAGATTTAATAGTCCTACAGATCTTTCTTCACAGGTTATTTGTCTTTTTTCAGACCGTGTTTCCATGCGCAATGATCCCGTTTGGGTATACCTTCGTGAGTGGGTTCTCCGTTGCTCCCTCTCATAGCTTGTGTTGCCGTAGAAAGCGAGGATATTCAATATAATTAGCCTATTCACATACTACCACTGTGCTAGACGCCAGAGTTATTAGGCCTGTCATTTATAGAGGAAACAGATTTGACTGTAAGATTAATAACTTTTTGATGCGTATAAAAAGTAAAGTCGACCACGAGCAGCACAAACCATTCGGACGAGTGAACGAGTTGATCTGACTGACTTGTGAACTCGTCCTTATCTTAGCATGCCTGAGCCTGGCAGATATTCAACCTACGATCACCTTAGCTTTTCAAGTCCTACAATCTACAAGTTCTTTTCTTAATATAAAGAGTTTCAATAAATTAGCAAAGGGACACACCTTTGGAACAAAGAGGATGTGTATTAACCAAGAGGTATCTTATTGATAATTCAAGTAGTCACCGAATGACTTCAATTAAATAATATGCTAATAGAGTTGGTTCGTCAGTCGATCCAAGCAAAGCCCAGGCATGTGAAACCCTCGCCAGGTGGCTTTGCTTCGCCACTCTGGATCGCATTTAAAGATAGAGCCTTCAGTTCATTACCCCACACGAGCGCAAAATGGGCAATCACGCCTCTTCGAACAATTCCAACAGAACTCTGTTCCTTTTAAAAACCAACGCTCCAAATGTCATGTGACGAACCAATCTAGGAAACCATAAAAGCACCCGTGCTGGTTTCATCCGTTAAGAACCCCAATGCTTCAAGAGAGTCTGCTCGTGCTCTTCCTACGGAACGGCCTTCGTCGGGTTAAGTACTTCAACAGGTTGAAGGGTGTTCGATTAGACACTTAAATTTCAACAAATCCTCCGAAGCAAAGTAAAAGTCATTTTTTTGGTACTTACGGTAAGTGATTATTACTTCTTTGCCTCCCTACTTGGAGAAGCTACCTAGTAGGCGTCTAGGCAACTCCGTCATCCTGTAAGCCAACCCCTTTAAAGAAAATTGCAATCCTTCACTATATCAGAGTTAAGAAAAATATCTGTGCGCCGATTTTACACCAGTTCCAGAATTTCTGTGCCCGATTGCTTCTCAAAAGTAAATTGGTTTTCCAGTTTGAAATGCTCTACTTGAAATGCGTATCTTGTTTTCATGGTAATGATTTAAGAACATGGTACTCAGAACAACTCATAAGATTACATGCGTCCGCTTTATTAAAACCGGTCCTATACAGGAAATTTCACAGCCATGTCAAAGGTTGCTGGATTTCAATGAAATCCTTCTCTAAACTTCATTTCTTATCATTTGGCTGAAAGTCTATGTACGATCAACTGCTGATATTAGGTAAACCAACGCTGCAGTCTTATTCAACAATCTTTAGGAAACCTTCTGTTCCTGAATTTATCGAAGTTTCCATTCTCTGAAGTCGATCGAAGCTATAACTGCACCAATGGACAATCTATTTCACTACGTTCAACACATACCCAATTCAGCAGATCCCTTCTGGCCGTAAGTTCTCTCCGACCATAACCTTTAGAAGCAGCAACCTCGTAAAATTTACAGTAAAACTCACAGTTGAAAACCAATTTAGCCTTTTGCGATATGAACCGCTGAAGGAACGCAATCTATACCTACGCTAAAATTAGTTACGAATTTACAAATTTACAATGTTGTACAAGTTACTAAAACATACATTATTGCACTTTACGTCTACGTTTGTTTAAATGATCCACAATCGTAGACTGTGAAGTCTAAACAAATTTTGTGTGAAAGTCTGGATACCCATGGGGCACATCTACGTTTTAATTTAATACATTTAAAAATCTCCGAGTTTATTTTGGGCAACGACAATGCTTCGAAGTGCTCTCCGTGAACGCCAAGTAATTTGGGCTCATATGGCTCGATGTAATCTTGCCAAAGGTACTCGTCGTCGATGATGCCGACTCTCTGTCTGCCCCCCATCATTTAAGTCTGCAAGGGAAACAAAAATAAAGCTATGAAAAGTACATCATTTCTTTCCGACGGACATCTTTTACTGCCTTCAAAACTAAAATTATTCGGAGCTTCAGTGTACCTTTACATTACCTACCTGAAGGTCTCAATTTGAGAAGGTTGCTTTAGTCTTTGCTATCTACTATGCTACTCATAGGAAGAGGTATAAACTGTAGAGCAACTCAAAGATACTCCAGGCCCGCTCACACATCCCAAGCTTCACTGGAGCGGTAAAAAAAAAACGTTTATCACCGCTCACAACCGTTCATCCAAGTTTGTCCTAGCTAAAGCAACGCTGTTCACGCTCTGCCACCGATGATTATTCTCTAGGGGCCATGTTACCTCTCTCGGATTTTGAGCTTTCTCAAAATTTCAGAGCAGTGAGGTAGAGGGCAATTTTCCGCCTTGGCAATGTACAACCACGCTCCATCAACGCCCCGTCAAAGTTTAGCACCGCTAGACTTAAGTTTGTGGACGCTTGGGGTTCGCTAGACCAACTCTTTAATTTTAATTTTTACCTGCCATGCTGGCAATCCGGGCAGCTCCATAGTGACCAGCGGTAGCCGCTTAGCGAACGCTGCAGCTCTTTTATACCCCCAGCTGAGTGAACGCCCTGGAACAGTAGCCCTCCGCTATAAGAACGCGCGTCACCGCTTAAGTAACGCAGGCTTCGGCGGTCCACCGCAAAAGGAAGGGAAGGGTCAGCGGTGCACCGGTAAGCCACCGCCAGTGGTTTCGATTTTTTTTCCTGCGCAGCGGCCAGTGTATTTGAAATTCCCTACCGTTCAAGGAACGCTACAGCAAAGTTCTGGCGGTGGGCCTCCTGTGCCGCCTCTCCCTCCCACGGGAGGAGAGGAGTCTCTCGAACGAGGTCTCATACCGTCGGTGGCCTACCTGACTGAGCAAAACGCTATTCGAAAACCCATGGAAACTACTACCCGTCAGCAGGAAATCCTGACGCATGCAACATCATTTTCTCTTCATCTGTAGCATTGCTCTCATTTTTTCTGAAACTATTTTAGGGAAAACAAAAAACCTTCCGTGTTGAGAAAGTCTTTTAAGTAAGTTCATCTCCTGACTAGGAAGCAGTTAACAACCTAGCAGGTTAACTCATCGCTTGGCCATTTTGAGACTGTTCTGCGCATCTCCTCGAGTGACGTCAGGTAGAGCGAAGAACCTTCGTGTCGCACAAGCGTAAATAGTATTCATTCATACTAGTATTCCCGCTACCATGGGCTGATGATTGATTCAAGACTATTTTGATACCGAAGAAAAGAAGTTTATGGAATTCCTCCATTTTCCCAAAGCTCCGGAGTAGCAAAAAAAAAGGGTTTTGGCAGAAATATCTTATACCAAGTTTACGCTCTTACTGGTAACATCAACGGTGCTTCAAACATTTTTTGCTCCATCAAAAGTAAAAGCTAGTTAGTAATTATCAATAGTTCATAATTATGAGTAGCTCAGTTTTCACTCCAAATTTTTCCATGTAACCACAGACAACGCTGAATGCTCTTAAAGAAGTCCTGAACCTTGAAACAAACTTTTCTGTCGAACTTGAACGCATGTCTAATCAAGATGCCCTAATAATTACGCTTTCTCTGAAAACTAGAGAAATTGCCAAGTTGGTAGGGAAACTATCGAACTGCATGAAATACAGCTTTTGAACGACCGATATATGAAGCTTTAGCTAGTGAAAAACCTCCTTCCTCACGACCCCTGGCATTATTGTGACGAGGAAAGCTTTATAAAATACAAATTTCACGAGTAAAGTTATTAAATCTTGACTTTCTACTACTTTTAGAGAGTTTAATACTCCATCGATAGTAGGTGCGCAACTGTAGTTTTTCGCTGTAAGCCATGTTCTTCCGCGGTAATTTTTCATGACCAAGTGTACTTAGTATGCAAAATGGTAAACAATTATAAAATGAACCATATCAGTACTTAGAAAACCGTGGCTATGTCGTTGCAATTTATTTCTTCGTCTGTCAATTTATTCGTTTGACATTTTATTGCCTTATTTCTAGCAAACATTTTTACATCGCGTACTCAACAGCTGTGATCTAGCAGAAATGATCATTTTAATTGAGCAAGTAACAGGTATGTACTTATTAACACTGTTTGCTATTTATCTCTCCACCCGATTGCAATTGACTGGTCACTAGGGAACCGAATTCGTAAGATAAAAAGGAGAACCGAGCTAATTATAAAAACATGTTCGTTGTTTATATCTAAAACGTTTCGGATCCTAAAATATCGATCATCAGTGCTGTAAAATAGGGAACGGAAACTTATATGTTTAAATAAAGTCAGGGACGAATGCATTCACAAAAACACGGAGTCGCAAGAAAGAAAACAAAACAAAGCAACAACAACCTAACTAAGAACCTATCTAAAAGCCATCTAGAGAAAGGAACAAAAGCGGTAACGCAAGCCTAACTAAGCACTTTCAATGAGACTGCTGATGACAATTATTAAGCTCGGGCTTTTCTGCGTGAATTAAAATGGATTTAAGCAATCCAAGATCTTTTATTAGTCATTTGTACTGCCGATTACCGAGAAGTTATTGCACTTTATAGTGGACGATTTCCATTAAAACATTGATTTCTAATGGCTGAAGTAGATTGTGCAGCAAGTTGTTGCCCGGTATGGTGCGATATTCCCTCATGTTGAGCTACTCTAACGTAAAGCTGCACAGATGCTCTGCCTACATAGGACTGATTACCTGTAAAAAAAAAAGTGGGCGGGGAAAAAAGTGGGCATGTGGGTACGTAAAACCGGTGCGCTTCGTCACGTTTTTCTGCAAACTTTTTACACAATTTTACTTCAGTGAATGAAGCATGAAAACTACTCAAGTTGGCAATATGAGGTTTTTGAAGCTTTGGAACTAATCCAGTGAAAACTGTCAGCATGTATATTACACGGAATGAAATAATTTTGAAGTTTTGCGTTCTACCCAAAAATGAACTAATCTTCAATTTCTGATGCGTACCGATCGTACATACAACCAGATATATTCGACAAAATATATCTGAAATTAAGGTAGAAATTATGGAAAAATCCCAACCGAACTTATAACTTGACAGGTTGCAAATAAAATAACATGGTAAAAGCATTCTAAAAAATAAGTATAGCTACAGTCGTGAAAAGCCGTGCAGTAATTGTCTGGCATAGAATGTCAAGTTCTAGTACATACTTGAGACCATCATTTTAATGCTATATTTCTAACGAATATCACCATTCTTTTCATATCGTCGAACCAATATATTGCGATTGCTGTGGATTAAAATTTTTATTTTAGTCAGAATTCATTATAGTTATCATGTACTTGTAACTAGCAATTTCCACGACATAAAATTCTGATCTACAACCGTAACATTCATACACTTTCAACAGAATCTTTTTGCTTCATAGAGAGGAAAAACTTGCCGATAAGCCCTTTTTCAAAAGGAAATCAAGGACCAGGGACGGCATTCATCAATATAGACGGAAACTGGTCTATGTTTACCAGCACCGCTTCTCTTTTGATACACAAGGCAATGATTTCCGCGAAGTTCCCATTTAATAATAAGCGTATTAAAAGCTGATTAAAATAATTCGTGATGTTATCAGTAAGGAAATCTTAATAAAAGTAACGAGAAAGTCTTTAATCCATGCTCCGACGACGCTCTAGTGGCAGCTTTGCTTACCGCATGGCAGCGGTAGCGTGACATCGTTGTAAACCATTTTTTTACATTTATCACATGGTTTTAACACAACCAGTCCTTGCTTGCCTAACCTTAAGCGTAAGAACCACGTTGTAGCCGAGAAACTAATAACTGATTTTAGTAACGATAAACTAGTTTTCGATCTTGTGTCCGTAAAAGTCAGTTTGTATACAAAGCTGCGACTAAATGGCGCCACATTATATACCTGCAGCTACAGTACACGACTACCATCTATTTTAGTCGTTTCTACAGGTTTATTATTGTGATTTTATTGCTGATAATTTTCAAGTAGTTTTACGCATCACTTAAATGAAATACTTTAAACTGTGCCGTAAGCAGCCAAAACAAACTGTCGACAAAGTTTACTAGTGCCGCCTCTACTTTGGCTATTTACGAAGATTATTCAGTGATCTTTCCATTTAACAAGCGTACTTAAGGCTGCGGAAGAGCATCTGCCAAGTTAACACTAGAATAAACCTGTTAAGTCTAGAAAACTTTTCAATTATTTGCTGCAACAACTATATTGAAGTAGATCCGCCATGTGGCGGCATCTGGTGCCATCTAGGGTACATTTGTTACAAATTTAAGTTTTCGGACGTTTTAGGTTACTGAAACGAAGCTCTGTATATATTAGTTTATCGGATACAACGTGACTCCAACTCTTATGGAGAAACAGGCAAGGACTGGTTTTGTTACCTCCTTCGAGAAAAAAAAAAAAAACAGCGTAGTAGAGAGACCTCGCACTACGCAGCCATGTTAACAAAACCGCCTCTAATTAGCGCCACATGATGCCGGTACGATGTCGAAGCATGGATTTAAGATTTCCTATCTTTTTTACAGCCTTAACGAGATTATCAATGCAGAGAGCCACATTGTTTATAGCACCTCTATATAGTCAGTAATAAATGGAAATTTCACAGAAAACCTGGCCGTAAATACAAAAACGGCACTTCCAAACATTGGCCGAAGCGACACGTGTAAACTTTGTCCAGAACATTTAGAGCTCGGCCAGTATTGGATGTTCCAGTTACTAGAACATTAACAAAACTCAGGCGACAGATATGTAAGCGCGAACCAGAGTAGCGTAGAATGAGTTCTCATCGACGGGGCGCATCGACGCCTGGTGCATAGAATTTGTATCATTACAGCTACAAATGGATTCACCGATCGCGTCTGTCAAAAAGTAATTCAAGACGGGAAAATTAATACTTATATTCAAGTCCGAGCCCGAGAAATTGAAGAAATATTAATACATGAAACGCTTTCTTCGAGGCAAAAACCGCGTATACTTACTATTAACTTAAGGTCCGTTAAATAAGAATTACTACTACTACTACTCGTAACTATCAGGCTGCGGCTGCAGCACACGGGCAATAGTTCTCTAGCTCTGTCGCCTTGTTCTTATTCTTATCCAGCCTGATCAGAAGACCGCCGGAAGTTACAGTGAGATATATTTCTTTGAATTTATGTAGTTTATCCTATGGGGACCAATCAAAATATCGTTTTTTTTTTTTTGGAAGTCCGATGCTCTCGGTTTGTATTGATAGGTACAAGCCTCTAATTTCAACCTCTTAATTATTTCAATCGTCATACCTGTGTTGTAAAGTTATTAAGAGACGTTAATCTTCATCTAAACATTGCTGTGAAACGTTTCATTTTTCATAAAAAATAGCAAGGCCAGTAGATACATAATAATTATAAAAATTTCAATTTTAACCTTGATCTCTTTTTTATAATGGACTTCTTCTTCATTAAGGAAAACAAAGCATTTATCAGGACGATAATCTGTTGATAATTTCAAACACCATGCAAATACATAGTAAAATTTTCCTCTTTTTACTTAAAAGAAGATATAGTTTTCTTTTCTTAATTAATATTGGCGAATCCTCCTTTCCCATCAACTAGTATTGAAGACCTGCAATTTATTTTTATCTCTGAAATTTAAGACTTTATTTTCTTTCCACGGTATGCATAAAGATGGGTTTTTTTGTTGCTAATGGAAAGTAACAAAACAACTCCTAGTAATGTAATTCAATACACAAAAAGCTCCAGACATTATAATTTTGAATATTTTACTCCTTCTTAAATACGAAAATTGTAACTTTGAATATTCTACTCCTTCTTAAATACGAAAATTGTAACTTTGAACATTCTGCTCCTTCTTTAATACGAAAATTGTAACTTTGAATATTCTACTCCCTCTTAAATACGAAAATTGTAACTTTGAATATTCTGCTCCTTCTTAAATACGAAAATTATAACTTTGAATATTCTACTCCTTCTTAAATACGAAAATTGTAACTTTGAATATTCTGCTCCTTCTTAAATACGAAAATTGTAACTTTGAATATTCTGCTCCTTCTTAAATACGAAAATTATAACTTTGAATATTCTACTCCTTCTTAAGTACGAAAATTGTAACTTTGAACATTCTGCTCCTTCTTAAATACGAAAATTGTAACTTTGAATATTCTGCTCCTTCTTAAATACGAAAATGGTAACTTTGAATATTCTGCTCCTTCTTAAATACGAAAATAAATGCATGAAATCAGTGTAATATAAACGAATAACACTCAGTTACCTAGTAGATTTCCTGACAGACTTTGCATTCCCTACAATGAAAATAATCATTGGTTTAAATTTTTCTTAAATACGAGAATATTAATAGATTTACAGTTAAACCACTGTCTTCGTAACAAATTCACGTGTGAATATCTTCAATTTCATCCAGGCAGCTTATTGCATCTATTTCCTTGTATTCATTGGAGAAAACTCTAAATTCACAGTTAATATGTATTAAGCAACATTCCCAGGCAAATCTTATGGTTGACCGCTCCTTCCATCCAAACAAATTATTAAAATTTCACTTCTTTCCATGAATATGTGCACATTAGCATTAGTTAATTTGAAATGCAGCCACTTTTTTCCATTAAATCCACTCACAGACCCCGCATTCCATCCAAGCACGCTATTAAACTCCCCAAATATTTCCCCAAGAAACCCTATTGTGCACCCCAGAGGGAACTGATGGCAGTGCTTATGGTACCCGTTCTCCTCCCTACGAACAATTACACAAGCTATTTATTTTAATGGTGCTTCAGTGAATATTTTACGTCTGAGGGAAGACAGCCGATGTGAACGAGCCATGTTTTCTCAGGTAAATTAGTTAGCAATAGAGTCCATTAGCGGGAAGCTAATTCCTGAAGCCTTGTTCGTTGCGGAGAAACCTGGCGTTTGACTCTGTTGGGGGATTCTGAAGTACATGTTTTGGAAAGCACAAACTGCCGTGGCTTACAGTACAGGGCACAGTACACAAGTTAAGATAGCCATCCAAATAATAAAGTGCTGGCTTATCATCGTCCGCTTCCAATTACACGTAGGGCCAAAGTCATTACCTTTTACAGGTACCCAATTAAAGAACCTTCAATTGTTTTGGAGAAAAGTAACTTTTGGTTACTGTTGTTCGACTGCCGTGTTACTGTTGCTTTGAAATTCTCTGTTGTTATCAGCTGAGTGATGTGATAAACTAATGAGTGCACGCTGGTGCTTCAGCAGCTGTAGGTGTCAACGTAAGTATGATTTATTGACAGATAAGAATGTAACTCAAGTAGATAATAAGCAGTGAGTATCAAAGTATTTAGAGCATTATACATTTACGTATATGGATATCTCAAAAAAATTTGTCTCTTCATAGCTTTGTCAATATAATTTGTTATTAAAAGTCTAAAAAATTATCTCAAAGAATGTTTCAGCTATAGCGAGATTTTCATTCAGAGATCGATGGATAAGTATCACAACTAAAAACTCAGTTGTAATAAACATAAACATGCAAGCCTTGGACAACCTTCTTTAATGCGTAATGCCTATACTGTTACTAGTATCGTAACAGTATTGCTGCAAGTACTTCATGAAGAGACAGCATCCATACTAACTTCTTTTTAAAAACATGTTTTACTGTAATGACAGCTTTCCCTATTGAATAGATTCGATATTTACAGCTTATGCGGTACATACTATATTAAAAAGGTACATGTTCAGAAGAAATTTACCGAACAGCTGAATGCTGTTTACTCGTATAATACATGCTCCTGAAATATATTCCAATAACAGTAATACATACTAATTGTTAGTGAAGCACACAAACGATATGTAGCAGCAGACTAATGCTTCTGACATTGACTCTCAAGGCCGCAGGTTCGAACCTCGCTCTCAGCTAGGCAAGTTCTTCGCGGCGCTTTATGTGATCACTGATCAGTCTGCATACGATCTGCATACTGATGAGGGTTTACTGACCTTTGCCTGCAATGTTGAGGGTGGGGAGCGTAGATTGTCGCGTAGAGTCTTCCACCACTGGCGCCATAGCTCTAGACAAACTGTGGTCGACTGCAGCCATATACACCTCTGGGGCCTGTTAGTCTATATCTGCAGCACAAACCAGTGCATGTGAGCTTCCAAGTTGTGGGTACGATCAAGCTGACCTTACCTTTACCTGTATAGACTAAACATTGGTAATGCGTAAACTTTGATGTGCATTTCTAAAATACATTGTAGAATTTACAAAAAAGGTTCATAATGTTGGATCATATAGCATTCGTGTAGGGCGCAGGAAAACAGCACAAAACTATAATTTATCTTACAGTGTACAAAGCAGCTGCGTACAACATGTTCCTAAGGTGCACGAAGCTGCTGCGTTAAGTACATATCGATAAGACGTACGAACAAGTTCCGTAATACAGTATTGCCAATATGCATAAAGCAGCTACATAACAACATATATCCCAAGAGTCACTAAACTCTTATTCACTGAGCATTCCACTAAGGTGCATTGGAGACCTACGTAACCCAACCTAATTCATCTCCACGCGTTCATTCTTCCACTCGTTCGAATGTTGTAGCGTCGTTGTCCGAACAACTTTGCATGCGCCACAAAACTATTAAAATGTTCACCGTCAAATCAGTTTCCTTTACAAGTGTCACAAAACAATTAAGTTACGGATATCTCTTCAAATTTGGAGTGAACTACAACGCAGATGTAGCGCACTGTTCTGCTATTTCTGGGGCACAGTAACACACTCCAATAAGTGAATGAGCGAACGCTTTCAGTTGAATGACGTGTGAACTCGGCCTAAGGTATATATAACAGTTAACAGTATCCTGCAGTTTTTGCTTGACACTGCTCCGTAACTTACCAGTAACTGTTATGTGATGCACAAAACAGCTACGTAACATATTCGTAGAAGCCGTCATTGGCAGAAATCAACTATGTAAAATACCAGTAAGAGCTGTGAAATGCACAAAAGAGCTACGTAACATACCCGTAACTGTTATACTACAAAATCCACAAAACAGCTAGAAAACAGACCCATAAGATGCAGAGAAGAAGCGCCGTGTGTGGGTCACCCGAACACCCAAGTCAAGGGTCGACAGACAACCGTCACCACCCATGGCCTTGACCCAGCAAGGCAGGTAAGCAGGTCAGAGGTCAGTGCATCTTCCCCTGATGAAATACTGAACACTGACAGCGAGAGTGAGGGTGGATCTGCGCAGAGTGCAACGAGTCTTTTTCTCTCCGATGAGGATAATTAAAAGGTTGCCGCGGTGGGCGGGAGCTTCGCAAAATTCAGCTTTCTGGCAGATAATTGGGTTCTTCGCCTTGGGTGGAAAAGAATATTTCACCAATTGCGAAACGGAGTGAAATGCCTTGTTTTTATAGATTATATTAATTTTTCAATGAAACATCAACTTTCAATGGGCGAATTTGGTATGGTCAAGGAAAGCTGCACAACCGACATCAAGGGCAAATTTATTTTCAATTCAAACTTACCAAAATGCTCTTAACCCTTTCTTACATGGTGTGGTCTATATGCAAATTTTCAAACACTGGTATTACGAGATAGGTAGATTAATTCAAGAGAGAAAGGTCTAACGCTTGCACTATAAATAACTTCTATTGTGTAGAATTATGGTATGACCAAAATAATTACATGATTTTTACGACATTAACTGTAACTAAATAATACATAGTCCACCAATTCGCATGATAATACGTATGTGCACTGGCAATAAAGGCAAACATATCATCTAAATTTATTTGCTGTTAGACTACAATATAAAACTCGGATGAAACGATAATTCTTAAAGTGAACTATAACACTGAAACCTAGAGAGCAATCTGACAGCGCATATACCTTCACCAAGCAAGGCAACAGTAGTGAAAAATTCAAATTGGTTCTGAAACTATGTTTTTGTTTGTATCAGCACCAAAATGTGATCATTTGTGCCTTTTGATAGTATTAACAATTTCAGTCATTTTCATGAAGATCTGTTCATAACTTTTTGATTTATGCTGCTAATAAATACTATGACAAACATAAGTCAAACACACAAACAGACCAACCGATCGTCACTAAAATGTAATAATTTATATCATTTAACATTACTAATAACTCCTGTAAATTTTATATAGATCCATTCATAACTTTTTTAAAGATTGTGCTAACTAGCATAAAATCAAACATAGCGATAAACAAACGAACGAACAAATAGATCATCCCCAAAATTTGGTCATTTACTCTTCGTAATATACCAAACAACACATATAAATTTCAGAAACTCCGTCTATAACTTTTCAAATATGGTCTTGAGAAAAAATAGGCACACACACAAACAGATAGATGAATGGATTTTCACCGAAATTTAATCATCTGTTACTGTTAACATGCCTAACAGTCCCTGCAAATTTCGTAAAGATCCGTAGATAACTTTTTGAATAATCTTGATGACAGAATAACAGACAGACAAACTCGACAAAAATATAACCTACTCGGTGGAGGTAACGAGCGACAAAAGGCGGTTGTTTTTTCTGTGATTTATTTCTCAATTAAATGTTGTTCTTCACTGAGAGAAATTCATAAAATATAGGCAACTAGAATGCCTCGTGGCGTGATATCATTTCCCGCCGTCATTTTTGGTGGCCAGCAAAAGCAATTTTTTATGGGTCACATCGACAACAGCCCACTAGACTCCCTGCAAAAAATCATGAACATAGCTCAACTCCTTCTACCTGTTTTGGCCAGGTATCAAAATTTCATTGCCGTCATTTTGTATGGCCCGCTAATCCCATTTTTTGGTATTGGTCTCATCGAGGACCCTCCAGACTCCCAGCAAAAAAAAATATGAACTATGAACATTGCTCAACTCCTTCGACCACTTATTGGGTGGACAGAGAGATAGATAGACAAACAAACAAATGTATAGACAAACTTAAATCTTGAACAAAAACATCACGGCTCTTCGCTTAGACCGCCGTTGATAATAGGTAGCATCAGATCAAAATTTTAGTGGGGCCACAGCCGCGTTTGGGATCAATTTTCTTCACCTTTTGCTCCGTTAACGTTCCGGTTTCCGCAACTCTCTCAAAGAACCTCTAACACAAATTAAAGCCTCAGTTGCACAATTAAGTGCAAGTAATATCAGAAAATAAATTTAAAGCATAAACTCAGAAATAGATCTTTGACTAATAGCAAAAATTAAGTTGTAAACCAAACCACATAACCTGGTCATTCTAATTATTGTTACGTACGCGACTTGTAATCCCAATAAAGGTCGAATACCCAGCGAAATTTTCCAGGTATCAAAAAACATGTATCCCATGTTCATTGCAAAGACCATGTACATATACCTAGTTACTGCTATATTTTGCAATTAAATTAGGTTTCTCTTTAATAGGGCAGAGAAAACCGAAGTTAAGTAGCGCCAAAGCCGAGTGTGTTTAACTTGTCAGGGATACTATTAGTTCAGTTTGTTTCAATGTATAGGTGAACGTTCTCCATCGTATTTTTTTTTTTTTCATTATGTCTACCGCTCGCTGTAGAATAGCAAAACCAAGGATGTAAGGGCAACAGTATCGTGTTGGTTTGCAATACCGGTACGGGCTCAGCCAGGGATCAGGGTCTTGGCTCAGTGCCTGTTATACTTCTAAATTTGATAGCTGGTAGTAGGCGGACCAACAAACCCATTCCCAGAGAGCGTTCGGGACTCAAGGTGCATGTGTGCCTGTGCTATGCTGCAAGCTGCCGGTTTTCGTGAGGGATTTATTTTCTAACTGTGACTACATAGACGCAACGCCTATTGTCTCAGTCATACATTACCAAATGTTACCTTTCACGACTTAGTTAATAGTGTTGTCCCTAGGGCATACCAAATTTTGGTCGAATGCTTTAGGAATTATTGTTATTTCTATTATTGTTGCGACTTTTAGCTACTTCATGCGGCTCTTCACTAGGTCATGGTTTTCAGATTTTGACTTTCTTACACTTTTTAAGCTCACCGCAGACGTGAATATTTCAGTGTAGAATTTACGGACTAAAATATCTATGTGAATTTACCCTAGCAGAATTCAATACCGTACCAGAAGCTAAACAAGTTAAGCAGCTTCTTGGGCGTCCATAAAAACTTAGTGTAATGTAGCAGTACAATAGTCCCTTAGTCTACAATAAACATTTACGAATTCAAAAATAGGGCAATTTCTGGGAGAAGACACGAGAGGGAGGGTGTGATAAAAGAGGGCTGCCTGATCCCAGGGCCGACTTTCGCCTGGTCAGCAAAAACTGGGAGCACACGAGGGCTGCTGCATCTCCTGCAATGAGGGCTGGGTGGGCAGCCGCTTTGTAAATAACGGCCCCAAAACACGCAAGGTCGCACTGAAGAAATTTTCTCAAGTTGTGGAAGAACGCAAGGCCGGGCTAATATTTTAAAAAGAGGTTTTGACATTGAAGCGCGCATTTCTCAACGACAAAGTCTAAAACTCAAGCTTATTTTCTTACGGAGTACAAGACTATGGAGGCAGAATGATAGCTTAGAGGTCAGAGTTTGTTGTGTTGGCTGACATATCGGCGGGAAGGCTTCCCGACAATTTACATCTAAAAATATGTAAACCGCATATACATTTCTCTACAACTGCATATTTCTATGAAATTATTTTTGTAAATTAGCTTTTTACAACTCATTGGAATAGTATCCCGATTCCCTTTCTGTCTGACTACTTCTAGAGCTTCGACAATGATATTGACTCTTGACGTTAAACAACAGCTTATCAGTTGTGGATGTATTTACAGAATGATATATAGAATAAGCAAGTGATGAAACTTTAGGGGATTTGTCATGGTATAGTTTCGCTGCACCTCACTGAACATATAATAAATTTGCAAATATAGATAACAACTGAAAACGTACGAGATTTATTTATTTTTTGTTTACGGAAAGGACTAAACAGTGACGGAAGGGTGGTATTGAAGATAATTTCCTTTTGGTATCCAGATCAGCAAGCTTGTTTCGTGTAAAATATCACTATCAGTAAATCTGTCTAGAACGCTAAATTTAGTACAGTATTATATGAAAAAACTGTAAGTAAAACAGTGGGTATTTAACAAATTTTGTGGATATTATTCCTGCTTATCGAGAGCTCTGGCAGGACACTTCTTAAGATGTTAATCGACTCCTCTTTACTCATATATTCTATGTGTCTGCTCGAGCCGTCAAAATGATGAGAAAAACTGTTGCGACGTTTTGCTGTTGATTCTGCTTCGAGCAATCCCGCCGCCTGCTGGATCTTGGGTTCTAAACATCGAGACAGCTAAACGGTAGTCACTTTTCTTCAGTAAACCTTTATTATCATCCCTACTTGGCCACTGATAATTGGGGCAGAAATTCAAATTAGTCTTTCTAGTTTTGTGTTAAGAAACGCCATTTCATCAGCTTATTTTCGTATACCAGCTATTGGAAATTTTCAGTCATATGGGTTACTTAAGGGGATCAACCCAGCGAAATCCAGCAATTAATTTGGTCAAAATTATCAATTATTTATTTGTTGGTGAAAAAGAGTCCTTCGGTAGTGGGAAAGTATGCCCTCAAATTTTACGGGACTAGGGGCACTAGAGCTCCCCCCCCCCCCCCAAGAGGGATCCAAAGGGGCAAGGGGTAGGGGGCAGGATCGATTGCTCTGAAATTTGCAGATTATATGTTTTTTTTAAGAAACCCATTTTGCTCATACAACTTTGTGATTTAGGCCTTAGTTTTTGAGTTTTTGAGATAATGGGAAATATATGTATGTATGTATATATATATACCAAAAGGACCCCCAAAGAGGGGTCCTAACGGAGGCCGATGGCGGAGGTCAAAAATCATGAAATGATGGATACATATTATCTGCAGATGCTGATACAAAATGAATGCAGCATCCATGCGTGCTTGACTGGTGTACTAATGGAGCCGAGTTCGAGTGACGAGCTGGCGGAGTGGTCTCAGTGGCACTCGGCGCGCTGAGCCAGCAAATTTGTTTTGTATGCAAAGCTACGCGGTGCCACTTTCCCTCCCAGAAATGCCAGCGTAGGGGGCGCAGGTCGTTGAACCTTCCGCTACGGCGCCATAGTCCCAAAAGACCCGGGGTTGACTCCAGCTGTAGTTACTCTTTTGGGGTCAGTTGGCCTATATCTGCAGCACGAACTACTGCGCGTGGGTTTACCAGTGGAGGGTGCAGTCAAAGTTGGTTTTGCTTCTACCGTTTCACCCCCTGTCAAATAAAAAAAATACTCGGTGACGCTCTATAATATGGAAATTTCCACCTGCTCAAAGTAATTGGGTTCCTTTAACACCTGCAACACTATGCGATGGGGCCAACGAGCTCCAATAGGGAGAAGGGAGCCTGCGTCCCGTAGTTAGATTCGCTAGCAAGTCAACCAGATCAGGTGTGGCTCGGACGCGTTCATGAATCTCATTGGTAGAAGTGACACGGGAGTAGCGAGCGAGTTTCACGGGGAGGAGCAGGCAAACCTATGTACTGACGTGCGATTGGTGCATACAGCGACTGGCTGCAGCCACACCCAATTCCTTACTAATATGCGATTGTTGCATGCGGCGACTGGCTGCAGCCACACCTGACTCTCTACTGATCTGCGATTGGTGCATACGGCGACTGGCTGCAGCCACACCCGACTCTTGAGCTTCACGGACAAGGCTCCTGGCTACCTCCTCTCTATTAATGGTTCTTGGAAGGGGCTAAGCCAACCCTCTTGTCTGATGTTCCGCATAAGTCTAGCCTCGAAGTAGTCATTTTGCTCGCCTTCGAACGTGCCGGTAATTAAGAAAATCGCAGTAATATGAATTCAGTTTAAAACCAACACTTTCATATCACGAGACTGTATTATCGACATCCGCGAATGCGGATCTTTAAGCGTTCTGACATATGCACATGCGGATGCAATTGCGGATGTTACATCTCGACATCTGCAGATGCGGATGTTGAAAAGAGGTGTGGATATTCCGCTGAATCAGATAAGGTTATTCGCCCCACCACAAGCACACACGCACCCCCTCTCACGACCGCAGTTTCTACAACACTTGGGAAGAAAGCTTAAATGGAGTTTTGTTGACAGGGACAGCGCTTGCACACATTTCAATCCATATGAGAATTTGCAGTTTTCAGCACTATAGATGAGTTTAGTGTACAGTGATAAACCTACACATCCGTGCCTCCTTTGCTGCGGATCTTTAGCGGATTTTACAGTTCTGACATCCGCGGATGCGATTGCGCATGTTACCATCTTTGCATCCGCAGATGCGGATCTCAAGAAAGGTGCAGATGTTCTCCCAATCACTAATACAGATAATTTTTTATGAAGATATCAACCGTAGCTAGGATACACATGAAAAAATGAAGAAATAACATCAGTTTTCAATGTTTCCGTGTTCATGTTGATTTTCGCGTTCATGTTATTTGTTTAAATATATGCTGGCCAGTGGAAATACTTCTTTTTCTGGAACCTGCTTAGATTTGAAAAGCAGCTCAGTACTACTTCATATGGGTCTTTTTTTGAGCGTGGTAGATGAACGGCTGTAGTTTTGATCGAATTTTATATCCTGCCTGCCATAAGTTATTTCACATATTTTTCGTAGCCGAAGTTCTTCTTAGCTTGATTGGCGTTTTGATTCCTGTCGGGCATAATCCCTTTTGCCTATGTTTTCCCTAACTCAATTTTTTTTGTAGTAGGTGATACTTCCAGCTGAGCAGAAGCCAAAATAGCTTCAATTGACATTGCAGCCAAAGCTCGATCGTGAAGGCTCAACCGGGTATCTGCTGGTTTCCAGGATACAGCAAGGATTCAACTTTCTTTGAATTCGTTTGATTGAGCTATATTTTCTTGGTGCTGCTACACTTTCAAACATATCAGAACTGATATTCACGCCTTAATTTATTTTCAGGAGAAAAATTTTGCTCTCGCAAACTCGTGACGGCACCACTGTCGTCCCACCACTTTCGTTCTTCCCAAGTGATGAACAACTGCCGTCGTGAGACGGGGTGCGTGTGAGTTTGTATGAGGTATGAGGCCTATTTGTCGCAAAACCGTGCAACGCAAACAAGAACAATAATAAGCCTAATTATACAATTATTGCCTTCATTTTTTGACGGCAGGGTACATGTCACTAGGTAACGTCGCCTCCGTGATCTTGCTTCTACTGTAGAGGCCACCACGCACCATTAAGTTTAATTCCATTTTATGTTTCAGAAGAGATGGGAGTTTCCAAATTAGTAGATAAGTTCAGTTAGTTACCTCGTGCTGTGAAATTCCGTGGCAAAAGTAAAATAAAACATCAGCCTTCATATTAACCAACACCTGCCGTCTATGAATGCGAGTACTCTGTGACTCAGCTGTATCCTCGATACGGCTAGACTGACTAAACGTGTAATCTGAGATGCCATTGCTGCAAGCATGACGAAAAAACTGAATAGATAAAATATTATATACGAACTAAACGATACAATTGACAAACATTTAAAAATATGAATAATGGACTGATACATATATCAATAATGAGATCATAGACTGTTATTAAGACTAAAGTGTGGTTACCTATTCATCGTCTTATTAATAGAGACGAAAGTTAATCCAATTTAGAGTTTGTGTCCGTCCATTTACTCTCAATTACAAACCCGACAGGAATAAGTATTGAAGCCCTAAATTTATTTTTTTGGAATATATTTCTTGCTTTACTTTCCAATGAAGATGTTTTTGCATTCTCGTGGATCCTGATTTTCCCTATCTTCTCCCGTCAAAGCTATAAGTTATTGCTGTGTGCTTACAATGCACAAACGAGGTTTAGGTTAAGATATTCTTTAGAGAGTAATAGAAGTACAGTATAAAGAGGAGTGAAGAACCCGAGGGGGGAGCAATTATTGTTCTTCAGATTTATTGCTTACTTTGACGATGAAGCTTTGGCTGGAGTCAGAAAATATCAATTGAAGTGATATTGTGTGTTGATAATATAGACTGTAAACCCGCTTTCCTGTGTGTCACTTAAGGGAAAAAATTATTGTACTGCTCAGAAGATTGAAGCTGAAAGGGATCAAATTTTATAATCATTTGCTTTGGTAGCAGTGCGTCCATCATGGGCATATTACTAAGAAAATTAGGATCAATAAAAAAGAGTGGTAAGCAAGTAGATAAATGAATAGCGGTCCGTAGTACACAGCTGGTAAATTCCAGGCAACGTTCCAGCAATAACGTCTTGTTTCAACAGTCTTAGGGCACAGAATATCCACAATATGTGGAAAATTACTTACATTGAGCAAATTTTAATCAGCTGGGCAAAAAAAAAAAAAATCTCGAAAAATGTCGTGAAAGAGAAACTTTGAGAGCAACTGAAATAGAATTGTTCATTCCAAGTTCGTTCTTATTTAACTTCAGTGAAGGAAAGAGAAAAGTTGTAATTCTTCACTTGTTTCTATTCTACATCGAATTTCCTTACATTACATTCTATTTAAACATGCAAATGCATACATAGGCATAAATAAACAGAAAAAAATATGCCTTTAGCCCAGTAACCACTGAAGTATACATAGCGAAATCATGCATTAGCGAGAGGTCATGAGCAACTCCCGCAGACTTTCCTATTTTGTATGAGGACATACATCAGTCAATAATTGAAGGCAAATTGTACGAAAAGGCGAGTACACAGACGATAGGAGTTGTTATTCATAATAATATTATATTTTTCAACGTTTCAGTAATTTTACGGATGACTCGTCCAAATAAATGAATTCTTGTCGCATTATCCTCAGCTTGGCTTAGCCATTTATACTTATCAGACTCCTATTTGTGATGCTGTTTATAAGTACCAGCAGTAATTTAAACTCAATTGCCTTAGTTTTACCGTTTATCTCGTTCTAACGTTAATTAGCTTCTGTCAAATAAATGCATTCCACATAGTTCAAACTCTGCTGCGAATAACTGTGCGTACATACACACACTAACACACACACACACAAATGGTTCTTTGCCATTAAGCAAAATAAGTTAACTGTATATACCTTGACGTTTGAATTTGCGTCAGTTCAGATTTTTTTTGTGTTGAACAACAGTATCTTTTACGATTAATTATCATTGCTTTGTAGCCCAAATTTTATGTTGTTAGTGATAAGAAACCATGTGTTTTTTATCGTAAAGAACATACTTTTCTGCGCGTACATTTACGTAGCTGCAGCTCAGCTTATTTATATTTCTTCTTTTCTGATCAACAAATATCCATACAAATGTAGTGGATGGATAAAAAAAAAAATAATTGACCTTGAATGCTTCTGACTCGATAGTTAACAAATTGTTTTATTTTTTTACAGATTTAAAAGGACATTAATTCTTTTTTATTTAAGGTAGCATTGAGACAATGACTAAAAAAATCATGGACTGCCTTAATGAACTACCACCGGAAATGCAAGCTATCAGTGATACCTGAAGTAAAATCTGTAATATCTACAGAGTTATTATCACTCACAATGAAGCATTCTTTAGCGTGTGTGTGATTCATCTTCAGTTAGTTACAATAAGACGTAAATTTTCATTAAAGACAATGAATGATCGTCAGCCAAATCCGACGAAATTACTTATGAAAGCTGTCTACCCAAAATGGAATATGAGCTGTTTAAGTATACATATAAAAATTACAATACGACTGCGCATTTAATAAAACACCCTTTCTGTCTTGTCTATCCTGTTATTTATAAGTTTATTTATTTAACTTTGTCCCAACAAATCAAAACGTAGCAAACGCATCTTCATGTGTGAATTGAAGCTATCCTTGCTTTAATACAATTATTTTGCAAGTTAAGAATCTACGTCTTAATTCTGAATCATACGTCCACTTTAAGGACAATATGTTAACGGGAATTTTCTCTCATGTCGAACAATTAACATCACTTTCCGCTGTATTATTATTATTATTTTTTTTTTGGCAGCACGAGAATGCGGATGAAAATAAAGGGCCGTTAGTCGTCCTGCCTAGGTCGACTGTTGATTTCGAAGATCAGATCGACAGGTGCGCTATGATCGTATCTCCCATATTGCAGAAATACGACCCCAAACCACAACAGTGAAAAAGTACATGTACTGAAGGTGCAATTTATATTTAGTTACCGGCATCAGCTACAAGAACGCCAGGTTTCAAAGAGTAATAAGATATACATAGGGTATTTACAAACCTGACTTTCACTGCCACCAAGATACTTAAAATGCAGTGTCACGGTGATGGAACTTATACTTTTTTCACTTTTCGTTTGGTTGGACTAACTTAATGCTAATTAGACTAATCTCTCACGCTTCAACTAACTAATAACATATGTTCACCAGGCTCTCTTTACATTAAACTAACTTGAAGTATATTTTATCATTCTTTCTTGGCTCAACTTAATTGAAGCTATATCATCAATCTCCTTAGATTTCAGTGTTCTTCAAAGAAATAAGAAAGGACAGATAAAAAGTCGATAAATCTTTTTTTTTTTTTTATTTTCATAATGTGAGCTAGCAGCAGTATCATGGACAGGGCAGCTTTGAAATTAACAGTAATTTCCATTCAGATCTCAGTAATTTTCGAAGAAATCTTTGAACTTTTTCTTCCATCTGAAGCTATTTTCATTATATTGGCACCCTAGTAATTCATTTTTGTGAAACATAAAGGACGGTAATAAAGGCGTCCTGGAGTTTTAGTTACCATCTCCATCATTCCCTAGTTTTTGCATGATTGTGTTCGCCATATGTTGACAATTTTACTTTTATACACAGACAGAAAGATACATGAACCTGGGGACGTCATGGATAAATATTTTGTACACAAACAGATATCTATATATATAACCATAGGGTGTAACTGTTACTGCTCAACACAAGATGCATTTAACGCTTTGTTAGTGCCTCATCATGAACGCTGTAACAAATTTCAAATTTGAAGAATCAAGCGCAGGAATGTTTTCTCCCTATAAAGCATCTACATCGTGCAATGGTTGAGATTTAGTTAAACTAATCTCTAATAATTGCTGTTACTTTCGAATTTCGAATTTGAAAAGTTCAACTTCTGAAGGTTTTCCCCGTACCTTGAAGCCTTTGCTGGATGAGGTGCAATGGTCTGAGATCCCATTAGGCTGGTCTCTCCTGATCCACTCCCAGGGAGCAGGACTATGTGTTCGATCATGCTGCTTTAGCTTCGCTTACTCTCCAACAAAGACGCTGCAGGGAAAGTATGGAGCTTCTGTTGCTGAACCTGCCGAGTGTTAAGAAATAAAACTGCAAGGCGAGGTGCCAAGTCACGGCGATGTGTACGCTGGGTTGCGGGTGCGGCAGTGGGTACAGTCGCTGGCAAGGTAAGGCAAGTAGGTCAGCATAAGTCTGTGAATAACCGTGTGAAAATGATAGCACAGTACAATATTCAGCAAGTACCTTAGCTGTACAGTCCACAATATTCGGCAGTAAACACCCAGTACAGTCCACAATATTCAGCAATAACCCACTGCAGTCCGCAATATTCAGCAAACTGCCAGTGTAGTTCATAATATTATTTCAGTAAGCTCTAGCAATATATATTCAGAATATTCTGGAAAGCTTGAGCACCATCCACACCAATCAGCAAACTTATAGCAAAATTTACAATATTCAGCAAACATTCATCGCAGCCGAAAACCTTCAGCAAGCCACACCTGTAGCTGCTGGAATAAGCACTTGCTGTTCTCACCAGGGACGTTGCCCAGGAGATGCGCAGGGGCTCTAGGGTCCTCGGCCGCTCTTTGTTTGACTGGAAATACCTAAGAAAATTAGGCATTCGCATTCATTAACACATGCAGCGGGTCTGACTGACGCTGAGGAGGCTGAAGAGTCCACAAAATTCACCCAGGAGCCACTGCGAAACTCCTTCACACAAAATATAGGTAGAGAAATTCTAGGCGCTTTGTGAGATGGTCTCTATATGTAGACAATTGCTGGAGACTAGCCTGTGGACATTCTGCATGGAAAGTGAAATTTGTTGCATAAATAACTGTAATAAATCGGAATACAATGATCTGTCGAGTACGCAGTATTATTGCAATACGCAAAATTTCTACCACGTTTAAGAGACAAAAATTTTCGCCTTATGCATGAAGTTTTTTATACTGTGAGAAGTCTGTAAAATACCCCGTAAAGTAGAGTGCACACCTTCCTGAACACCTGCAAATGTAAACAGCCAGACAGCGTTTCCTGCCACTAGTTCCATTTTAACACACATCAGGGGTAAAATATGGAATTATGTTAATCCTCTGCAGCTGATTTTGTAGGAGTTATCTCATTGTTGTGAACGAAGAGCTAAGGCCTTATCTACAAAATTTTTGATACCAGAATCTAGGCGACTGTTAAAACGACACTAATGACATTGCAAGCTCTAAAATTTAATGCAATGAGCCATGTGTTGTGCCATGAGTTGTGAAAAATAGAACTTTACGTACAATGAAAAGTCAAGCACATTTTTTTTTCAAATCGAAGCCCAGTACTTTGAACCAATAGAAACAACAGGTTGTGAGCAAATGCATATAAATGATACTAAACAAACAATTTGGGGATTGCAAAATGCTCTCTAACCAACGCAACTAGCTGTGGGTAAGAGACCACTTTGAGGCAGTCATGAATTTATTAATGAAGAACTTAGACTTGCTTATCATTGCTCAGCACACAACTTCAGAACCAAAAATGCCTGAGTTTTGCAATCCAATATAAGAAGAGGAGTCAGCCCCATGCTCTGTTACAAGTCATTGTTTAAAAAGATCTTAAGAGTTTCTCAGTGCGTGCAGTAATAAAGCAAGCGAAACTTAAAAAAATTGTTTATGACTTGGAAACTTCCATAAAATTAGAAACATGAGCATAGCTACAAGATAAGTATTTCAGACTAAATCTTTGTTCAGTTGAAACGCTTCTGACGCCTGAATTACCCACAATTTTATAACTGGCGCAGGGCCACATACGAAATAAGCTCGAGAAAAAGAAGTCATTAATTATCTTTTTCTTGGTAGATGATCGAACATGTTATTTTTTATGAATTTGTAGTTATTTGCTTGTCCGTTATATAGAAACTGCTACCAAGTTATCTGCTGCAGAACAACCGGTGTTGCCGGTGCTGTGAATATCTCCAATACTAAATGCGGATCAATTTGAAACGTGTACCTAATATTTATTGCATATGAAAAAATATTATATGACAAAAATTTTCAATATTCTACAAGATATTTGTTGGGGCCAGTTCAAACGTCCCTCAACGTAACGCGTTCGCTCCCGAAAATGAACATGAGCCGTGAGTCAACTTCTGCTGTCGCTGTCCACACGTAGAATCGACTTTCATTCAAATGAATGACACCACGCGTTCAGTTATGATCTCGTTTCTTTACATTTTTGCTTATATTATGCGTCTTTTTGAAGTAATGTCGTACCTCATAATCTCATTGCCTAATTTTGTGAGGAAGAATCTATTTCTAGAATATTTATGGCCTGCTAAGCCGATAAAAGGGAAATCAGAGGAGAGCGATCAGCTGGGGTTCCGAATCCAAGATAGCGTCTGTGTTCTTAGTACAACATTTTCAGCTCAACTAGTTTTCTTGTGTTTAACGGGAATACAGTGATTCTGATAGTTAAAATGACGATAATATAGCATTTTTGTAGAGTTCATTTTTGTAGAGTTCTTCATGACTTGAAAACGCTATGGTGGATAAATTTAGTAATTAACAATTTTGTAACTGAACCTGAATGACACGGGACGTTGAAAAATCGGACGTGCTTCATCCTTCCGTCTCCCGCATTTGCAGCTGCCGCTTCCATCAAATTAACGCACCACGTCCACCAGTTTGACTGAACGCGTTACGTTGAGGGACGCGTGAACTGTCCCTTACAAATCAGTCAAAAATCCTAAAATTTGTTGTGGCAGCACCCCCCACCAGGGCATATTCACCTCCAACTTGTCAGTGGGGTCTTTAAATCCCCACTTGGTTCAAGTTTCTAACGTTAATCGCAGGCTGATCACGCTAAAGACAGCTAAAAGCCCAATCCTGCTCTTTGATAAATTTAGTGATATGTTGCTAAATTATTATGTATTTTATATTACCGTATTCTAAAACAAAATAAAAAAAAATACTTCATGCAGTAAGTGTGAGCAAAAAACGTTGAGTCTCTTAGACTTTCTATATTTATTAAAGAAAAGGAGAAAAATAAGTGTGTTGCAATTAAAGATTAAATCTTTATCCAATAGATGCAGGCGAGCTACTGTTGCCATACGACATCAGCCCCAGAGGACTGTCACAGGTCGGTGTTGCCGTCTCAACTGGAAGCCCTAATGCTCTTACTGCCCGCTTCGAACCTCCCCAGTCAGCTCAGTCCTATTATTTTATTAAAGGCAGCTGTCAGCTGCATTTCGCAAAGCGCATTTCTTATCAACTGCTTAACTTTATCCATTTAACGCACGCGCAGCTGTCGCTTGGCGACGTTGTATAGATTTTTAAAATGAACTTTTTATAATTACCTAGCAGGTAGTCCTTGATATATACCCCTTATTTTATGTACGGTAATTTTATTATTTAGATTCAAAATTGTTTACTGCTGGTAGCTCTTGATTTTAGAGTTTTAAATCGTGTACCTTTATTAAAAACTTTAAACTTAAGATTTAAACTACATACATATAGTCGTGGGGGGGGGCTTATGTCAAGGAATCCCCATACTGTCACTATTATTCTTCTATTATTTTATTGTGCAAAAATAGATATAAAATGCTGTTCACTATTGAAATTCGTTTCCAGCTGTTACCCTTTGTTTACAGTGAAAGAAAATACTTTCATCCCTATAAAGACCTACCTATTTCATAAACGAGTTACAAACAATGATATTCCCACCAATGATCTGGTGAACCTGTCCCACAGGAGAAGAGTAGCAGAGCTATGGATGTTTTATAAGGTGTACATATTACTCTCCGTAACCAACATAAGAAGAGAGGGACGGGAGTTCCAAAAACCCTCTCTCTGAGCACGACGCACGCCAGCGCACTCTTTCACTTTGGAGGCTGTCATATGTCGAACTTATTATCCAGGTCTAATAGCGCAAGCCTGATATTTGCTCAAAAATACACTGATTGTCTCAAAGTCAGGACCAGGAAATGCGCGTGGAGCCTAAAAAAACAGGATTGAAAACTCCAACAACTCATTAATAAAAGGCATCAGTAATGGCTCTGGCAACAAACGGTCTAATATGTATATACGGTGGCAGCGCCTACTGTTGCCTGACGGAGGCCAAGCAATGGGGCGTAATGATGTCTAATATGTAAGATCACTGCTACATGCTCTGTGTGTAACCTAGAAATAAGAAACATTCTCCTATGTACCGTATTTCATTCCAATTTTGTAATGTCTATGAGTACTTAATAAAGATTATTATTATTATTATCAGTTCTGTCGGTGCTTCATGCCCTGGTCGGCTAAGCCAGCGTTGATAGTAGATTATACTATAAGCGTCAACAAATTTAGTACAGAGAGTGGTGCGCATAACATCATCAGGACCTCGTTCCTAATAATTCGAGGCATAACCTCACTACAATGCCGTAATAAATGAATATCTGCAAAACTTGTCAAAGCTTCCTGGAATCGCGACGACTTCAGAATTCTGTAAGAGAGATGAATGACATCGTGCTGCTGTTAGTTAAACATTTATGTTTAGAGGTGCTGTCAACTGGCGGGCGATTTTTAAATTTTGGGATTTGAATTGCCCAAAATTTTCGAGGGAGCGTTGACTTTTCCACGTCATATCGTAATGTAAATGTTAGAAGAAGTCCGAATCCGTTGAACCGGACGAAAACTCTATTTTCAGCATCAGGACTTAGCTTTCGAAAGTCTCAGAGCTAATGTATTAACTGAGGACCAGCCGCTGAAACTCAACTTAACATGTCGAAGCTCGGGTCCAGTCTGAAGTGCCGGACAAGTTAAGGTTCCAAATTTTTATCTCACTGGTTCCCTAAATCTATTGACGAAGACGTAAATAATAATAATAATTAGCTTTTATTAAGAGCCCAATGGGTTCACAAAAGAAAGCCTGTTAGTAATGCGGCATTTGAGTCTACTCATCACTGACCTCCCTACACCCACAGTGAGAAGGGATCTGGGTTATGCAGAGGGTATACAGCTATTTAATATTCAGAGACCAACGCTTGTGGCATTGACGTCTCAGGTTTGCCTCCTTACCAAGAAGAGGAGTCTTCAATTCTCTGGATTGCAGCATCAGCATTTATGACACTCTGAGTCCACCGAGAGGGCACAGACCTCACAAGCAAAGTGGAGGGTAAGGGGTCCCATAAAGCCTTTCGTCATTTGATGCTATGACTCAGATATTCTGTGGTTGACTGCAGCCGTTCAAACCTTTGAGGCCTAGAGGGCAAATCCATAGCACGCATCGGTGCATGTGGATTATCCTGTTGGGTGTGCGGTGAGGTTGACTTTATTGTTACCTAATTGGTCATACTTAGCGAATCCGAGACTAACCAGCTTAGGTGACGTTAACCACTTAACGAAGTTATTTTTTTTTTTAAATGCGAGCCCTTACCCTAAGAAACTCAATGCTGCTGTAACCAAATACGGCGTTCAACCGAACGTATTTGGTTGTGAGGACCGAAGATAGATAGTTTATCGTACTAAATAGAGCTACTGCCCTCAGAGAACTCTTAGGCAATGTACGAAATAATTTCAAGTCCCATCTGAACGATGAGTCACTGTTCTTCAATAGTAACGACCTCAAACATAATCAGGAAAACTTCACAATGGCCCAGTTGAGTTCTGCATTTTCATCTGATGCCACTCTACGCAATCAGATGTTGTGTTGAAATTCCGGTTCACACTATAGTCACTTGTCCTACGTCCGTACATCATAACATACAAATGTATCGTCGTGTTTTTGCAACTTAACTGTGAGCGTTGCTTAACAAGAACGACTTATGAAGTTTGGGATCAAAGTTGGAATGATTTAGAATCCAGAAATCTTAGATCCCCAGTGTCTCTTTGGGAATGGGCCTCTTGGTTCGTCTACTGCCGCCTATCTAATCTAATCTAATCTCATCTAATCTTCTCTGTTGGTTAAATAGACACAACCACCTATTCGGACGCTTTAAAGTCTGATAGTAGCTGAAAGGACTAAAACGTTAACTGCCCAATAGTAGTCTCACCTAAATCTTGGAATATTTTTATTAAGGCAATCTTCTCGCTGGCTACAGCTATAGGGAGTTTCTTCTCAAAGCAGTCAGTCTCAGGGAGATCATCCAAACCGATGCGTTCGATAAGTCGCCAGCAAAAATACCTTATATATCTGCACTTTTCTACTGCAACCGCAATGGTAAAAAAAATCAAACACTGTTGTTCATAATAGAATTATTGGCCGTTCTCAAGGCTAAAATCATAAAAAAAACTCCTGGGGCGGGTCAAAACTGATGTTCCACAGGGCATAACGAAGACCTATTTGTATGTTTCTGTGAAGCTAGTTATGTTTACGTTTATTTGTTCATTTCCGTCACGCATGGAGGAGTCTTATCGCTGAGCTTCGATTCTTTAGGAACCGGAATTTTCGATGCCACTGTGAGAAGTTAATATTTTTAAAGCAGCTTCATCCATATCTTGGTGCAACTCGGACACTGGGTATATATTGCCGGCAGTTCCTAGTAGGGAAATTATCGGCGAACAGTCAATAATATCCTGTCGGCATCGGGTGATCGTTCAAAATTTTCCAATTGGGTTGATGGCGAATCCAAAAGTTTTTTTTCTGTAGCTGAACGTACTCTCAGCACGATGCAAATTTATATTTCTTTGCATATGAAATGAAATTACTTTTTGCCGTCAGGATTGGGGTGCACTTAAAATGTGCCTTCAGACGAAGTATTTAGTCGAGCTTAGAGTCATCATTTGAATAAACTTTGCAGATATAAAGGAAAGGTCAAGCGGCATATCGTTGTGCTTTATGCAGAGCTCTGTAAAGCAGCGCTAGCGATGCTGTAGCGGCGACACTGTTAAGCTCTGCTCATAAGACCAGGTACCGCAAGCAATGTCTTTTCGGGATCCATATTAGACTCTTATCGTGGATGCTGTGCTCTGCTACGGGCTGTGAGCATGCGTGAGGATTCTAAATTGATATTGCATGAACGAGATTTTAACTAGAGTATCACTTTTATTAAGACCTAAATTTAGCATCGAATCCCTCTCGCTGTGATGGCAGAAGTAAGTTCCATGGGCATCCATGCTACGATTTTAGCTAACTAGCAAAATCACGATCAAGAGCATTGGTAATAACGAGCTGCCGATGCATTTATTTATTTATTGATATATTGCTAATATTTGACGATGCGGCGTTTTTTTATTTGCTAGCCATTTTCCGGGTTCACAAGCCTTGTGATGCTCGGCATTGCAGCTTCAGCGATTCTAACATTCAAAAAGCCACTGCGAATCGTTGACGTAATAGTATCGGGAGCGGTCGGGTGGTCGCAGTTTTCATATACGAGCCTTCCTTCTTGGATGATACTATATGTATAAGGAAGTCGACTGGAGGCGAGCGTTGATTTGGGTTTATTGGGGATTTAGCCCCAGAACAAGCAATGCATATGGATTTTTTAGTTGTAAGTAAGTTAACCTCATACTTTTTGCCTGCAGAAAGCTTATACTAAGAAGTTCTTCCTAAAGTGAATTTTTGGAACCTGTTAAGCTTTCTAGCAAGTTTTCGCTTCATACTTAACTGTAATAAGTGCTCCATAGTTAATACGGTAGGTTAAATTACATTACTGTGAAGATATCTTCAGGGTACCTAAAGGCCATTTTTCAACTGTCGTGCTGCTCTCTATAGCAACAGTGCTAAAGTTTTTAAATTATGTACTAACTTGCTTGCACGAGCTATCTCTCTGAACCTCATAGATCCACATACTTAAGCCGCCCTGCTTCACTACACTTCGCACCCATGCAATTATCAAAACGTCACTCATTTTTTTACTTAAATTTCCAGCAACACCTTCAATTTTACGACCTCCAATTGCTCGCACTCTTCTCCTGGGCGCCATCTTACCGCATTATTTGCAACACTTTTTTACGCACCAGTATACCTTTTTTCTAGCGCTTCTGGCGCGGCTCATATATTTTTTTATACTGCATACTCTTTGATGCCTACGCTATTTACTACAGCGATCCTTGCATTGCTCAAACTCCAGAGTCAAAGACACATATGGCAAGGATGCGATACATATGGTCAAGACTACAGGGACCTCCCTATATGGCCGGCGCCTGCATCCCAAGCCACCATATTAGGCCCAACGTCCTTGCCACCATCGCCAGTTATTTGACGAT
>LQNS02276866.1:6294749-6307722 GCA_001587735.2 Parhyale hawaiensis
TGTGTGGATGTTTGGAATAGTCTTGATGGCTCTGTCTTTGCTGGTGCTGGTATTGGCGGCTTTAAACGATCTGTACACAGAGCTATTCTGTGATTTCGGATCTTCTTTTTTTTTCTATTCTTTTGCTTTCTCCACCCGCTGGACTGGTTGCGTGGGGGTTTGTTTACCTCATGGAGTTTCTCCGTTCCTGCGTCGCCAGTCTGGTGTGATTTAATAATAATGATAATAATAAAAGGTTTATTATCATCCTTCCCTGACCGCTGATAATTGGAGTAGAAATTTAAAATCAGTCGATCTAGTTTTCTAGTAAGAAACACCATTTCAACAGCGTATTTGTCGTATACCAGCTATTGCAAATTTTCAGTCATACGGCTTACTTAAGGGGATCAACCCAGCGAAACCCAGCAATTATTTTGGTCAAACTTATCAATTATTTGTTTGTTCCTGAAAAAAGCCCTGAGGTAGTAGGAAAGTATGCCCTGAAATTTTACGTGACTAGGGGACCCCCCAAAGAGGGGTCCAGAGGGGCAAGGGGCAGGAGGTCAAAATTATCAATTGTGGATCGATTGTTTTGAAACTTGCAAATTACATCTAAAGAAACACATTTTGCTCATACAACTATTGCCATTTTGGCCTTATTTTTGAGATAATTGGAAATATATGTAGATAAATATGTACGGTATACCTAGAAGACCCCCAAAGAGGGATTCTAACAGGGGGCTGATGGAGGGGGTAAAAAATCAAGAAAAGATGCATGCCAATCATTTGTAGATGCTAATATACATACAACATGAATGTAGCCTCCAAATTTCATTCATAGTGCAAAAAAGTGCATTATTATTTCACGATAATATTTTATGTTTTTGCCCTATCCTGTAAAATATAATGTTTCCACCTAAAAAGAATACAAATTAAGCAGTCTTCATGCTAGGAAAAAAGACAGATTTGGAATCCTTGAAACGTACCTAACAAAACTACACTGCCGTATTTTCCATTTTTGCCCTCATATTTTTTTTCATTAGATCTAAAAACCGAAAATTTGGCTTTTTTATACTATATTTCAGTTACCGATCGAAAATCGCATATTGAAAGAAAACAAAATAGAAAATGAAGAATACGGTTGTGTAGTTTGGTTAGAAATGTTCCAAGGATTCCAAAACTGTCATTGATTATTTCCTAGCATGAAAACTTATTAACTTCTATTCTTTTGCAATTTGAAGAAATAAGTCTATACGTTTGTATACATTGCTCATTATCTCAAAAACTAAGGCCCTAAATCAAGGTTCAATTATCTATATGACTCCATCAACGTTATTGTGCCTTAGAGTTAACGCTCATTAATTCCTTCAAGGAGCAAAATTCTCTATAGACGACATATGATAAATCAAATCTGGTGGCAATGATAATAGTCTATCGAGACCGTATCCGGGACCCCTTGGATTAGCTAGAACGCGTTCGATTGGCCCGCAAAATATTAACTTCAACCCTTGACTTCCCTGGAACTTCAGATAATTGCTCTGGCTTCGATCTGTTGCATCAAGTTCCAGTAGTTAACCTTTAATAGGTAGCAGCAGGTTATGTGTGCATGACTGGTGTACTAATGGAGCCGAGTTCGAGTGACGAGCTAGCAGAGTGGTCTCTGTGGCACCCAGCGCGCTGAGTCAGCAAATTTGCCTTATATGCAAAGCTACGCGGTGCCACTTACCTTCCCAGATATGGCAGCGTAAGGGTGCAGGTCGTTGAACTTTCCGCTACGGCGCAATAGTTTTAAAAGACCCGTGGTCGACTGCAGCTGTAGTTACACCTCTGGGGTCAGTTGGCCTATATCTGCAGCACGAACTAGTGCGGGTGGGCTTACCAGTGGAGGGTGCAGTCAAAGTTGGCTTTGCTTTTATCGTTTTACCCCCTGTCAAATAAAAAATAACTCGGTGTCGCTCCATAATATGGAAGTTTCCATCAGCTCAATGTAATTGGGTTCCTTTAACACCTGCAACACTACGCGATGGGGCCAAGGAGCTTCAATAGGGGGAAAGAGCCCTGCAGCTCGTAGTTAAATTCGCCAGCAAGTCAACAAGATCAGGTGTGGCTCGGACGCGTTCATGAATCTCATTGGTGGAAGTGACGCGAGAGTTGCGAGTTTTACGGGGAATGAACAGACAAACCGATGTACTGATGTGCAATTAGTGCATATGGCGACTGGCTGCAGCCGCACCCGACTCTCTACTGATATGCAATTGGTGCATACGGCGACTGGCTGCAGCCACACCCGATTCTTGAGCTTCACGGACAAGGCTCATGGCTCCCTCCTCTCTATTAATGGCTCTTGGTAGGGGAGAAGCCAACCCTCTTGTCTGATGTTCCGCGTAAGCATAGCCTCAAAGTATTCATTTTGCCCGCCTTTTGAATGTGCCCGTTCATTAAAAATATCGCAATAATATAAATTCAGTTTAAAACCAACACTTTCTCTTCACGAGACTATCACCGAGATCTAATTTATTCCTCGGTCTAAGAGAATGGACCGAGTGTGGAGGACTATAAACAAGCAATTGAACAACCATGCAGATTAGTGATGGGTTGGATGTAATTTTTTGGACATCCGCGAATGCGGATCTTTAAGCGTTTTGATATCTGCAGATGCAGATGCAATTGCGGCTGTTACCATCTCGACATCTGCAGATGCGGATGTTAAAAAGAGGTGTGGATATTCCTCGGATGCAGATAAGGATATTCGCCCCACCGCAAACACACACGCACCCCCTGTCACGACGGCAGTTTGTACAACACTTGGGAAGAAAAGTTAGATAGTGCTTCGATGGCAGAGACAGCGCTTGCACACATTTCAATCCAAACGAGAATTTGCAGTTTTCAGCACTATGGATGAGTTTAGTGCACAGTGATAAACCTGCAAATGCGCGCCTCTTTGCTGTGGATCTTTAGCGGATTTTACAGTTCTGACGTCCGCGGATGTGATTGCGGATGTCAAAAAGGTGTGGATGTTCTCCCAATCACTAAGACAGATAAGTTTTTTATGAAGATATCAACCGTAACCAGGATACACTTGAAGAAATGAAAAAAAAAACATCAGTTTTCATTGTTCCCGTGTTCATGTTGATTTTCGTATTCATGTTATTTTTTAAATATATGTTGGCCAGTAGAAATATTTCTTTTTATGAAGGCTACTTCCATTTGAAATGCAGCTCAGTACTACTTCATATACTTCAGCTTTTGAGTGTGGTAAATGAAAGGTTGTAGCTTTGATAGAGTTTTATATCCTGTCAGGCATAAGTTATTTCACATATTTTTCTTAGCCGAAGTTCTTCATAGCAGTTAGATATGCTCAGTTTTGGTTAGTGTTATACATAATTCATTTCGCCTATGTTTTCCTTAACTGAATTTCTTCGTAGCAGTTGAAACTTCAAGCTGAGCAGAAGCCAAAATAGTTTTAATTCACATTGCAGTCAAATTTTGATCGTGACAGCTCAACTGGGCATCTGCTGGTTTCCAGGATACAGTAAGGATTTAGTTTTCTTTGAATTCTTTTCATTGAACTATATTTTCTTGGTGCTGCTCGACTTTCGAACATTTCAGAACTGATATTTACGCCTTAATTTATTTTCAGGAGGAAAATTTTGCTCTCGCAAACTCGTGACGGCACCACTTTCGGTCTTCCCAAGTGTTGTAGAAACTGCCGTCGTGAGAGGGGGTGCGTGTGTTTGTATGAAGTATGAGGCATATTTGTCGCAAAACCGTGCCCCGCAAACAAGAACAATAATAAGCCTAATTATACAATTAGAGCCTTCATTTTTTGACGGCAGGGTACATGTCACTAGGTAACGTCGCCTCCGTGATCTTGCTTCTACTGTAGAGGCCACGACGCACCAGTAAGTTTGAATGCCATTTTCTGTTTCAGAAGAGATGGGAGTTGCCAAATTGATGTAGATAAGTTCAGTTAGTTTCCTCGTGCTGATAAAATCCATGGTAAAACTAAAATTAAACATCAGCCTTCATATTAACCAAGACCTACCGTCAATGAATGCGAGTACTCTGTGACTCAGCTGTATCCTCGATACGGCTTGACTGGCTAAACGTGTAATCTGTGATGCCATTGCTGCAAGCATGACGAAAAACTGAACAGATAAAGTAAGAACTAACCGATACAATTGACAAATAATTAAAAATACGAATAATGGACTGGTAAATATATCAATAAAGAGATCACACACTATTATTAAGACTAAAGTGTCGTTACCTATTCATTGTCTTATTAATGTAGACAAAAGTTAATCCAAGTTAGAGTTTGCGTCCGTCCTGTTACTCTTAATTAAAAACACGACTGGAAAAATTATAGAAGCCCTAAATTTTTTTAAATGTATTTCTTACTTTACTTTCCAATGAAGATATCTTCGCATTCTCGTGGATCCTGATTTTTACTTTCTTCTCGCATCAAAGCTGTAAGTTATTGCTCAAAGTTTACAATACACAAACGAGGTAAAGCTCAAGATATTCTTTAGAGTGTAAGAGAAGTATAGTACAAGGAGGAGTGAAGAACACGAGGGTGCATGAAGCAATTATTTTTCTTCAGCTTTATTACTTACTTTGGCGATGAAGCTTTGGCTGGAGGCAGAAAATATCGATTAAAGTGATATTGTGTCGTGATAATACAGACTTTGAACTCGCTTTCCTGCGTGTCACTGAAGGAAAAAAATTATTGTACTGCTCAGAAGCTTGAAACCGAAAGGGATCAAATTTTATAATCATTTGCTTTGGTTGTTGCAGAGCATCCATCTTGGGCATATTACTAAGAAAATTAAGATCAGTGAATAGCAGTGGAATGCAAGTAAATAAATCAATAGCGGTCCTTATTACACAGCTAAAAAATTCCAGGCAACGTTCCAGCAATAACGTTTTGTTTCAATATTGTTGGGCGCAGAATATCCGCAAAATGTGGAAAATTAAGTACATTGAGAAAATTCTAATTAACTCTTAAAAAAAAATCTATCGAGAAATGTCGTGAAAGAGAAGCTTTCAGCGCAACTGAAATAGAGTTGTTCATTCCTAGTCATTTTATATTTTATTTCAGTGAAGGACAATGAAAAGTTGTAATTCTTTACTTGTTTCTATTTTTCTACAACGAATTTCCTTACATTACATTCAATTTAAACATGCATAGGCATAATTTATGCTTTCAGTCCAGTAACCACTGAAATAGGCATGGCGTAATCACGCATGAGTGAGAATTCATGAGCAACTCCCGCAGACTTTACTATTTTGTATGAGGAAATACAGCCGTCAACAATGAAGGCAAATTGTATGAAAAGGCGAGTACACAGACGATATGAGTTGTTATATTTCATAATAATATTATCTTTTTTTTTAACGTGGCAGTAATTTTACGGATAACTCGTCAAGAGAAATAAATTCTTGTCGCATTATCCTCAGCTCGGCTAAGCCATTTTAACCTATCAGACTCCTATTTGTGATTCTATTTATAAGTACCAGCAGAAATATAAACCCAACTGCCTTAGTTTTACCGTTTATTTCGTTCTAACGTTAATTAGCTTCTGTCAAATAAATACATTCCACGTAATTCCAACTCTGCTGCTGCTGCTGCGAATAACTGTACGTACATACACACACAAAAAAAGAAAATGGTTGTTTGCCATTAAGCAAAATTAGTTAACTGTAAACTACCTTGTCGTTTGAATTTGCGTCAATGCACATTGTCTTTTGTGATGAACAACGGTATCTTTTACGATTAATTGTCATTGCTTTGTAGCTGAAATATGATGTCGTTAGTGATAAGAAACCATGGGCAGGTGTTTTTTTTATCGTAGAGAACATACTTTTCTGCGTGTTCAAGTACGTAGAAGAAGCTCAGCTTATTTATGTTTCTTGCTAGTTGTATCCTCACAAAGCTTGTTTTGAGACCAACAAATATCCATACAAATATATAAGTAAATAAATAAATAAAATGTAGTGGGTGGATAACAAAGAAAAAGTAATTGACCTTGAATGATACTGCCTCGATAGTTAACAAATTATTTTATTTTTACAGATGCTAATACGCCATAATGGACATCAATTCTTTTTTTTTAATTTTAGATAGCATTGATGCAATGACTCATGGACTGTCTTAAAGAACTACCACCGTAAATGCAAACTATCAATGATACCTGAAGTACAATCTGTAATGTCTACAGAGTTATTATCACTCAAAGTGAAGCATTCTTTTGTGTGTATGTGTGATTCACCTTCAGTTAGTTACAATAAGACGTAAATTTTCATTAAAAACAATGAATGATCGCCAGCCAAATCCGACGAAATTACTACTAATGTAAGCTGGTAACCCAAAATGAAATATGAGCTGTTTAAGTATACGTGTAAAAATTATAATACGACTCCGCATTTATCAAAACACACTTTCTGTCTTGTCTATCCGGTTATTTCTATTTATTTATTTATTTATTTTTGTCCCAACGCATCTTCATGAGTGAATTGAAGCTATCATGGCTGTAATACAAATATTTTGCAAGTTAAGAATCTACGTCTTATATTCTCAATCATACGTCCACTTTAAGGACAATATGTAAAGAGAACTTTCTCTCACGTGGAGCAATTAATATTACTTTTCGCTGTATTTTTTTTTTTTGCATTACGAGTATGCGGATGAAAATAAAGGGCCGTTAGTCGTCCTGCTTAGGTCGACTGTTGATTTCGAAGATCAGATCGATTGGTGCGCTATGTTCGTATCTCCCAAATTGCAGAAATACGACCCCAAACCACAACAGTGAAGAAGAACAAGTACTGAAGGTACAATTTTTTTAGTTACCTGCATCAGCTACAAGAACGCCAGGTTTCAAAGAGTAATAAGATATAAATAGCGTTATTTTACGAACCTGACTTTCACTGCCACCAAGATACTTAAAATGCAGTGTCACGGTGATTCAATTTATACTTTTTCACTTTTATTTTAGTCGGACTAACTGAATGCTAATTAGACTAATGTCTCACGCTTCTACTAATAACATATGTTCACCAATCTCTCTATACAGTAAACTAACTTGAAGTATTTTTTATTATTCTCTCTTGGTTCAACTAAATTGAAGCCATATCATCAATTTCTTTAGATTTGAGTGTTCTTCAAATAAATAAGAAAGGACAGATAAAAAGTCGATATATGTTATTTTTTTATTTTTTATAATGTGAGCTAGCAGCAGTATCATGGACAGGGCATATTTGAAATTATAGCAATTTCCGTTCAGATCTCAGTAATTTTCAAATAAAACTTTGAACTTTTACGTCCATCTGAAGTTATTTTCATTATATTGGCACCTTAGTAATGCAGTTTTTTGAGACACATAAGGGATGGTAATAAAGGCGTTCTGGAGTTTTAGTTACCATCTCCATCATTCCCTAGCTCGTTATTGCATGATTGTGTTCGCCATATATTGACACAATTGTTTTTATATACAGACAGAAACATACATGAACGTGGGGACGTAATGGACAAATATTTTGCATACAATCAGAGAGATATATATAACCATAGGGTACAACTGTTACTGCTCAAAACAACATGCATTTAACGCTTTGTTAGTAACTCATCATGAACACTGTAACAAATTTCCAATTGGAAGAATCAAGCGCACGAATGTTTTCTCCCTACAAAGCATCTACATCGGGCAATGGTTGAAATCCAGTTAAATTAATCTCTAATATTTGCTGTTACTTTCGAATTTGAAAAGTTCAACGTCTGAAGGTTTCCTCCGTACCTTGAAGCCCCTGCTGGACGAGGTGCAATGGTCTGAGGTCCCATTAGGCTGGTCTCTCCTGATCCACTCCCAGGGAGCAGGACTATGTGTTCGATCATGCTGCTTTAGCTTCGCTTACTCTCCAACAAAGACGCTGCAGGGAAAGTATGGAGCTTCTGTTGCTGAACCTGCCGAGTGTTAAGAAATAAAACTGCAAGGCGAGGTGCCAAGTCACGGCAATGTGTACGCTTGGTTGAGGGTGCGGCAGTGGGTACAGTCGCCGGCAAGGTAAGGCAAGTAGGTCAGCATAAGTCTGTGAATAGCCGTGTGAAAATGATGGCACAACAGGATTTTTTAATTGTAACATTCAGCAAACACCAGTAAGGTACAGACAGGTAAGGTACACTCGTAAGGTACAATATTTAGCAAGTACCCAGTACAGTTCACAATATACAACAAGTACCCTAGCTGTACAGTCCACAATATTCGGCAGCAAACACCCAGTACAGTCCACAATATTCAGTAAACACCCAAAACAGTTCATAATATTCAGCAATCACCCAGCATAGTCCAAGATATTCAGTAAGCACCCAGAACAGTTCATACTATTCAGCAATCACCTAGTACAGTCCACAATATTTAACAATAACCCACTGCAGTCCGCAATATTCAGCAAACTCCCTGTGTAGTTCATAATATTATTTCAGTAAGCTCTAACAATATTCAGAATATTCTGGAAAGCTTCAGCACCATCCATTAGGCAAACTTATAGCAAAATCTACAATATTCAGCAAACCTTCAGCTCAGCCGAATACCTTCAGCAAGCCACACCTGTAGCTGCTGGCATAAGCACTCGCTGTTCTCACCAGGGACGCTGCCCAGGAGATGCGCAAAGACTCTAGGGTCCTCAGCCACTCTTTGTTTGACTGGAAATACCTAAGAAAATTAGGCATTCGCATTCATTAACACATGCAGTGGGTCTGACTGACGCTGAGGAGGATGAAGAGTCCACCAAATTCACCCAGGAGCCACTGCGAAACCCCTTCAGACAAAATATAGGTAGAGAAATTCAAGGCGCTTTGTAAGATGGTCTCTTATGTAGACAATTGCTTGAGACCAGCCTGTGGGCATTCGGCATGGAAAGTGAAATTTATTGCATAAATAACTGTAATAAATCGGAATACAATGACCTGTAGAGTACGCAGTATTATTGCAATGCGCAAAATTTCTGTCAAGTGTAAGAGACCGAAACTTTCGCTTAATGCATGAAGTTTTCTATACTGCAAGAAGTCTAAAATGCCCCGTAGAATTCACACCTTCCTGAACACCTGCAAATGTAAACAGCCAGACAGCGTTTCCTGCCACTAGTTACATTTTAACACACATCAGGGGTACAATATGGGATTATGTTAATCCTCTGCAGTTAATTTTGTAGGAGTCATCTCATTGTTGTGAACGAACAGCTACGGCCTTGTCTATAAAATTGTTGATTCCACAATCCAGGCGACTGCTAAAACGACACTAATGACATTGCAAGCCCTAAAAGTTAATGCAAATATCCCTGAAAAATCATTTGCTATTAGCTTATACAATCCAAATGTTTTGTTTGACTTGTGAAAAATAGAAATTTAAAAAATTACGTACGTTTAATGAAAAGTCAAGCACTTTTTTTTTTAAATCAAAGCCCAGTGCTTTGAACCAATAGAAACAACAGGTTGTGAGCAAATGCATATAAAGGATACTGAACAAACAATTTGGGGCTTGCAAGATGCTCTCTAGCCAACGCAACTAGCTGTGGGTAAGAGACCACTTTGAGGCAGTCATGAATTTATTAATGAAGAACTTAGACTTGCTTATCATTGTTCAGCACACAACTTCAGAACCAAAAATGCCTGAGTTTTGCAATCCAATTTAAGAAGAGGAGTTAGCCCCATGCTCTGCTACAAGTCATTGTTTGAAAGATCTTATAAAAGCTTCTCGGTTCGTGCCGGAATAAAGCACACGAAACTTCAAAAAAATTGCATATGACTTTAGAAAACTTCAAGAAAATTGAAACTATGAGCATTGCTACAAGATAGGTATTTCAGACTAAATCTTGGTTCAATTGAAACGCTTCTGACGCCTGAACTACCCACATATTCATAATTGGCGCAGGGCCACAGGCGAAATTAACTCGAAAAAAAGTCATTTATTATTTTTTCTTGGTAGATGATCGAACATGTTATTTTGTAATGAATTTGTAGTCATTTGCTTGTCCGATATATAGAAGCTGCCACTAAATTATCTGCTGCATAAAAACCGGTATTGCCGGTGCTGTGAATGTCTCCTATTCTAAATGCTACGCTACGGATCAATTTGAAACATGTGACTTATATTTATTGCATATGAAAAAATATTATATGAAAAAAATTTTCTATATTCTACAAGATATTTTTTAGGGCCAGTTCACACGTCCCTCAACGTAACGCGTTCGCTCCCGAAAATGAACATGAGCCGTGAATCAACTTCTGCGATCGCTGTCCACACGAAGAACAGACCTTCATTCAAATGAATGACGCCATGTGTTCAGCTATGATCTCGTTTCTTTACATTTTCGCTAATATTATATTTTAAAGTAATATCGCATCTCATAATCTCATTGCCTGATTTAGGAACAGCCTGTTTCTAGAATATTTATAGTCAGCTAAACCGATAATAGGGAAATCAAAGGACAGCGATCAGCTGGGGTTCCGAATTCAAGATGGCGTTTGTGTTCGTTCTTAGTAAAACATTTTCAGCTCAACTAGCTTTCTTGTGTTTAACGGGAATACAGTGATTCTGATAGTTGAAATGACGATAATATAGCATTTTGGTAGAGTTGTTCATGATTTGAAACGCTATAAAGGAAAAATTTTAACGAATTTTTACTAGACCTAAATGACGGGGGACGTTTAAAAATCGGACGTACTTCAGCCTTCCGTCTCCCGCATTTGCAGCTGCTGATTCCATAAAATTTGCGCGCCGCGTCCACCAGTTTGACTGAACGCGTTACATTGAGGGACGTGTGAACTGGCCCTTACATATCAGTCAAAAAAATTCCTAAAATTTGCTGTGGTAGCACCCCCTCTAGGGCATATTCACTTCCATCGTCAGTGGGGGCTTTAAAGCCCCAATGGCTCAAATTTCAAACGTTAATCGCAGTCTGATCACGCTAAAGACAGCTAAAAGCCAAATCCTGCTCTTCGATAAATTAAGTGATTTATTGCTAATTAATAAGTATTTATGTATATTACCGTGTTCTAAAACAAAATTAAAAAAAAACTTCATGCAGTAAGCGCAAGCAAAAAAAGTTGAGACTCCTAGACTTTCTATATTTATTAAATAAGAGGAGGAAAATAAGCCTGTTGCAATTGAAGATTAAATCTTTATCCAATAGATGCAGGCGAGCTACTGTTGCCATACGACATCAGCGCCAGAGGACTGTCAGAGGTTGGTGTTGCCGTCTCAACTGGAAGCCCTAATGCTCTTACTGCCTGCTCTGAACCTCCCCAGTCAGCTCAGTCCTATTATTTTATTAAAGGCAGCTGTCAGCTGCATTTCGCAAAGCGCATTTCTTATCAACTGCTTAACTTTATCCAGTTAATGCACGCACAGCTGTCGCTTGGCGACGTTGTGTAAATTTCTAAAATGATTTTTTATAATTACCTAGCAGGTAGTCCTTGATATATACCCCTTATTTTATGTACGGTAATTTTATTATTTAGATTAAGAGTTTTTTTACGGCAGGGAACTCTTGATGCAAAGTTTTATATCTTGTATCTGCATTAAAAACGTTAACCTTAAGACTTAAACTACATACATATAGTATAGGAGGGCTTATATCAAGAAATCCCCGTACCTTCACTCTTATTCTTGTATTAGTTTATTGTGCCAAAATAGATATAAAATGCTCTTCACTACTGAAATTCGTTCCCAGGCCGCGGCTTTTGTTTATATTAAAAAATACGTTTATCACTATAAAGACCTACTCCATAAACGAACTACGAACTACAAAGAATGATATGCCTTCGAGTAACAGTCATCTTACTCATATTTGAGATTAAGTGGTTATAAGGCAGCGTTGCTCCTACACTAAACTATCAGAGCCAACAAGTTTTGCACACGGGGTGGTGCGCATAACACCATCAGGTCCTCGTTTACCATAATTCGAGGTATAGCCTCACTACTATGCCATAATAAACGAATGTCTGCAAAACTTGTCAAAGCTTCCTGGAAAGCAGCTGCCCTCGGAATTCTGGAAGAGAGATTAACAACATTGTGCTACTGATGGTTAAACGTTTATAATTAAAGGTGTTCTGACTGGCTGGTGATTTTTAGAGTTTGAGATTTGACTTGCCCCAAATTTCCGAAGGGGGCGTTGACTTTACTCCCTTAAATCGTGATACAAATGATAGAAGAAGCTCGAATCTTCTTAGTCGGGTCAAAACCATATTGCGGTGCAGTAGTGAGGTGTTGGAAGTGTCAGTGCTAAACTGTTGAGGTCCAACCACTGAAACTTAATATAAGAGGTCAAAGCCAGCGTCCAGTCTAAAGGGTCAGACAAGTCAAACTTCGAAGTCTTTATCTCACTGGTTCCAAAATTTTTTTACTGAGACATAAAGCCTGTTAGTCGGGCGGTATGCCAGTAAATATGTCAATGGCCTCCCCACACCCACAGAGAGAAGGGATCAGGGTTATGCAGAGAGTTCATAGCTGTTCAACATTCAGAGACTAACTCCTTTGGCCTTGAGGTCTCAGGTTCGCCTCCTTACTATGCTTTGATTCTCGGGCTTGCAGCGTCAGCATTTATGGCACGCAAAGTCCACTGAGGAGGCACTGACATCAAAATCAATGTGAAGGTTCAGGGGTCGCTATTTATCAGAACGCTTTTCGTCCCTTGATGCTCTAACTCAGACATTCTGCTGTTGACTGCAGTCGTTCAAACCTCTGGTGCCGCAAGGAAAAGCACACTGCCTTCCACACTAAAAACACCCATAAGCAGCAGATCACAAGGCAACAGCTGGTCAGTAACACCAAAATCATTCGGAAAAACTGTGACTAGTATCGACTTCCCATAGAAGAGGCACTACTCATTAAACTTCACAAACCGGCCATCAATTCCCAATTCACAGGAATCAGCCGGACGCTACAACTACTTGGTGACCAGCAGCAGCTCCAGCGTCCACCGGATCGGGAAGCCGCGG
>LQNS02276866.1:6318067-6330773 GCA_001587735.2 Parhyale hawaiensis
CGATCAAAACTGGTGGTGATGCGATAGCCACAAAGTATTCTAATAGTTTCGTGGTCCGAGGGGCGAGATTATTCAACAAAATGCCTCGTCACATTCGAAATGTCACCGGTACAGAGAGTGCGAATTTAAACACTTACTGGACGCATGCTTACTGAAAGTGCCAGATAAACCTGCTTTAAGTGGCTACGTGAACTGTGGGGATAACTAGCTGTTAGCCACTCCGCTGGTCACGGACTGCAGCATCACCTCTGCACAAGATGGGCCGCGTGTGTAACGTCGCCTGGACCTCGTCCGAAGTATCACCACAGGTATCACAGGTAATCAAACAAACAGACAATCCGATCACACAAAATTTGACCAGGGATGCCCTTCAATGCTTTCAAAAAATTATTGCAAATTTAATGAATATCCGTCAATATCTTTGCTGTGAGTTATTTTGGTGACAGACAGCCAACAGCTAGACAGACACATAAAATCGACAAATACATAACCTGCTTGGCGGAGGTGATTATGCACAACAGCTTTTGGAATTGACTCTTTCTTGTTTCGATCAAAGCTTCAACTTCCAGTGTTTTTTTATGGCTTCTGCATGATCTATTTTCAAATTAAACCTTTGGACGACCCTCCTGAATTTACGACCACTTTGCATTCAAAATCTCATTCAGAGTTCTTGGCGTCTCATTTCTCTGTTCACGTCCCCAGTAAGACAATAAACCGCCCCTGGCTGGAAATCGTGGGTATTCGTCATTGCAGTGGCATGCGTCTCTTGAAAGGTTCGATAAAGCAATGCGATCTCATTTCTCCCCCTTCAAATTACGCCAGGAATCGCTCGAATTCTCAAACGCTTGTTTTAATCTGACGCGTCGAACATTTGTCGTCGTAAACTGACGTCGTTCTTGTTTTTGTGGACCTTTGGATGCTGGCAAGACGTAGACACCCAGTCCTGCTGTTGTTCCAGGATTTTCTTTTCACTTATGAGCTTCCCAATGATAATTGCATATGGAGCAGTCTCTAAACGGGTAAGTTTGAGGGATTCAAAGGAATAAATCAAAACTGGTTTCTAACTAGATTTACCTATCAAAAGGTAGATATAACTGACAGCAACAGAGATTGTCCTGTTGGTAAACGAAAAAATATCACGGACCAAGCGTGAAGAATTATATCCCTCTTGTTGCACTGGTAATTCTTTCGCAACAACAATAATTTATTTCAGTACCCTAAGTTTTTATCTTAAGGCAAGTTTATATTCGGAGCCTTCAAAAGTTTCTTCCCTCATTCATGTTTATTTTCAAATGGCAACCTGGGATTGAGCCCAGCTGCATACCTTATTGGGCTACCAATTAATTCTAAGTCGCATGTATTGTGACTGTGACATGTTCCCTTTCAGTATCCTGTATTAACAGCATAATAATGTATTAGACATGACACATTAGGCCACTCATAAGATATACCATTACATACTATAACTCGTAAGGAATTTGCTAATTAGTTAACTGTATCCGTAGCAGGGAAACAAGCACCGAGCTATACATATAGTACATGCGTAAAATAACATTTACATATTTCTCTTCGTTCATTGCTTTTATTGGACCACATAAAATTCATTTTCGTTGTCATGTAAATAATATCATACATATAGAAAATAAACATAATAATAAACTGCTACATATCGTCGACGTTACAGACCGGCTCACGAGCGTATTGTAGGTCAGCAATGTTCTTACCTTACCATTTGAACCTCAACGACGCAAGTATTCCACTAACATAACTGAATTATCGTCCGCTTCAAACGCTAATACAGTAATTCAGCTTTTAGATAAAAAATATCTGCAAGGGTTAGTACGGGAACCACCACGAACTTGAAGTAGTGGGCAAATTTTGTCCTTAAAATCACACTTCTGAAGTTGCTTCGGCTACGACTGTAAGCGTCTATAATTCCACACATACTACTCTCAAGCTGTGGGTTATCAGTGCTATAAAAACAAACCTGACCCATCTTACTTGGTTAGGATTTACAACAAATTTGAAACAGATATGCTAACACTAGCTGTGCCTGCTGCATGGAGCAATAGAAGAAAATTCAAGCCAAAGAAATAGAAGTAAAATACCATCATTTTCTAGCACGAAATTCGCAGAAGGCTCGCCTGTAGAAATGTTAAGCATTTATAGAATAACTACATAACAACGTACCATTTGTCATGACTTGCCACGTAGTGGAGTAGAGCTTCCCTAAGTGGATTAATTCATTAATTAGTCGTTTCATATTCATGATATTTGCTGAAAGGTCTGTTATCAAAAGAAATAAAATGTATACTGTGCCGAATCTTTTGTTGATCAATGTGGAATCTCAATTTTATGGTGAAGGTAAAAAAGCCTATCAATTTTTTTTATCCTCAAAATAGAATTTTTTGCCTCGCTTTTTGAAGCAAATGACACATCTCCAAATTAAAAATTTATCTGTTTTTGGTACAAGTTCAACGGTGCATTCGTTTCTCAAACGACCCCTTTTCTCCAATAACTCGTCAATACAACTGCAAAAGTTGAAAAGTGTTAACATATTTGACTGCACGTTCAGAATAACATTTCAATAATATCGGACGTCCAAAAAGTCAATGAGGAATTTGATAAGGAAACATTGCCGAAGAGTACATTGATTTCATCTTATCAACACCAAGTCAACATTAAACATAGTTCATCATTATTGTAATAGATTTTATACCTAATTTATTTATTTCACTCATTTCACTGACATTCCAACAACCATAAGACCTTCAAGAACAAATTAATATCAAGTTCCGGCTTACCACTGCCCAATGATGAAAAATTCATTGATTTTTTATTTCTTTTCAAGAAGCTCGATTTTTTCAAAAAAGTCAAGAGGAGTCGTCCATGTGTACTGTAAACAAACTTCCAATGCGATTAACTTTCTGTTCAAGAGAGAAAGGCGATTCGCCATACAAGATACAACATATTTGGCATTTGAAAACTTCTCTGCTATCTAGAACATGAATTACCTATTTAGACTGGGTCCGAGCTACATCAAAATTGCGCTTTTTCGAACACCTCATCTAATGTATTGGATCTCCATATCACTGAACAACTTGAAGCACGTTTAAATTTCTACGGAAAAACAACCCCGTTATTATGGGTTTTTATTCGAATGTTTATTAGATTAGCATTTGTTTGTCAGTTCATTTCTCCTCTAGATATTTTGACTATGGCATCAACACAGACCTGGAGGTGCTCTGCAACGAGGGTTTTCTTGCCGTTGTTTCGCACGCTTCTGTGAGCAAGAATTTGAAAGCTTAAACAGATGGCAGTCTCCAGCTCTACATACGCACTTTTTTGCTTAGAAATTACTGTAGTTTCATTCTCCATACAAAAGTGTATTATTGCTAACTAACCTACAAGTACCACCTAAAATAAGGGTAGAAATGCGTCGGCATCTCATCATTGAAGGGATTCTATTATGGATCGAGATTACAAAATTAAAGAATAAAATTAATATCAATGTTTTCTTACTCATATTTTGATACCCATTCTTTCCTTGTACTCGACGCGTATCCACAATCAGCCCTACTTCCTTTGGCTTGATTTGTTGTCCTCGACTTCAAATCGAAGCGTTGGCATTGCGACTTGGAGGCCTAAATTACGCCTTGTGTTGGATTCGTCCAAAAGTTCAGACAGTAGCTTTGGATTCGACACTTTGGAACATGTGGCAAGTGTTAGAAGCAACCCGACTACGCTGAACCTGCTCAAACTGCATTTGCTGGAGCAAGATTCAGTTTCTGGTAGACTCAAGGAGAGAAGATTGAGGCTCAATGCCCGAAACTCAACTAAACGGGTCGAAGCCAGTGCACCTGCCTAAAGTTTCGAACAAGTCAGGTCTCTTAGGCGTAATTTTGGCTACCCTTCGATTCACCTCACTTTACTTGACGGAACAAACATTAGGTTTGCGTAGTCTCGAGCATGGTTGAATAACGTAACATGGTCTCGAGCTCTTAAGGGTAAAAGCCTAAAACTTGATTCAGCAGATCGCAGCCAGGGCTCCAGTCTAAAGTTTCTGTAGTACTAGCAGTAGAAATAGAGGAATTACTAGCGCTGCAATACGTGCATTCGCACTGCCTCGTGTTTTCCAAGATTTTTTATGAGGGTTGATGTGCTGGAATATCTCAAATTTAATGAGAGCTCAGATGCGTCCTCTTGGTATCAATGTCACCACTGCGCTACTACTGACAAGTTAAATAAGGCGTAAAGCATTGCTAAGAGGTAAAAAAATAGGCACTGGTGCAAAGGGACCTTTCCGTGCCCCCCCCCCCCCCCCCCCCCGGGGGGNAGGAAAAAAAAACACCCCCCCCCCCCCCCCCCCCCCTCCCCCCCCCCCCCCCCCCCCCCCAGGGGAGCGAGTAAAATCCCAGGGAATGACTCACTTAACGCTGTTCGAGGCTTAGCTCGTGGAGCATAAATGGAAGTACCTACTAACTTTCTTAGAAGGAACTGCGGCCAGATGCGACAAGCCCTGTTGAAATGTCGTTCAGGAAATTGGGGGTCCAAGATATTCTGACAAGGATTGGGTTGGCCAGAATATGCCCCAGCGGCGTCTGCGGTTCCAGACAAGTTAACCTCTGAAGTCCTAATAGCTTATCACAGGCCAATCGACACCGCTCTATTCTACATAATATTCTGCTTGAATACAAACAAATACAACCGTAGTTAGTACAGCATTATCACTTGTTCCCAGCACCATGAGCTTGAAGTGCGTATTCAAGAACGTGAGGAGGCTCCGTCAATAAACTACCGCCATCAGTAAATGGAGGTAACAACAGTAATTAATTCAATGAAGTCCCAGTTTTCTGCTGTCCACGCAGTCGTATTTCTAGGAAGTTTATAAAATTACTACGTAATCCTCCGAGATGTAATCTACAGGAAGTCTACATTACTTATAAAATTAAGCTCACTGTATAAAGTTCCCGACAAATATATCTAAAAACTACAGTATCAGGGCTACAGACTATAACTGTTTAGATTTAGATGTCAACTATTTGGCAATGAAAAAAAAATTGAAAGTTTGAATTGTGATCATGGTCGTCGATTATGAAAAAGCTAAGCCAAAAAAAAAAAAAGTGAGCAGCGCTGTTGATGAGCAAAACCGAAGAACTATTAAAATAAATCTCAGGCTCGTTTTACCATCATTTCCGTCATCTAGACGCTACTGCGGGGGTACTGACCCTAGCAAGAAAAAGGTGTGAGAGAGAGTTCGCAGTTGTCACATGAACCTTCCGTCTCTGATGCCATTGCTTTGACACACTACGTCGACTGCAGCTATGCACTGTTCTAGGGCCAGCTTCCATCTATGTGCAGCACGAACCAGTGCATGTGAATATCCCATTTGGGTGTACGGTCATGTAGACTGTACCTTTTAATGCACCAGTAGCTTACTGAAACATCACTTTCTTTTTCCTAGCACGTAACACAGTTTTTCCATTATCAAACAGCATTTTCTGCTCCTGGGAAATCCCGTTTTTATTGTAATTTTGCATCGCTTACCCTCGCAAAGTAGCTTATATTTTTATCGCAGTTTGCCTGACTGAAACTATGATTCTTTGTCCGTCACTGTGATACCGCAAAAAGATGTAGACGGTTTTCTTTAAAGCAAACTGCAGTTCCTCTTTTAATAGCTTCCCCCACCTAACTTTGCATGTTTGTGTTTAAATATAGCTACGTAGATGTGTGTACCTAATTTTATGAAAGTGTTTCCTTTTTTTATTCATTTCATTTTTACTGCACTTAATACCATTTGAGCTTTCTGGATGTTCTGCTGAGAAACTGATTAGTGTTCTTGATTCTCTACTTATATTTCAGCACTGATGATGGAATTTTAGTATTCCGAAACGTTTGCATTTTAGAAAATGACTCTTTTTACTTTGGTTCTTTCATTTATTCTTGTTCGATATTATTAGAGGAATAGCATTAATTTTTAGTGAAGAGTTTTTGAAATATATAACTGTTTTTTTTTTTTTCTTGGTAACGTAACTCACGTAGTTATGAAACGGATTTTCATGAAATTTGCATGAATCGTGAAAACTGTTACGAAGAGCAAATGACCAGATTTTTTGATGTCCTGTATCTCTGTTTGCTTGTTTGTTTGTTTAAACGTATGTTTATTTTAATGTTTTCAGCAACATAACTGAAAAATTGTGAACGGAGCATAATTGAAATAGTTTTGGACGTATCTTCAAGAAATTTAGAGGAACTACTAGGAATGTTACGAGGAACGAATGAACCAATTTTTGGTGGTGATCAAAAAGGATCCATGCAATTAGGACCAATCTAAATTTATTATTGTAAATATTACACCGCTTGGGGGAGGTATGGGATCTCAGAGAGTTTTTCTAGTTTGCTACGTTTTGGAAAAAATTTCTCCCTAAGTTTTTCTAAATCATGAAACTGCGTTTTCTCCGGAGAATCCCTTTTACGCTACGCGTACCGTGTTTTGCACAGATTCTGAACTTATTTCTACGTATATTACCAAACTCAGTTTCTTTAGACAATATCGTACAGAAACCAGTGCTTCCAGAAAGAATTCAGTAGGAAAACGGCTTCATTGTTTCAAAACCCAGCTGGTGAATATGTTGCATTAATGAAACTAATCATATCCCTGGTTGAAAGCCTCTCTCTCTGAAGTAAAACGAAACACGGATTATTTGAAAAGGTCCACCAAAGCTCTGGACGTTGCAACGATAGGAACAATCTTCATTGCTTTAAGCCCAGCTGGTGAATATGAAAAGCACATTGAAATTATGCAACGATAAGCAGAGCACCTCATGCATGAACATTTTGAATGCGTTTCAGCCCTCTTAAATGGAACCAGAAGAAAGCTCTTCCAATATACAATTACTGGCATGAGGAACAGGCCTTCAAAATCAGATAAATTTTCATTATATTCATGTAGGTCATTTACAAACCACTCCCAGCCCTTGCTGAGGCAAGCTGCATAAAGGGAAAAAATGAGAGCGTCATGCAGGGTTAATTTAAATTGTGTGCCATTACGTACGAAGTGCGTTCAGTATGTATGGCTTAGCGCTGTTACTACCTGTTCATGGCTCCTGCAGAACATTTGATGTTTGCACTAAAAAAATACATCGTCCTAGTCATAATAACTCATTTAGAAAATTAATAAGCTTCTACAAACGCAAAGCAATTGTACAACATTGCTGAAATGAAATCGGTCTGAAGATGCCTTCAGGACATTCAACTATGTAAATAACACCTTTCATTTGATAATTTATGTTTATAAATCTCTCAGCCATCTGCTTCCACCAGCCAGTGCGCTCAATCGGAATGTTCTTCTTCTCTTTTTTTTGTGACACCTAATTTTTCTATTTTCTGAGACGGTGCGTTCTCATGCGGTAAGACCTTTGAGTTTCTACTGAAAACTACAAAAAAAAATTTATGAAATTATGTATTTTGTCAGCATTAGCCACCTAGTACCTAGTAGTACCTTCTATTTCCTCTCTCCAATGGACCGATGTACTGCACTATATTGTCGAATCGATAAGTTACGAAATGACATGATCCGCTCCTAATATTTTCATGTACAGAATGGAACATTAGTTGCTTAATTCAAGCGTTTCAAAATTCGCTACCTCTGTCATATACATCCTCCAAAGAGTTGGCCACAGTCAAACCTTGTACAACCTTATGGAACCTGTTTAATTAATGACTACTTCATCGTCATTTTTGGACATTTCTATGACTGATTCTTCGCTAACCCAATTCAAAAATTTACACGAAGCCTCCAAAATCACATTATACTTGACAATATTGGCGACAGATGATTTCAATTATCAGTTGGTGTCTTTTTGTGTATACTTGGTTTGAACGTCCCAGAATCTTTCCACCCCTGAAAACTTGAGTTAAAAAAAAACATATGACTCGTCTAACAGTACGATTCCTTTGAAGATGTTCAAATGCAACATTACTTCAAACATAAGCTAGATCCAAGACCATCATCCCGAATGTCACCATTACTTCTAACATTAGCCAGATCCAACACCATCATCCCAACCGTCACCGCCTCCAGTTAGATGCAGACGCGGTCACGATGTCTCCGTATCGTGACGCAATCACTTGACCATAGCGCGGCCGAGGTGTATATCATTGGCGCGGTCAGCACCAGTTATCTTGCTCTCTCCACGCCCAGAAATCCTCACAAGTTCGTATTCTTCGCGCTCGAGTTGACATCGTTGGCTTTTGAAGCAATAAATTTGGTCCAGCGGGTATAGAAAGTGATGCAAGTGGGCGAGTTTGCCGGTGTAGTTGCAGCGTTTTTGCTCGATTTTTTCTCAAGCGACGCCTTTCGATCGAAGAGAGTCTTGTCGTTTCCGGTAATTAGGACCGCGTGTTTTTTCTCCGATGATCCAAATCGAAGTCATACTTTTTCGTGTCCCAATCTGATATATGAAAAGCTATGCACTCGTTCGACCTGTAAAGTTGATACTGCTGGCAAAAACAAGACGTCTCAGAATTTCGTAACCAATAGAGCAGGTTACAGTGCTGCGCATAATGTCAACTTCTTTACCCTATACCAACTACTAATTGAGGAAAACCTTTAATAACTTACTTACAGGATATTCCCATAGCCATGACGATACTTCACTTCAGTTAAAAAAAAAAATGAGCATTGAGGCAAATCTGGCACGCAGTACAATCTGCAGTTTTGATGAACGTTATTTTCCGTCTACCTGCCTGCGTGTCTGCGGAAATTATTGGCCCGTTATCGCAAAAGTTTAATAACACTGGTATAGCAAACTATCTATAGATATTGTACTTACAACTGTATGTAAATACACAATAAATATATATATATATATACACTTATTCACTGCTTCTGAGCACTTGAGAATTTTTATTAATAAATATTCACTAGCGGACACTGATTTTAGATATGCAGCAGAATTTAGCTAGCAGGTTCGGTTCTCTAGCTACTCGTCATTGTTATCCTCATAGAACTAGTATTATATTAATTGTCTCGAAGTGCTCCCAGTGAGCGTCTTACCAGAATAACACTGATGAAATACAGGATGCCTATAGTACTTGATAACCAAAAAATGGGTCTTGAAAGATAAAAAGGGTCCATAGATTATGGATGCAAAGGGGCATATATAGAATCATATCTCAAAAAAATCTTAGATGTAATTTTTTCTTTTGCTTGTGCATAAAGTAAATGGTAGAAAACTTAAATAATTGATAAGCAAACGAGATTGCAGACCTGGCCCCGGGTCACGCAAAGTAGCCACCTGCAGATTGGCTCGCTCTGGCAGGCTACAGAAGGCAACACATGCGAACGCCCCCTCTAATTCGACTCAAAGCGGCAAAACGAACACCCAGCATCGAAGTGCCAAAGAAACTAAACTAAATCAGATTAAATATATATTGATCTCAATGCACAAATCGAAGACAACCGTGTTCAGTAATATGGGTTTTATGCCTGCTTTGTCGCTCCTGAAGTTCAGGCATTTGTTCAGAAGATGAACGGACAAGCTGGCCTTCATCTGAATAAATTGTTTTTCTAATGTCCAGAAAATTTATTAAATTCATGTGTTACTTTCTGAGCTGTTAAGCCGTTTTATTTGCGTCTAAGTTGTCAAGCAAATTACAAGCAAGTTAATTGACGTCGTACAACAGAATATATCGTTTATTTAGTGGCCAATAGCATGGTATTCAACTAAATCGCGATTTTTACTTCGTTTTGTCTGTCACCAAAATAACTCAAAAAGTTATAGACGGATCACTACAAAATCTACAGGAATTGTCAGGCGTGTTATGAGTAACAGAAAGTTAACTCTTGGTGGAGATCCGGTCTACCACTTGTTTGTCTTCCTGTCTCTTTTATCTTAGTACCACAACTCAAAAGTTACGAACCCAGTTTTATGAAATTTAGGTGAGTTGTTAGGTATACCATGAAGAGTGAATGGCCAAATTATTGTAATGATCTGTTCGCTCGCTCATTTGTTTGTCTGTGTGTTTGATTTATGGTTTATTAGCCAAATAACTAGAGGAGTAATGAATGGATCTTTATGAAATTTACAAGAGTTGTTAGAAATGTTATGAGACATAAATATTAGAATTTTAANTTTATTGTAATGATCTATTCGCTCGCTCATTTGTTTGTCTGTGTGTTTGATTTATGGTTTATTAGCCAAATAACTAGAGGAGTAATGAATGGATCTTTATGAAATTTACAAGAGTTGTTAGAAATGTTATGAGACATAAATATTCCAATTTTAATGGTGCTTGGTTGGTCTGTTTGTCTTTTGGACTAAAGTTTGTCATAATGTTTGTCAGCAACGTAACTCAAAATGCGATGACCTGATCTTCAAGAAAATTACAGTAGCTATTATTGCTGTCAAAAGGCACAAATGATTACATTTTGGTGCCAATTAAAAAGAACTTATAGTTTCAGAACTAACTTGATTTTTGCGCTAACGTTGCCTAGCTTGACGGAGGTATACAGTACACCCTCAGGATGCTTTAGTTATAACTATTTTCTTCGCTTTTGAATTGCAAGCAACCAATATAGTTGCCTATATCGAGGTCATGCACGGCAGGTCGTATGAAAGTAAATAACCTGACCAACAGAAGTATTATCCAGAGATTGAAATGTGAATGCGATACCTGCCTCTTTAGATTTACATCCTACGGTAATGAAATAAACAGAACTGGCTGTCCATATAGTGCTTCCTATATCGCTGTTACTTCAATACTTCAACGGAATATTCAGTCAGCCAGTAATTGGTTGGGGGGGGGGGAGATCTTAGCTTCAATGGTCTCCCAGAATTCCGTCAGGAATACAAGCACGATACACGCCGAGTGTATCTCAAAATAAACAATTTGGTCAGCAGATGTTATGTCCAGTCATTGAAATACGATTTTCACGATCTGCTTCTTTAGATTAATTCCTCTAATAAGCAAATGAGCAGCAATGGTTGCCTATGTCGACCGAAGGCACGACTGGGCAGGCGCGTATCTCAAAATAAAGCGCGTGTTGATTTTCGCTCACCAGAACCGCATAATCAATGAAGAGCATGAACGTGATGGCTCGTGAATGCTAATCAGCGCATAATGAATGATCCTAGCACTGAATAATTCACGAGTTTTATCTTCATAAGTTTGCCAGCAGAGCTGATTTTTTGCTGATAGTTGAAGAGCGAGTCGTGGTGTTGTGCAGTGTTATTGAGAGGGTGTTGGTGTTATTGAGAGGGCGTTGGTGTTATTGAGAGGGTGTTGCTGTTATTGAGAGGGTGTTGCTGTTATTGAAACGGTGCTGTTGTTGTTAGTGAGAGGGCGTTGGTGTTATTGAGAGGGTGTTGCTGTTATTGAAACGGTGCTGTTGTTGTTAGTGAGAGGGTGTTGCTGTTATTGAAACGGTGCAGTTGTTGTTAGTGAGAGAGCGTTGGTGTTATTGAGAGGGTGTTACTGTTGTTGTTATTGAGAGGGTGTTGCTGTTATGGAGAGGGCGTTGCTGTTATTGAGAGGGCGTTGGTGTTATTGAGAGGGTGTTGTTGTTAGTGAGAAGGTTTTGCTGTTATTGAGAGGGTGTTGCTCTTATTGAGAGAGTGTTGCTGTTATTGAGAGGGTGTTGCTGTTATTGAGAGGGTGTTGCTGTTATTGAGAGGGCGTTAGTGTTATTGAGAGGGTGTTGCTGTTATTGAGAGGGCATTGGTGTTATTGAGAGGGTGTTGGTGTTATTGAAACGGTGCTGTTCTTGTTAGTGAGAGGGCGTTGGTGTTATTGAGAGGGTGTTGCTGTTATGGAGAGGGTGGTTTGTTAGTGAGATGGTGTTACTGTTATTGAGAGGGTGTTGCTGTTAGTGAAAGGGCATTGGTGTTAAGGAGAGGGCATTAAAGCTATTGAGAGGGTGTTGCTCTTATTGAAAGAGCGTTGGTGTTATTGAGAGGTGTTGGTGTTATCGAGAAGGTCTCAGTGTTATTAAGCAGGTGCTGGTGGCATTGAGAGGGCATTGGTGTTATTGAGAGGGTGTTGGTATTATTAAGAGGGTGATGGTGTTATTGAGAAAGTTTTGGTGTTATTGAGTAGGCTTTGGTATTTTTGAGAGGGCTATGTTGTTATCGAGAGGGAGTTGGTGTTATTGAGAGGGCGTTGGTGTTGTTGAGAGAGTGTTGGTGCTATTGAGTGTGCGTTGGTGTTATTAAGAGGGTGTTTGTGTTATTGAGAGGGTGTTGGTGTTAGTGTGGTGAAGGTGTTGGTATTCTTGGGTATTAGTGTGATGTACAGTGCGCTGGCGTTGTAGTGAGGTCAATAAATGGTATAAAATTTGGGGCGTTTCTGTTTTCCAGATGGTGCAAATCCCGCTGCGTGCTATTGAGTGGTGGTCGGCATTACACAACCTACCTGCGTTATCACACTACTTATAGAAGGTATTAACACCAGCAGCCGCCGGCCTCATTTATACCAGTCGTTAGGATTTATAACAAAATACATATAGGCTCGAACCGTTGCATTATAAGCGAAACAGTTCGCATTACCGGTTGTGGCTGTCGTAAATCGAGCTATTTGTTTTGAGGCAACCCTCGATTTATAGTCACAATTTGGCGTTTAGTATGTGACCTATCTGTGATTTAGTATAATACTAGACGACCCGTGACCCGTTGGGTCGTCATCATGATCGTCTTTGCTTTCGCAT
>LQNS02276866.1:6332667-6345119 GCA_001587735.2 Parhyale hawaiensis
GAGTAGTGAGTAGATCCATCGAATTTCTTCCCTATCTAAAAGTGAAGAAGATGTGTCAAACAAGATCACAAGACACAAGCAAGACACAAGACACAAGCAAGACCGGTTCACAGACTTTTGGTATAATATAGATAGATAGATGCTAAGTGGGTCACCTATTCTAGTTGGACATCAACTATTATATCCTAACAAAACACATACTTAGCCTAAAATACTTTGCATACGGTACAACATCGTAACCCAAAATTTTAATTCCAAGTGTGTGACTGTACCTAAGTACTCTAAATTTCTCCCGGGGCACACATTCTGGCAACACTACTTTTGAAAAAGCTTCGTATGCGTAATTATCCATGATGATGAAACTGAAACATTTTTTATAAATTATTCTCTCACCAGCTTTTCTAGCAGTGCCTAATTTTTTATTTCAGAGTTCAGAATAGATTAGATTAGATAGGCGGCGGTAGACGAACCAATAGGCCTATTCCCAAAGAGACACCGGAACCTACGCCCCGGCCCTCTATGAGCTATTGCCATTATGTTAGTAGGATATAGAGGACTGGAGTTTGTCATATACGTTGTGAAATAGGCATAGGGATAAATTGCATAAGGTTTGTCAATTAGTCGTTCTACCTGTTTTAGTTAATTAGTTACTATTATCCAATATGATTTCATTCCCTCTAAGCCTTGCTGGTTGCATCTGAACCATTACAAGTACTGATTTAATAACCTTTCTTTATATCCTTTCCTTGATATAGCTCCTGATTTTACTAAACTATCCCTGGCATATATATTTAGAACTACTAGCATATTGAAGCATTGAATGGCATCACAAATCTAAAATTAAAGACACAATTTTCGGAACTTTAACATTTATAGAAAGCTGAGAGTCCCACACGGACGACGGACTGCCGTCCTCCTGCCCTAACGATATAATGGGTACACAATAACTCTTCGTCAGCGCATACAAATTTTCCTCTAATCTGAGTTATGAGATCGAAAATTTGTAGATGAAGGGCACCAAGTGAGCGGGCTGGGCTTGTGGGTCTAATGCTAATGAGCCCAAGGGAAATTTAAACGAAGATTTACGCATAGTCACTTTTGATTAATAAAACGGAAAAAGTGAAGTACTTTATAAATGGCGAGTTTACCACAAGTCGTTGAGGATTTGTCTGTTTATTTATCAATCCATATCTAGTCGCCTACTCAGCTCATGCATCATTATGACGCACTAATAACGATTCTATTAGTAAATATTTACGATGCGGATGAATCGAGGTGCGTTTTAAATGCACGCAAATTCAAAACCTTGATAATTATATTTCATGTCTGAGGCAATTTTGGGCAGTGTTGAATGTAGAATAATGACGCTTGGTCGACAGTTTACTTCATTGTTACTTTCAGCATAATCGAAACTGACGTCATCACTGATATATGACGTGGTAGCTTATGTATTACAAAACACTTGTAAGCAAGTGAATGTCTCTAATAGTCTCTGTGATCCACGTGTTTCAATGTCGCCAACCAAGGATGATGATACTTACAAGGTTAACGCACGAGGAGGGCCCAAGTTGCAGTGCACCCTGGGTAATAAGCTTGTGACGTCACATCGTCTACGTTGTGTAATAAATAACTATCTTTCATTGTTTCTCCATAACCCATTTACGTCTTCAAAATGTCCTACAGTGTTTGAGGCTGCACAGAAATGCGTATTTTTCAGCTTTCTGAAGGATAAAATTTTATTATTTCATTTAGGTTGTTTTTTCCGTAACAGGCACGCACCCGGTCAGGCAGTGTCTGTAAAATGTGGACCTAAGCTGTGCCGTCGCGTCCTTAAAAGATCATCCTCTCCTAATCGTAAAAACTACAGCATTATTGGAAAAAATATTGATTTAACATTTTCCAGTCTCAACAACATCGTTCTGTAAGATACTTTAGATGTGGAGAATTACCGAACTGGTTAGGTTTTTTACAAGTTAGTTAACGCGAGTGGACCGCGACACTTACTGTTACGTTGCTATACCGCGAGTAGCGTATAGTAGCTGATATATATTTTTTGATTTTACCAAGCAATTGTATGGCTTTTGCTTTGATATTACTTCGCCGGAAGGAAAGAAATTTGTTTCTCTGATGCTTTAGAGTTTTCCTTAAAAATCTTGTTAAAAAGTTCTCCTATCTCGGCGTTTCATCACACGCATCTGAACCAATTTTTGTTGCAGCCGGTTTGCAATTATAGAGGAGAGCAGATCAGTGGCGGAAGACGAAAATAAGTCGAAAAAATTGAGGTATCCGCTCATATGATTCCATCTTCAGGATGCCATATTACTCTCGATATACTCACTTTATTTAATGCATTTTAAAGGCGGTAAACTTGACTCCAATTGTGCTTCTGATACATGCGGGCATTTACAGTGTTGAATTCATCTGCTCTTTTACAATCCTTAAGCGTACGCTCTCATAGAATTTTATCCTTCATAAAGCTCAAAAAGTTCGTAGATCTTGTAATACGTATTTCTGTGCAGCCATAAAGACTGCAGGACATTTCGAAGACGTAAATGGGTCATGGAGAAACAGTGGAAGATAGCTATTTATTACACGTCCTCGACCACGTGACGTCACAAGCTTACTGTAACCTGGGCCCTCTACGTGCGTTAACCTTGTAAGTATCATCATCCTTGTCGCCAACATTGATGCCGTTTTATGAAGGCTTCAAAACGAAGGGCTTGGTTCCGTACATTTCTATGGACCTCATATGTTTCAATAAAGGTAAACACAGATGCGTTTAATTATGCCATTGAATTTAATAAGTGTGCGTTCGATTAGGTCGTCAGATTTGATTTAATTAAGCCGAGGCCACTCTACCTAACTTATTCCATGCTTCACACAGGTGCACTGGCTTCGACCCTTTGATTGATTACCTGTAACACAAGAACTCCGTGACACGGATTTTTACATGTAGCTAACACAAGAACTCCATAACATGGAGTTTTCCATTTGCTCAATAGAATCGGGTTGCATCCAACACCTGTAACGTACATGACTTGTGACGAAGCTTAAGTTTTTGTCTGCACGCCTGGACAAGACAAGTCGATTGGCGCATGGCTTAGATCTACATTGACTATCCAAGCGAACGAGTCCCAAAATACTCATGGCAAATTAGCGTTCTTAGCCTTCATGCAGCGCCAGATAAAAATCTGCATATTTTCGTATGAAAAGGATAATTACGACGTGAAGAAATCTTTGCAGTACGTAAGAGAAGTAAGAAACAATAATATATATATATATATATAGTTACGGTTAGTAATATGAGTCTTTCCTCTGCAGTAATTCATATTAGTTGAAATTTCGCCGCCATTGTTATTATCACAATTACTATTATGATTGCCATCGTAGTTACACGCCTGGGCCTCCGTAATAGGCACTGAAATACAAGTGAAGCTATGAAAAATCACTCAAAGGGACATACACAGCTGACTGGAACGCCTGCATATCAACATAGCCAGCCATAAATCCTCGTAATAAAGGTAAATTCGTCTTGGCCGCCCACCATATCTAGGAAAACTACGTGCACTGATTCGTGCTGCAGTAAATACTTCCAGGGCACAGAGAACTGTACGGCTGCAGTCGACCACAGATTGGCAAGAGATATGGCGTATGTAGACATAAGGCTCGGTCGACAACTACGTTTTACGAATCTAAGGCCAATGCCCCCTTCCGTGACTTTGAACGATAGACATGCTGACACTACATTCCCATCATCAATACTTTTTCTCCCTGGTTTGGGATCGAGTGTCTGACCCCCGATAATGAGCGAGTCAGCAGTCTTAAACACTCCTTCATAACCTAAATAACTCTCAGTTCTCAGATACTGTTAATAATCTTAATTTTATAAGTCCTTTCGCTTAGTACTTGATTCTTATTTAGAATATTTTGTAGTTAGCACTCGCATCATGGAAAGCATTATATGATGGGTAATTTGGTAAGCGTAAGTGATTATTCTCTAGTTATGTCATAAAGTTAGAACATTTCTATGGCAAGAAACCGAGCAATTCATACGTGTTTCTGCTTTTCATTTGACATAGACGCTTTTAGTTTGACCAATGACTGACAGTCTTCAGCGTGCAGACACCGTAAGCATCGAACCAGTGCTTCCTTTCCCAATCAATGGCACCGGAAATTCAATTTAATCAAGACTCGTTGCTGGGAATCTGCAAATCCGGAGCGTCGCATTCTGTCCGCCATTACGGAAACGACGAGAGGCGGACCAGCTGAACGCGCAATTGTTACCCAAAGGTCAAGTGAAGAAAGCTAAGGAATTTAGATGAGCAGAGGCATTCAGAGCGGGCATTTATGACTTGATGCAATTATGCAGGCTGGGAAATGTCGGGTGATTGGGGGAGGAGGGGGGGGGGAGAGGGTGACGGGTGCTGAGGTAGCGTGGGAACGCCCGTCCCTGTGGAGACACGCGTCCCAGTGGAGACACCCGTCCCTGTGGAGACACCCGTCCCTGTGGAGACACCCGTCCCTGTGGAGACACCCGTCCCTGTGGAGACACCCGTCCCTGTGGAGACACCCGTCCCTGTGGAGACACCCGTCCCTGTGGAAACACCCGTCCCTGTGGAGACACCCGTCCCTGTGGAAACACCCGTCCCTGTGGAGACACCCGTCCCTGTGGAGACACCCGTCCCTGTGGAGACACCCGTCCCTGTGGAGACACCCGTCCCTGTGGAGACACTACCCCAATAAACTACATACGTAGTCCCCGCAAAGCTGATTCGTGACTTTTGCTCCTGCGGCGGCTGGAAATTCTGCTAAGGTATTTAAAACCTCTAGAAAATCATTGCTCCAGAGCCCCCATGAGCGAAAAATAAGTCGATTAACACCCAAAAGTTCCGGCCATAGAAGGTCATACGGCCATAGCTAGTCATACGGCCATAGAGGGTCATATACGGCCATAGAGGGTCATACGGCCATAGAGGGTCATACGGCCATAGTGGGTCATACGGCCATAGAGGGTCATACGGCAATAGAGGGTCATACGGCCATAGAGGGTCGTACGGCCATAGAGGGTCATACGGCCATAGAAGGTCAGACGGCCATAGAGGGTCATACGGCCATAGAGGGTCATACGGCTATAGAGGATCATACGGCCGTAGAGGGTCATACGGCCATAGAGGGTCATGCGGCCGTAGAGGGTCATACGGCCATAGAGGGTCATACGGCCACAGAGGGTCATACGGCCATAGAGGGTCATACGGCCATAGAGGGTCATATGGCCATAGAGGGTCATACGGCCATAGAGGGTCATACGGCCATAGAGAGTCATACGGCCATAGAGGGTCATACGGCCATAGAGGGTCATAAGGCCATAGAGGGTCATACGGCCATAGAGGGTCATACGGCCATAGAGGGTCATACGGCCATAGAGGGTCATACGGCCATAGAGGGTCATACGGCCATAGAGGGTCATACGGCCATAGAGGGTCATACGGACATAGAGGGTCATACGGCCATAGAGGGTCATACGGCCATAGATGGTCATACGGCCATAGAGGGTCATAGGGCCATAAAGGGAGCTGACTTTCTATACGGCATTGCCGTAAACTGAAACTCAGTACAGTCTACCAAGCTGCAGCAGTCTATAGTCTGGCTAGGAGGGACACCATCGATTCGCCACATAGCTTGAGTTAAGCTAAGCTTATTAGGCTTAACTTATTCGAAATTGCTGACAAAAGAGTAGGTGCCAGTAATATTTGATTGTGTTTTTGGTGTTATCAGCAACTAGATTGTGCTTGAGACGACCAAAAATATTTTAAATACGAGGATTGCTTTTTCAACTATTCAAAGGTACTCTAGTTTTGGTTGATGCCAGCAACTCTCTTGAAAGTGAGGAAACTGGAGCGCCTATTCACGTTCCGAACGTGAGACGGCTGCTAGGCTTAGGTTAACCCAACTCTGTGGGGCCAATCGAGGTCATTAATTAGTCTCTGATAGTGCAGATTACGAACCCTTTACCCTTTACCCTAGCCATAGACGGCAGCATACTTGACTGCCCACTGGGGTCAGGCCTTTTACAAGTGGGTCCTAAGGCCTATTGGCAGAATAGGTGATGAAATACTTTCTATTTAATTTAGGGACCTCAAGAATGCAGCATACCTGCTCTTAATGATATGTGTAACCTCTCCAGTCAAGCACGACAATCGGTGGGGAATCACAATCGCTTTTGGAAGTGTCAAAAATGCTTTAAAAATTACAATAATATCCAAAAATGTTAGAATGTTATGTCAAAAGATTACGCACATGTAGTTTACGTCATCTACAGTGATATGAGATACATTAACTTTGTCTCCACTCAACAAGTGCCGTGAAGCGAGGGTCGCCGAAGAGGTGCCGAGGAAGCGGTGGGCTACGCATTCCGACGACGGAAGCTACATTAGGAAGAAAGCAGCTGGAAAATTTGCTTAATATAACGAGGAAGCAAACATCGTCCTTTAGGAAATTTTGGGGAGAGAGATAGAGATATAATAATCAGAACAAGAAAATAATATAAACTAGAGAGAGCTCTGAGAACGCATACCTCCGCCAAACAAGGCAACGGTAACGAAAAATTCAAATTGGTTCTGAAACCGTGATTTTCCTTGTATCAGCACCAAAATCTAATCATTCGTGCCTTTTGATAGTGTTAACAATTTATGTAATTTTCTTGAAGATTCGTTCATAACTTTTTGAGTTATGCTGATAACAATCATTATGACAAACATAAATCACACACACGAAGGGACCAACCAATTATTACCAAAATTGGATCATTTATGTCTTTTAAAATTACTAACAAGTCATGTGAATTTTATAGAGATTCATCTATAATTTTTTTGAGTTATCGTGCTAACAACTATTAAATCAAACACAGCGACAAACAGACAAAAGAAAGAAGAGCAAAAAATTGCCCATTTCACCTTCGTAATATACCTAACAAGTAATGTACTGTAGATTTCATGAAAATCCGTCTATAACTTTTTGAGTAATGACCATGAGAAGAAATAGGCAGACAGACAATAAACAGATGAACGGATTTTTACCAAAAGTTAATCATCTGTTACTGTTATCATGCCCAACAATCCCTGTAAATTTCGTAAAGATCGGATGATGACTTTTGAGTAATCTTGGTGACAGACAAACTAACAAACAGACAGACAATATAGAAACGTACACACAAACACGAAAAAATAGTAACCTCCTTGGCGGAGGTAACTAGAACGCTTCGTGGCGTAAGACCACATCCCCCACGGTAGGGGCACATTCAACGAAATAATTTTTTATTAACCTCGGTTAGGGCACAGCTCCAGAGTCCGGTACTATTTGGCGCCTATGTTTTGGCGCCCATTTGCGGCGCGAAGATTTATTTGGCGCCACATTGATTTGGAGCTGAATATTTTGACACTGATTGAAGTTGAAACAAGATATATGGACTATGTAAAATTACTATAACACTTGTTATTTTAGATTAACATCTAAAGACTAACATTGAAATAGTCGCACAATATGTAAAATGTGCTTGTCAACTTTCACAAACTAAAGAAGATGACATCAACACTATACTGTATTGACTAAAGTTATTTTTTTAATGCATCTCGTGATTTTGGGCTAAACCACTCAAATATTCTAACGGCTGTTACTTACTCTAACCTAACGTAACCATACCTAAGACCATACCAAGCCTAACCATACCTAACCTAACCATACCTAACCTAACCCTACCTAACATTACCTAACATTACCTTACCTAACCTTACCTAGACTAACCTAGGCTAAATATTGGGTGCCGAAATATTCGGCACGGTAATTTTTATTATATATAACCCCCCCCCCACTCAAATTCTGTATTCTTGTAGACATTCTTTGATATTTAGGTAAAATAAGGCATTCGAGGACTTTTTTATGAACTTTTTCGCCGGAAATGCTTAGTTGTCGAGATATTTGTCTTTGACGTTACCATAGCTATTATTTTTTATGGAGAATATACCCGGCGTCATTATATATATATATAGGCTTGCTAGCAACCTCATAGGAACCTAACCGAACCTTTCTACGCTAACCAAACCTTATCCAACATAACCTAACCTAACCCAACCTAACTTAACCAACCTAACCTTACTTACCCAACCCCACCTTATTCAACCAAAACTAACGCAAAAAAAAAACTATGGAAATAGGTTTTCCATTACACTGTACCAGTATGGTAATTTTCTCTCACAGAAAAACAATCGAAAACTAAGCAATTCCGACGAAAATGTTATTCGTGAAATATGTCTTTGAATGCCTTATTTTACCTGAATATGTTAACAAATATACAGGATTTAAGTGGGGGTGTAAATAAATAAATAATTTGAGGGCCAGAACATCGGCTCCAAAAATATTAGGCGCCAGAACAGCGGCTCCAAAAAAATTAGGCGCCAGAACAGCGGCTCCAAAAAAATTATACGCCAGAACATCGGCTCCAAAAAAATTAGGCGCTAGAACATCGGCTCCAAAAAAAATTAGGCGCCAGAACATCGGCTCCAAAAAAATTAGGCGCCAGAACATCGGCTCCAAAAAAAATTAGGCGCCAGAACATCGGCTCCAAAAAATCATGCGCCAAAAAATTGGGTCCAAAAATCGCCGCCATAAAGTCTCATTCCGCAGTCCCAATCCCCGAGTAGATCTTCTATAATAACATTGGAAACTAGAGCATTCTGAGAGCGCATACCTCCGCCAAGCGAGGCAACGATAGCAAAAAATTCAAATTGGCTCTGAAACCATAATTTTCTTTGTATCAACTCCAAGATCTAATCATTTGTGCCTTTTGAGAGTAATAAAAGCTTGTGCAATTTTCTTGAAGATCTGTTCATAACTTTTAGAATTATTACTGCAAAAAAACGTTATGACAAACATGAGTCAAACATGTAAACGAACAAACCGATCTGCAACAAAATTTAATCATTTATGTCTTTTAACATTACTAACAAGCCCTATAAATTTCATAAAGATCCATTCAATATTTTTGAGTTATTGTGCTAAAAAGCATAAAATGAAAAACAGTGACAAACGAACGCACAAACTAACGGATCATTACCAAAATTTGGTCATTTTATCTTTGTTATATACATAATAACTCACGTTAATTGCATAAAAATCCATCTACAACTTTTTCAGTAATGGCATTGAGAAAAATGAGGCAAACAAACAAACGGATGGAGATATCCACACCAAAAGTTAATCATCTGTTTCTCCTGACATACCTACCAATCCCTGTAAATTTCGACCAAATCGGTTCAGCACTTTTTAAGTTATCTTGGTGACAGACAGAGAGACAGACAAAGAGACAGACAGATATACTCGACGAAAACATAACCTCCTTGGCGGAGGTAAAAATAGAACGCCTCGCGGCGCAAGACGATTGGCCGCGGTGAAGGCAAATTCGCCCGAGTGGAGTAGAATTCAACGCCGTCATTTTTGATGGCCAGCTAGGCCTAGTTTTGGCTTGGGTCACATCTAGGTCAACCCAGCAAACTCCCTACAAAAAATTATGAACATTGCTCAACTCCTTTGACCACTTATTGGGTGGAAAGACAAACAAATATACAAACTTAAATCTTCAATGAAGACATTATCACCTCTCTTGGCTTCGCTCGAGGGTGGCAAGAATACACCGCATGTAGAGCACATTATATAATATTATTATTATGTTGCAATGAACAGACAGGAGCTGCCAATAACCACTGTCTTGGAATTTTTCAGTGTGTCCCAAACCATTTGAACAGAGGAAACAATTAGTCACCTGACACAAGGACAGAGATTTATGAAACAGAATGGGAGAAGGAGAAAAAAATACGTACGTGACGTAAATTAACAGAACGGATGCAATACTATGGCACCAAGTGTGGCCAAAAGTCGCCGTCCACGAAGTTTTCAGCTTACCCCAGCCCAATTGGACAGAGGAAACAGTACGTCACGTGACAGAGAGACAGAGATTTATGGAAGAGAATGGTAGTGGGAAGAGCGTGCGTGATGTGGAGTGCGGTGCAATGGAGCGTTGGGAGCGGAAGGAAGTTAGTGAGAGCATTAAGATGGGTGGAGTACACAGGCCACTTCCTCTCCAGCATCTTGTGGTAACTCAAGTCTTTTGGACTTTGGTGGAGTGCCGGAGGTGCTGAGTGGCAGGTTAATGGTTGGAGTTAAGTCATCTGAACTTTATAGTAGTGCCGACAATGCTGAATGGTAGGCCAAATTCAAAGCAAAAACGGACAGCCCGCAACATAACACAAATCATACAATTGTCTACTGCACCGTGCCATTATATGACGGGGACATGGTTAACACTAATGCTGTACTCAATACAGCACAGCTTTTACTTCGCTTCAGTGGACTATGAAAATTACTAGTGGCACTAAAAGTAATACGAGATACTCCAACTAACTATGAACCCTCACGCACCTTAACTGTATCCTTGCAATTTATAATGAACTTCAAACAAGCTCTATGGTGTTCAATGTATACTTTGATATCTTTTAATAGTGTGTTTCCCCAAAAAATTGTCACAGCTGTTAACATTGAAAATTAGCTTCCTGGGCAGCTGAAGATTCTTGTAGGGTAATAAGCAAATTACTTCTGAGCCTTCAAGCGCTGATGCTAAAAAAAAAATCAACTTGAAATATATATTGATAAAAAACAGGAAAATGTTTAACAAAGTCTCAATGCTCTTCAACTGCAGCAAGTTTTTGAGCAGTCCGATTGATATAAATGGAGCCCTTTCTTTAAGAAAGATTAGTTTATTCTTGATTTCAGGCTGCCGAAGCGATAGCTGTGATATTAATATTAACGAATATGTGGCTCAACTCCTGTGTCCAAGTGGAGCGCGAGCTAGCGATTGTCTGTTCAGGAGTAAACAGTTGTATAAGGAACTTTGTGTAGCAAAATCTTTGTGTACCGTAATTACGTAATAAAAGGTGATGAAATGTTCCAGTTGAGTTTATTTCTGAGCTGCATGATCATGCAGACACTATATTCATCAGGAGTCTCCAAAGCGCGGCCCGCGAGTCATACTCGTACGGCTCGTCAAGCGATTCTCTGTGACCGACTACGTCCATGGAGCGACAGATAAAAAATCGCCGTGTTTTAACACGTGGCCTTCGTGTCGTGGGGTCGAAATAGATTTCCAAGAGTCAGCACACGCCGACAAAATTTTTTCGTTCTCTAAGACCCCCAGTGGCTTGAGGTGTGGCCCCCGAGCCGTCCTGGTCGGGACTCCTGCACTAGATGAAGGACAAACCCGAATAAAAACCGAAACACTAGACGAAAGAATACCCAAACAGAGTTCATTCTTTGAGGTTGCAATGTGAATGGCAACACTGGGTGAAATAATACCCATCGTACATATGGCAATTCTTCGCTCCAATGCCCGCCCTAACTACGGCCCAGCTCGTGCCGGATCTGGGGCTGATTTCCTCCGGTGGATCCGCGCATGTTTTTCTCCGCCCCGCACCTGAGCGCCGCGGCAGGTGCGGGGCCTGTCGGAAGTGGCCGCCCGAGCTGCGGACATCGGCCCACCATCGCACCTGCCTCCCCCGCGGCAGGTGAAGCCCTGGGTCAGTGACCCGTGGTGATTGTGCAGAGATAAGCAGCCTTCATTGTTTCTGTGGTGATGCCTCTTGGTAGATTGTGGTAATCGCGAGTGCACATCGCACGCTATATAGGGCTACGCGCTTTTTGGAGACAACGCTGGGCTTCGTCGCAGATTATTGGTGGGCATACTATTGGTAGGCATACTATTGGTAGGCATACTATTGGTAGGCATACTATTGGTGGGCATACCATAAGGCTGCGCTGAGCAGGACAATGCTAATGTTTCATTGCTGATAATTATTGGTGGCAACGCTAAGGTTCTACTGCTCTTTGGAGACTTTAAAGTGTCATTGTAGAACGTGCGTTGTAACATTAAAGCTACACAGCTCTCTGAGACTCCTCTAAGGCTCTGTAACTTCTTGCGCACGTGTTACTCTTTGGAGGCAACGGATAGAGTCAGTTCCTTCTTAAAAGTAGTGCCGTAGGCTCCTTAACTATTTGGAGGCAACGCTAAGCGTTCTGTAGCTCACTCGAGGTAGCGCTAAATTCTCCATATACAAAACGCTGCTTTGTTGTCTCCAGATAGCGCTAACGCCTGGGCCGGGATGCACGAAACTTCACTAAGTGTATTTAACTCACAGGCTTTCCCTTAACTTCAGAAAAATGCACTTTGTGAGCTACGGACACAAACACAAACGATTTTCGCTTTTCCGCCAAAAGAGATTTTCCTTTATTTTTGTACTTAAGTTAAGGGTGCTGGGACCATCCTTAAATACAATAAAGGAACAGCTGCAGAACTAAAACCTCGACAAAGAAACATATAACCAGGGTAAATTTGGTCAATTTTACATAAT
>LQNS02276866.1:6345522-6360824 GCA_001587735.2 Parhyale hawaiensis
TACTACACAAGAAGGGAAAAAACAAAATCTTCGGACACTTTGTAGTGCATACGGGGAACAAAAGATTGTTCACGAGTCCCAATTGTCTTTTCAATGAGTTTTCTCATCTAATCGTCAGAATTTTTTATTGCGGTCTTGCAAACACAACGTTCAATATGCCCTGCTCCATTCCGATAATTGAGTGCCAGCTGCGAAGCTTTCAGTTTGCTGCATGGGCATAGCTAAAGGATCAATTTACAATGCAAATACTGTCTTTGCTTTTATAATGATTTTTTATTTATCATCTCATCGGTTTTTGAACTAAAATGTGCTGTACGGCGTCTAAAACAAGAAAATATGAAATGTACGTCTCCAATCATAGCAGGAACGGAAGAAATCAGCTGGTCGCCGGCGTTTTATTTTCGCGTTCCATCTCTGCTTGTAACAGGGGCTGTGATTGGTCGATATCGAGCTAAGGACGATTTTAAGCATTTGCATGCTTAAAGAGACTATAAATGCCTTTGAAATTGTGTTGTGCATTGGAGATTTAGTGGACTTAAGATGGCCTCGGGATAAGGCCATTTGAGCATATTAAGGAAGAAATTTCTCTTTAGCGTTACGGGCGTTTTGTGCATCCCGGCCCAGGCTACAGTACTCTGAATGTACTTATTGTGTAGCTAGAGAGGTGATGCCATAGCTTCATGACGAGGCCAGTATCGAATTGAATATAGGATCTATAATCAAAGTTTTCATCTCTTGAACTCAGTAATTACGGTGATGTGAATAACGTGAAAAGTTTTAACCCTTATTCCATGCAGGCAATATCGTTGGCTTTCCTCAAAATGAATTACTTATACATTTTTTCGCAAAAAATCTTTTGAAAATGCTTCTCAAAATTTCAAAAAGGTCCGCTCCAACGTTGCTGATGTACTGCAACAACCTCTGTCTTACTAAATTTCAGACGAGCTATTTTGCAGTCGATTCTGGAAATTCTGTGGAGTTAGCGGTCAATTCTGGAAATTCTGTGGAGTTAGCGGTCAATTCTGGAAATTCTATGGAGTAGCAGTCGAATCTGGAAATTCTATGGAGTAGCAGTCGAATTTGGAAATTCTGTGGAATTTGTAGTCGGTTTTGGAAACTCTTTGGAGTATGTTGTATATTGTGGAAACTCTGTGAAGTTAGTAGACGATTCTGGCTCTAGGGTTTGCCTCTTCGTTCTTTTCTGCACCTTGGGCAATGAATGTAACCTCGTGCGAGGCCGGATCGGAGCTGAGACGCTTACCATGTCAAAACAAACAGCCCAGTGAGTTTGAATTTTGCTGGCGTAGGCTACTCTTGGTTTGTCTTCTACTTCGCGTGTCAAATTTTTGTTACAGGTTCGGGCAAAATTTGAGCAAAAAGCTGAAAAAATCAGTGCAAGGAGCCCACAGTTTTCCGTTAGTAAAAATTAGCTTTTTTTTATTGATCGGAGTTTCGGCTGAGGTTCTGAGGACTTGGTGCAGAGTGCTTACAAATCCCTACGAAATCATTTCGGGTTAGAAAACTAACATTATTTTTGACGACAAAGGAACCTTGGTCAAAGATGATAATCGCTTACAGCTCTGCAGTTATTCCCAAGCATCCCCTGAGTAGGCTACTAACATTTGATATTATCCGAACTTTGCGTAAAGATTAAAAGTAATTCATTTCCAAAACACTTAAAACTTTTGGAAATTTGGCCAGTGCTTGAACGGAATTTCTACAATGGCGCTGTAGTAATTTCCAATGTTTAGTTAGTGAAAACTAACATTTGAAGTTAACCGAAATTTGGGCAGAGATTGAAAGGAACTTGACGAAAGCAGCTGCACCAACACACCAGCAGACACCTGCAGAGGCTCGCCACCTGCTGCAGGTGAACAAACACACGCACAATGTGTGGCGTGTGCGCAGCGTCATACATGGCTGCCCCTGCACGGTGATCCTGTGCGGCTGTGCGCTGTGCAGCATTGTGTCTGGTAGTACGGCATAGCCTCTTATTGGATTTCCTTTAAACAAACTTCTTTCAAGTATATGTCAACCAGCTATTGTACCTGAGAAATTTTCATAATCACTTTTTAATGATATTAAAGATTCCTGTGCAAGAGCATTGCTAAGAAATAACAGTAGCTGGAACTTCGGAATTTGTGCATAGGTGCAATCATTTTACCTTTCATTATATCTTATTTTCTGTGAATTCTACAATAGCAACCAATAAAATACAGCTAATGCTATACACCAGTATGGCGTTATTTTGCTGCAGCTGTAGCTTTCCTTGTGGAAAAAAGAGGACTTTGATAAGTTATGGTAGAGCTTACTTTCTTGAAACAATTTCCACAATATCTACAGAAAATAATTAGCGATTTTTAGGTGTTTACGTACTTAGTTGACTGCGCAGTGCTGCCCTCGCATTCTAACTACGCTTAGCACTTCGGCATGCTACCCGAGAAGAACTATTGAAGAATAGTTCCTTTGCTGAGGCACACTAGCTAAACATTACGCTAGAATATTAGTCCACTGGTTCAGTCACTAGTTTCAAAGTCTGGAGTTAGCCTATTAGCATTTTTGACCCTTTGAATAGTTATCCATTTATCTGTTCCAACAAGAGGGTGAGCGTGTAGGCCTGGCAACGGAAATTATCTTCGCTCTATGGTTCGCCAAAGAAAAGCATCAGAGATGCGTAGGAAAATTCTCCTTTTGTCTAGGCCTTCCTATTCATTTTGCTGAGCAATGATGAGAGGCGCTTCGCACAAAGTCAAGGAAATTATGATGAGAATTTTTTTTCATTGCGGAATTTTAAGCGAACTGTAATTAATGTTAAGGGATTTTTAAGCGACAAGCCCTGTTGCATATTTTACCGCTTGATTTACCGCAGAAATGTGAAACTGATGAAACGGAATATTGACTAAAGGGACAAAACCGGCAATTAGAAATAGGTTATTTTCCCTTATTGGGTCACAGTACAATAGCAAGGAATAAAATAATAATGAAATAACACATATGTGATATTTTGCTTTATAAAATCTAAATTAGATGCAGCTCTTTCACCTTTTTCCCGTGGCCGTTTCAGGGCCGTTAACACCGTTTTTCTTGTTTTTCACCTGCTCTCTCTCTTTGTTGTTCGCACCTGTGCTTCTTGCAGACGAATTGTGTAGGCGTACATACGGTACGTCAATTCATGCTATTGTTGTTTCTCAACCTAGTGTTATTAGATTATGAATAGCATTAGTTCAATCTTTTGTTTCCCATGGCTTTCTAATTTTACTCAGGGTACAATATTTTGTCCTTTTTATATTGGAAGATTTGTTTCATCGCCCCAGTACTTTGAAATTTTTTTACCCCTTTTTTAGGTCCAAGAAGAAAATATGCTTATAGCGACCCCCTCTGTCACTTATTGTTGGTCTTAATTATGACCATACATGTTTTTAATTGCTCTGACGAATAAATTTCTATGGAGTTTCAATCACCTTTTTTTCTTTATTTTGGTAAAACTTACATTTCAAAATCCAAAATAGAAAATTTGAACAAACTAAAACGCATAATAGATTGTCCACTTTTTTACCGCATGCGTGTACTGTAAAACGATCAATTTTTGAGTAAGTTAGCTAAAAGTTTTTGCAATATTTGATAATTACCGTTCTATGCATAATATTTTTGTCCTTCGTAAGTAATTAGCAGTTTGCTAACGATAGCGATGTATATCAGTCACAGTATTGATTAGGAGTTGTAAGCATATAGTTCAACCCACCCACCCCCCCTCCCCCAGCGAGGTCATCTGATCCGGTCAGCCGTTAATTATTGTGCTCAATTTCAATTTCGAGCCGACGATTTCTTTCTTTGGGTCGATAATCAGCAGCAGTTATTCAGTTATCGCAGGTTACTTAAACCAGAAACTCGATCTAAAGCAGTGAGTCGAACGCTCAGGCCTGATGTTGAAATTTGGTTCAAGTAATGCAAGCTAATAACTTATTTGATTCCTCAGAAAACTGGCGAGTTGAAAAATCTTTATTGCGAGACAACACTAGGCTTCGGCACTCACAACCTCAGTCGCAGATGAGCAGCTCGCATGGCATTCATGCAACCGTATCTATGCTACCGATTTCATATACTTAACGGTACGACGTGAGAGCTTCACGTCCTCGCAATCAATAGTTGTAGGTGCGCATTCATAGTGTGTCTTCGGCAGAAAGTGAATTGCTTGAGGATGGTGGAAGCTTGAGACTCTCATGCCAGAGGGACATTCAATGTAACAATCCCAACGTGGGAATTGAGCCTCAGCCCGAGGTGGGCAGTTGCGGCCCCAGTTGTGGCCCTGCAGGAATCCCACAGACGAGAAAAACGTCTCACAACTGATGAAAATGCCGGCGTAAAGGTTTTTCTTTTTACTCATTTGGTTGTGCCATAGGGTCGCAAGTAGGGCCGCAACTAAATTAAGGGCAAACCCACCAGCTTAACTAAAGGACAAGGGCTAAATCACGGAGTTTAATCATGGACTTAATCAAAGGGTTGCACAGAGGGACTAAATCAAATGACTAAGTCCTTCAAAACTGAGGCACACTCTGCAGTCCATGGAAGTTGATGGAGTTTTTTTTTTGGGGGGGGGAGGATGAACGGAGGCTACGAAAACACGTAGTAAACAATATTCTCATTTACTAAAAATTCAAAATAAGATAGGCAGGTAGGAACAATACATGGAAAGAACAAAGATTAAACAATAATAATTCCCTGGCACAAATCATGGGCACCGCCAAAAACTAAAACAGTTTAACCGCTTCTGCGGAGGCTGAAAAGTTAATGAGGGTAATTACCCAAGAATAAACGAAGAGAACCGCATGAGTACAAGACACTATAATTCTCATTTTCATGTCATTACTCTATATAACAGTAAGCTATATCTTATATAAGTCGACTCGGATATAGACAGTTGGAAAATTGACAAGAAATTTCCATTCTGCTCAAATGCCAGTGCAAGATCGGGATGACACCATGCAGTACTTGTCATGTTATTCCGCTGACGAGACCATCTCGCCATTGAAAATTCATCGTTCCTGTGGTCCAGGAAAGAATTTTTCCTTTTCCCGTCTACAGCTCGGCTGTCGGGGACTACAATTCTGCGACCGACGAATCCTTATTAAAGTTTAAGTACTTTATGAGCTTTTCATTGCAATTTCGAATATTTTTGTCTCTCCTTTTCGATTCCGGGATCGAAGCTGCTGGCTTGAAAAACAAAATTCCTTCCCGCCCTACAGAAGCGCAAAAGAGGAATGAAACGCCCAGCACTGACTGAAGTACTCAATCGGAAATAGTCCGATACTATTCGATGTCAACAATATAGCAATCGGAGCTGCAGTAGATTGTAGTGTGCAGTGTCAGTACAGAATAAGTTCATGAAAATACAGTGTTACTTGAATAAACATAAGGTTTCGTATAGATTATGGCTATACACTTATACAGGCAGGTCCGCGGAAAAAAAAAATATATATATATATACATTCAGTACATACATATGTTGCTGCGTGCACATTAACAAATAAATATACAACTCATACGTAGTAAGTTAATTGCAAAGAAATACGACAGACTAGTGATATAATGAATAAGTACAATTAACTACAAATAAATAGTGATGAGTACACATTAAATAAGTACAATGGAGACATCGTATATACGGTAAAACCAACATTAGACGAAGTCATCAGAAGTACAAAATAGACAGAAAATAGTTACGATTTCAACAAGGTGACGCCAATATCTGCTCAACGGTAATAGTTTCAGAAAAACAAGTCTGCGTTGCCGTTGATATTCGTAATATTTCTATCAGGAAATTTTTCAATGATTAAATTAAGAACAATGGAAATATGAATCCTTTAATTTTTTGTTCTTTTGGTCGGTTTGTTTATTTGTTTATGCTCAGGAAAAAAATATATATTACTAAGTCACTGACATTTGCTTTTGCGATCTAAATATACGGTACATGTTTGCAATTAAAAGTTTTTTGAAAATTCACACCTCTTGTTTGCTTGTCATTTTTCAAGAAAAAATACAATACTTTAAATGAAGCTGACATTGTCGAGCTGCAACACACATTTTGTTTGTGTCATAAAAATTTAGAGCTTCAACAATGAAAAGTCGACAACGTCCAACAAAGCAGTTCATTGTCAGGCAGAGTCACGTGTCACGGTGGCGCCGTTCTTCGGGTTTCCCTTTTTTTTTCTTCCTTAGAGAAGAAAAAAAATAATGCGGGTCTCAGCCAATAAGGTTCCACCTCTTCGGCTCCCGTTTCTTTCACGGGGGTCGGCACCCCCTCCACCGGGGTCACGATCCCCTCTAGCACTGCTGTGATTGGTTGTGAGGGGAGCGTGAACCCCTTAACTCAGAAGCCCCCTCTTTCACGATTGGTGCTTCCTGAACAGGTGGGTGGAGCGTTGACCCCTTTCTTTCACCCGTAGCCAATGACAACCTGGAAATTTATCTCTCTAAGCTGGAGCTCTGCTACTCTTCTCTTCCTCCTTACTCTTATTCCTTCGCCCATGGTAGCAGGAACGGGGAAAATGTTACCAGAAAAAGGCAAAATGTGTTGTCATTTTAAACATAAGTATCTTTTTTTTTATGCTTTAAAAGTTGCAGCATCAAAGTTGGTACTCTCGTTTGCTTATTCAACGTAGAGGAAAAAAATTCTTTTGAAACTAATTGAAAAAGCAGTTCAATGCATTTTCTTAAATTTTGAAACTTATTTCTTCAAATTTACCTTATATATTCATATCCAAATTTTACAGAGCCCATTAGGTGTTTAATACAATTCTACAACAGCTAGTGATACTAAATAAGCAATGTAACTCATACTAGAAGTTTTATATAAGATAAGAGAAATTCAGTTGTAAATTTTATCTACTTCAATTCACATTCCAATTGTTTTAAAACACCTCGAGTTCTAGCAAATCTTAAGTCCTTTAGGTATATGCTTCAACTGACTTCATTGATTGATTGGAATCTATCTTCATAAGACTTTTCACTGGTTCTAAACAAAGTTCATTTATATTATTTATATAAACTTTGGTTACTAAAAACACCCTTCAATTGCCTCAATTAGTTTTCATGTGTTTGACATGAACCTTCCCTTACTTTCTTTAAATTTAGATCACATCTCCAAAAAACATGAGTTGTGTTCGTTTAATATATAAAGCTTCAAATGATCAATGACACGATGAAAATTGTCATCGAATATGAGCACTGTTTCACCCTGAGCCAGTCAGTGTACTTTAGATTAGGATTCACGAATGAGGAACTTATGAGTGGGTAACGATAATTCAAGGCGTGATAATTGAACTTATACCTCTATTGCTGAATCTTTCTTAATAATTAAGTCCATGTACTGTACGTACATTAATTAATACAATTATTTTAAAGCGTATCTCATTATCTCATTGCTTCTACATTCAGTAAGTTGACATTATGTCAGCGATATAATCTTTATATTACACTAAATAATACATTCATATTAAGCATATATCATTTATGGTATAGTGATTGCTATTATTATCATTTAGCCCACAAAGAATTATATACAACTTTTAAGGTTACATTATTCACATCACATTTATTATATCACTGTTAGGAGAATGTGTTCATGCTACACTGCACAACATATTTAACATTATGAATGTTTCAATCGTGTTACACTAACCAATTAATGCATCATTTATGGTTCAATGAATGACAAAATAACATGATAAATATTATAATACTGAATAACAAAGTAACACGATCAATATATATTTCTGAATGATACTATGACTAGTACAATTATGTGCCCCTATCCACTATGTCGTTCATGTAACGAACATTTCCATGTCACGTCGAACAGCCGAAGGATGTCTAGGGTTAACTCATGAGTAAATAGCAGAGTGTGCCGAGTACACACCCAGCCAAGTGTGCAGAGCCAAGTCTCATTTTTTTCCACTCAAGAGAAGTTCATTCTCCTGAGTTAACGGAAGCTAAGGAGGGGGCTGAGGCCCTCGTCGTACAAAGCGGGGAGCAGCGCCCCCTGATGGAGAGAAGCGAGCACGCCAACAGTGAGGGAGCTCTAGGGAGACGCGCATCCTGAGGTTCTTAACGCATAGACATAATGGAGGATGGATGCTATAGGAAAACGTCAATAAAGTTAGAATAGATGCAGGTATATCCAAAAAATAGATGAATGAAAATCGGCCGCAATTGCATAGCATAAGACGCAAAAGTAAACATAGAGGTACCAGGAAAACGCCGAAAAGGAATTGTTGCCGGAAGATATTGCAGTAAATCGCTAAAGTAGAAGAAGGGTAGTACAACAAGAAATCAGATATAATAATGAATGTAAGATGTGATTTCGAGACCGAGGTATCGCCAGTATAGATAGAAGATATTGCATCAGAGCGCACGCGATGTTACATCGAAACTTCTAAGAAAGCTTTTAGATTGGGCATTTACACGGAAACGTTCCAAGAGTTATGAGGGAAGAAGTAAACTTGCTTCCAGTGATTACAATCATTATCTGGACGGATCTTTAGCACTGAACGCAGCTACGCAACAATTTCTACTGCATATCGTATATCATTACTGTTTGGAGCCGCTAGAGTCCTTGAAGTGGTTCATACATGTATGAACACGTGCAGCTTTACGTAAGCCGAAGCAGAGTATGTGAACTACGATACTCCCATGAAGTTGAAATAACATCAATACCATCACACGCACGTATAAACCAACGCACACGTGGCTACTACGTTGTACTTACATACCAACAAACATCTACATACAGCTCACGCTCGCTTACACACCTCTATGCATATGTACACGCCTGCAGACATACTTCCTACGCACATAGAAATGTATTCTACACTCATGCGCACACGCACACACACGTACACACTCCCTGCCACCTGATCATGGACGCGTGACAATTTTTTTTTCTGGCAGAAGACCTCTGCGTCGGAACAGCAGTCTGCAGCACGACAGCTCTGCCAGTCTGTCAAGATTACAGGACTAAATTCCTGGCAGAGTTACGTTCTGCCTGACTCAATTAAATTTACCAAGATTCCAAATTCCTGGCGCATCTCCGTTTTGTTCAAGTCCATGATTAAATTTTACACCAGTTTATGAATTCCTGGCACAGCTTGTCTTTTTTAAATCAATATCACTGGTCTCCTCTAAAAAAAATCTGATTTGTAATGAATGCCATCAGAACAAGCGTTTCGTATAAATTTGAAATGCAGCAATAACTTTTGTGTCTTTATCTTGGTTTTCGAAAAATAGCTGTCCACGAGTACACATATTGTATGTATGTTTTTATTATACCACCTTTCATTACATGTATTTTAAATGAGCCTATAGTGTTCCAGGATACTTATGGGTACATCATTTTATGGTATGTGAGGTTTGGCAATACATCAAGATGCTCCGACAGTGCAAGCGTGATGCAAACAACTTTTGCTGTCAATGTGAGAAGTACTGTATGTATTTTGTGACTTGGAAGAGGAAGTTTCCACAATAGTGAAAGCAAGGTACTGTCCATACTACGGGTTCCGCCTTGGTCATCAAAATAAGACATGGACACCACATTTCATTTACAATTTTGCTGTGCCGGTTTGGACAACTGGGGGAACGGGCAGCTTTCATGTTTGCCGTTTGGTATTCCAATATTTAGAGAGAACCTCAGGCCATGGGAAGGATTGTTACTTCTACTTGAGAGATCTTACATGTTTCAAGCTACGCTTTACCTCGATAATTCTTGACCATCTGATTCAGATCTGATTCAGATTCTAAAGTAGACGTTCGTTACATACAACGCATCAGTACTTGACTCTTAAGCCCAAGTGGCCTCTGACGCTGGCGGCCAAAATAGGAAAAATGGGATTTTCTCAAGAGCTATAATGAACATGTCCAGACAGGGTCATGCAGGCAAGCGCCCAAGTGCGTCCCCGCCGTATCCAAGATACCTTCCCCGCAAGAAAAATGTTGGGTACCTTGGAATTTTTTTCTTCAGTAATAGATAGGGGGAAAAGTTGTAATGCTCTTAATTTCATAATTATTTTCCTAATAGCTCTTGAGCAAATCCCATTTTTCCGTTGCCGACTTTTGGCCGCCAGCGTCAGACCTAAGACCCAAGTACTGTTGCGGTCTATGCTTCTGCTATTATTATAATGCACCCAAGCACGAATGAATATACTGTGTTGACATTTACACACTATTTTTGCACTATTTACTGTTGCTAGCATACTCTAGCATACCTGTACAATTATTTTCAGGTAGAGCTTTATTATTGTTTCACATATAGCCTATAATGACTACTTTGAACTAGATGTGAAGAAATCGTTATTTGTAATTTGTAACATTCTTAAAAGATCACGGCTTCTGCAATGCTGCATAATATATAATGCTTTTGTGTCACAGATGCTTGAATACATTAAAATGGCTACTGAAAAACTTATGTGCGACATAAAACGTAAAATGACAGCCGTGAAGAAATGCCTCAGCCTTAGGAATATTAACAACAACAAATAATGCAGGGATTTACAGAAAATTACAGCTGTGCACTTAGTACTAAATCATAGCATGAATAGATATCGAATATGCAAGATAGATTTTGAATAGACATTTACTGCAATATGACCCCTTATACAAGCATCATTTCAGTGTAGAGATAACATAAGCTACAGCCCTCACGGAAACCCACAGCACGTAACACAAAATAAACTTACGCGAAAAAGCTAATAACACCCGAAAAGAAATCTTGCAAGGGGTGTGGACACACTCGATACTGTTGCCCATGTATCCTCACTTTTGCTTCTGTAGAGAGAGCACTGAAATACTGAACAAGCAAATATCCCAACTATTCAATAGCTATAATTCTTTGAAAAACAACAGTCTATGTATCACTCGTCCAGAACAAGTATCTCGAACAAACTCATGTATTTACTCCTTAAGATTCATGCTAAGAATTCATATTTATATCTTATACGAATAGCTTTATTAATAATGTCGAATAAATTGCACCGTGTATGTTAATGAGCTAGGCCCATTGATATCAAAAACACAGAAATACTGCAGAACTTCTTCAATAGAGACTTTCTGAAACTGACCAAGTTCCTAAAACGGAGACTTCCTGAACTGGAGCATATCCAGGAACGTTGACAGGAAAATGGGAATTGTGGCAATAATCAAAGCCATGTTGGATAATCAGCAAATTCGTGCAGTAAAACTTAATTAGCAGCGTGGACTACAGTACAACTTTACGACTTGCCTTAGGCCAGCTAAAGTAAACCTTTAATGAATGTGTAGGGGAATCAGATCTGTTGCAAAACCTACTCATTTCGAAGTCAAAATCCCACGCTCATCTGGGTCAGTATTTCTGTCGACGTTTATGTGCTTCACTGCACTGTAAAAACCATTGCAACGCTGTATCTATACAAGATGGTGTGAGTAGGTTCAATATCAACTCTTGAAATATTATGAAGAAATAATCATTTATTAATTCGCATGCAATAAATACTCCAAACTGTGTTTGATTTACCTTAATTTGCTTTGATTTATTTAATTAGTAAATTATGTATTTAAAAGCACAACTCAGTACTAGATATTATGGAAAAAGCTTCAACATTGAATTCGGCATTAGATTATGAGGTCCATGCATGGATATCAACACAGAACGTATATACTGTTCAAAAAACAAGTTAAAATAACTACACGATGCACCTAAGTAACAGTAACATAGATTGTGATTATAGTTATAGGTCAGAAGGTTTATAGTTATACTTGAGAAAACAAAGGTTCGTTTTCAAAAAGTACGTAACAGTCCATAATACGCATTAGAAACTTATTATAACGCAGCACACCCAGTATCTAGTCACAGGTCTAACGATATACAAATAGATGTTACTCTTCAATAAGTAAAACACAATCCTACAAATAATAGACCCAGTGTCAACAGCGTACTCGACATGGCATCTAAATAAATATTGACACAGAATACAAATTTATTTTTGGAAAAGTACACGACTCTATGGATGCATTAGCAAAAAGTAATCTCCAACATACTTGATATTTAGTTACTTGTTCCACAAATATGCTGCAGAAAGCAAAAGATACTTTTCAGAAGGTACATATCGTACAACAGGAAAAAATAACAATAGCACAGTCGATATTAACTCGCTATAGGCCCATATATCACTGGCATACAAAAGCCCATTACCACTAGGCTGCATGTCTATAGATCACTTGAGACTGTACATATCAGGGGCCAGTACGGCCATGTCGGTCCTTCTCTGATTTATAGCATCCCATTAAAGGAGCTTGGCATCTCAATATTCTCATTAACGCATCCCAGGCTAATGTGATACGCTATAATTTACAACGTTAACATTATTCACCTCATTCGTATCACTAGCAATGCGCTTAATGAAGCAAGGGAGACAAAATGCGCGTGATATATTGGAATGAAAATTTGGAGAATGTGTAGGCTGTTGCGATTTCGAGGAGACAAATTGCCTGTGCCGTGTTACATTAGAAGGAAATCTAGAAAATATAAATGTAGCTTGTATCAAATCTAGGGAGACAATTGTCTGTGCTGTGTTACATTAAAAGAAAATCTAGGGAATATAAATGTAGCTTGTATCAAATCTAGGGAGACAATTATCTGTGCTGTGTTACATTAAAAGAAAATCTAGGGAATATAAATGTAGCTTGTATCAAATCTAGGGAGACAATTGTCTGTGCTGTGTTACATTAAAAGAAAATCTAGGGAATATAAATGTAGCTTGTATCAAATCTAGGGAGACAATTGCCTGTGCTATATTGACAAGGAATCTAAGGCTGTTCTGAATCCAGGGAGGCAGCTTCATATAGTGAAAACTTAGGTTATTAGGTTACGATCAGGTAATCTATAATGAACCTAGGGAGACAACAAGGCTCTGACACGCAGCTTCTTTTGAGTAAAAACGCATTCACAAGTAGTTTTCAACTTCAACATCGTACCCGATACGTCAACGAAAGTTAAATAAAGTTAATGGTAATAGTAGTAGTAAAAACCATAATAATATACTGAGATGATAAGTCGTGTTTCATTTGTGAACGATTTTAGTATTACTTTGGAGTTGTATTGTGAATATATGACACAAAAATAGCAATAATTATAATAATGATGATAAAACGGATACAAATATAATGTAAGTAAGTATAATAATAAATGTATTAAACCTAATTTTTTATAGCTTAGCTAAGCCTTAAATTGTGCTATTGTGTATCAATATGAGAAAAAGCTTCTATTTGTCAATAGTAATTTGCAGAGAATCTCTCAATTCTGTAATGAAATAGCTGATGCAAAAACTGTAAATGAAATTCACTCCTCGGAATGAATCAAATCTAAAGGTCGAAAAGTTTCAAAGTTTAGTGTATGTAGAGCAGCGAGTCCTCAATAGTGCAAAGATTTCCGTGCGGAATCTCTCTAGGTAATAGAGTCTGTAGTGTAGAACTCCTAAAACAGAGACTGCTCTAAACGGAGAAAGTTCCTGAAGCGTAGACAGTGTGCGGCGCTTTCTGTAGGAAATTGCGGTACTGTAGCTGCTGCCATGTTGATTGTTGGACGCAGCATCCATATGAGATATATATGATCTTTGTTTGTTTTGAATGTGATCGGAATGCTGTTGTTCAACTTAGTTCATAGTGAACATTTCAGTACAACTTCACGACTTGCTAAACACTGAGCGCAATTATGTTTATTGCTTCTGCTACCTTTACCGTCTATTTTTATTCAGAAAACGCAGTATTATGCGTGAGAACTCAGCCTGCGATGACAAAAAACTTAATAAAATCTAGAGCACACTGAGAGAGCATACCTCCGCCGAGCAAAGCATCATTCGCGAAAAATTCAAATTGGTTCTGAACCCACAATTTCTGTTTTATCAGCACCAAATTGGTTCTGACCTACAATTTCTGTTTTATCAGCACTAAATTAGTTCTGAACCTACAATTTCCGTTTTATCAGCGCCAAATTGGTTCTGAACCTACAATTTCCGTTTTATCAGCACCAAATTGGTTCTGAACCTACAATTTCCGTTTTATCAGCACCAAATTGGTTCTGAACCTACAATTTCCGTTTTATCAGCACCAAATTGGTTTTGACCTACAATTTCCGTTTTAACAGCACTAAATTAGTTCTGAACCTACAATTTCCGTTTTATCAGCACGAAAATAGGGTCATTTGTGCTTTCTGGCAGTAATAACAGCTCCTGTAATATTTTGAAGACCCGTTCATAACTGTTCAAGTTATGCTTCTGACAAAAAACATAAAATCAAACACAGACAAACAAACGAACAAACAGATTAACACAAATATTTTGGTCATTTACTTTTTGTCATACATTTAACAACTCATGCAAATTTCATAAAAATCCGTTTATAACGTTTTGAGTTATGGTACTAAGAAAAAAAGAAGCGAACACACAAAGAAACTGTGGAACGGGTCTTCACCTGAAGTTAATCACCTGTCACTCAAGACATGCCTAATAATTCTTGTAATTTTCGTAAAAATCGGTTCATAACCTTTTGTGTAATCTTGTTTACAGACAAACTCAACAAAAACATAGCCTTGGGCGGAGGTTAGAAGCCGCATAAAATGTCGCAAGTCATTACACTGAAAACTGATTCCTAACAGTTTTTTAGGAATTTAAAAGGCTGAAGCTTGACAGTTACGGGGCAGACATCCATTTCGGACTACCATATAAAATTCAAAATCTGGACACAGTGCATGAAAGCTACTTAAATCCTACATAGATAAAGCTATCGTCTCCCAGAGTGCCGCGACACACTAGGCTACTTGTGCATTTTGCCACCTAGAGGGCAAGTGATACGCTAGACGACTTGGACTAGGATGCGTTTTTTGTGCCCCAGAGAAACAGTAACGCAATGTCTCTTAAGTAGTCAAGAACACACAAGGCTACGTGTATAATATCTTCCAAAGAGTCAGCGATATAGGTATGTAGTAGGCTCCTGGCGTCTACGTAATGTAATAGCTACAAATGCGACTAGAAAATCACTGCCACATCATCTAGTCCTGTAATGAAACCCGCCCCTGAAAACTGCAAGTGAGCCATTAAGACTCTTGGCCATTTCGTCTTTTTGGACATACTAGATTTTCAAGGCCCAACATGGCCAGCAATAGACACAAGGGACAAGTCCCAACATGGCCAGCAATAGACACAAGGGACAAGGCCCAACATGGAAAACAATAGACACAAGGGACAAGGCCCAACAGGGCCAGAAATAGACACAAGGGACAA